>OX637576.1:4326950-4541943 GCA_951800085.1 Comarum palustre
TTAGGGTTCAGTGGAAGTTCATTAGAGGTTATTAAACTTGATTCCAGATTCCGGCAAGATTCCGACGGTCGGTGACCGGAGTCTGACGGCTAGTGACTGGAGTCCGACGACCGGTGACCGAAGTCTGACAGCCGGTGACCATGTCTCTTCTCTCTTCTATTTTCTCTTTCTAAGTATGTTTTAATAGATGGGGGTAGCATGTGTATTGAAAAATTATAGGTTGTTTAGAGTTGTTATGAGTTTTGTTAGAATAGACACAAATTTAAAAAAATTGAAATGGTCAATGTTTTTAAAAAACTGTTGGAATGAGAAATAAGGTATAAAAATTATAGTAAATAGACATTTTCTCTTTATTTTTTTATTATTTTTTAGTTTTTTTTGAAGTTCAGGTCTAGCTCACCATCATTTCTTAAAATAAAGTCATTGGCAACTTAATTATAGCTAAAATGCTTGCTAAAAGTGGCAAACACTAAACATCACGGAAGAGAAAAAAAAAGTGGACGGCAATATATATCTTTCAATTCCACGAATGTGATCATAAACTCTTTTTACGAATTTCCTGAATCGACAAAGAAACACAAGTATCAAATCCTACATGGTTTCTTCGATTCGTGAATGGATGTCCAATCCAACTCTTTCTTCTTTCTTCAAAGATCAAAACGGGGAGTGGACTGTTTGGCCTCTCCTGTTAAACTATATCCGGAGGATGTTTATGTTATAACCTCGTTAATTTGTAGCGGATGAGGCAGTAATGGATGTTGAGAATGACAAGAACCTAACATTTGCAATCCTTCAAGATATGCATAAATGTATCATAAGCACAGGGGAAGAAAAAAGGTAGACGTCCAATCCATCTTTATCCCATATGTAGGGATAGAGTCGCGATTTATAAATATCATAATATATAAATTGGTAAGGTTAAAATATTTAATTATATCTAATTTTAAGTTAGATTATTATTTTTTTATACTGAATCATCAATTATTTACTCACCATCACTATTATTAGAAAATTATTTTTAATGCGAACAATATATGCTATTTCATTATTCTTTAACTATTTAGCTATTATTTTTATTTTTAATATTAAGACAATTCATATTTACCTTGACTAATTATATAAAATCTTAAACTTTAAATCAGCTTAACTTATGTAAATTAAAAAATGTTAAAAAAGCATATGGGATGCAGTTGAGGGCTGATCACACTAAGATCCGCCCTTGCCCATAACCGCAATATGTGTCACACTATATCTTGTCCGCAGTTGAGGGTTGCTTCTCTATTATTTAGCATGTCATAGTTTAAAGGGACCCGATGTCATCTTTCAGTATCATCAGTTCAGAAACAATGAAGAACAGAAGTCCTCATTTTGTAATGAGCTTGTTCGAAAGAGAAATGTGCTTGTAAGTTCTATTCATGCATGTACAGCATGTCGACCTTGTTAGGGCAAAACGCCATATTATTTTGAATCAAATCCGTCTTTTTGAATCAAGCCATTGCTTTCAGATTGTATATGATTGATGATGCTTTCGCTTTCGAACTACACATTTCTGTTGCATGAACCTCACGAAAGTTTGTATTGTGATGATCAATCATCTATCACCAGCTAATTAACAAAGAAACTGTATAGTACATTAGTACCACGTACCTATGTAATTCTTTGGAAAATGCCTCCGACATGATATTTGAACTCAGGGTGTACCTCTTCGATCACCACTTAACCCAAATGAAATGATCGAGCATAATACATGTAGCAGTAGTAATTCCTTACTACAAGATCAGTCATTAGTCTTACTTTAATTATATATCAGTTATATATCAAGATTAGTCGTTAATTAACACGTTAACAACCATGAAAATTCCATGAGTATTGATTAATAGGGAGATGTTTTATTGAGGACCTCCTTATTGAGAACTGGTTGATGACTTTTTCATTTCATCTTATTTTCGATCGCATATTCACATGTCGGCTGTCTAGTTTGTAGTTATATATAAATAGATCAACCCTATAAATTTTCATACAAATTAAAAATCGTTAAAGCGTTCATAAATTAATGTTATTCATCGATTATAAACTTGAACGGCTCATGTTTGATATATTTGGATCATCCATTGATTTGATCTATTTTGATGTCTTAACGATCACTAATTTAGCTGAAAATTTGTAGAAGTGATATACTTATATAGACATATAAATTGAACGGTTGAGATAAAAAAATGTGATTGTAAAATGGGTGTAATAAACCATTAAGGAGAATGTCTTCAACTAGTCTTCAACAAGAATATTCTCAATAGATCTCATCCCCTGATTAGTAATCCGAAAAATATATTTAATTCTTCTAGCAGATTGCGAAGTACGAAGCCATGAATACTAGATCTTATTATGTCGTTAATTTGCTTATTTTCTTTTTGGTTATATTATATTTTGAATGGATCTGCCTTTCTAACATTTCCTAAATTCATCTTTTTTATTTTTTTGATATAGGTAGTGTCTTATAATCGGTTACTTTTATTCTTTATCATTTAAATTAACCGTTTGACGATTTTACCAAAAGATATTCATCGTAGCTATCACTGTCTCACAAAACAAATCTTAATCATGAAATACTAGACTACTATTTTGGTTCAAATCCATCGTGCTTTCTCTGTTTCATTCAACAACTAATACTGTTAATTGCCCCCAATTAGTGGCCAAAAGACAGAATAAATTAAGCTTTTTCTCATCAGTTCTTTCTTTAATCGGAAAGCACTAGAATACAGGCGCATAGTACAGTACATCAGTGTGGACCGGAAACACAAGGTAGCTTGTCATTGGTTAGGAAAATATTTGAGACAATTTTAGAATTTCTTATTTAACAGGAAATCAATTGAATTTAACGATGTCTCGGTAAACAGGAAGAAGACAGGTTGGGAATGAATAATATAATAAAAGTAACAAATTTAAATTAATCGTTCATAAATATGTAAAGGTATAAAGAATAAAGGAAAGTGAACACTGAATATAATATGGTTCGGTAATATGTCTACGTCCACGGGGCAGCAACAACAAGAACTTCCATTATCAAATAATGGATACATAAGAGATATACAACTTCAAGAACACCACTTGAAGGAAACACTCTCTCACACTTATTTTACTACACTATATTACACTCAACTTGAAGTGGACACTCTTCACTCTCTAGTTGGATGAAGATGCTTAAAATAGATGAGATGATCGATGTGTTAGAATGAGCAAATGACATCTTCTTTTATAGGCTTAAGGAGGAACCCTCATTAGTGCTCTCTCATAATGGTGCTCCATGTAACTCTTATAACTCATGACACCATAATCATCTATATTCTTGTGTAACTCAAGTCTTTATACCTTGTAACTTAAGAGTCACTAACTCCTAAGACCACTAACTCATAACTCATGGACCTTTAACATTCCTATCATGAATTAGTGGTGTAACTTATAGATCTGGATATTATAACAATCTCCCCCTCTAGACCAACTCAGGGTAATACGACATGAGACTTCTACTTGAAGTCCATTCCAGCGGACTTGGTGCAATACTCCAACTTCTGATGCGACACGACTTTAGTCAACATATCAGAAGTATTCTTATTGGTATGAATTTTCTTCAACTGCAAGAGCTTCTTCGACACTACATCTCTTATCCAATGGTAGCGGAGATCAATATGTTTGGTACGAGGATGATAAACTGAATTCTTGCTTAAATTAATGAATAGCACTTTGACTATCACCATGCACCACATACCTTTCTTGCATCACACCCAACTCGCGAATGAACCTTTGCAACCAAACCATTTCCTTGCCCGCTTCATTCGCCGCTATGTATTCAGCTTCCGTGGTAGATAAGACAACACACTTTTGTAACTTGGACTGCCATGACATAGCTCCCCCACAAAATGTAAATAAATATCCAGAAGTAGACTTCCTGTTATCAAGGTCCCTAGCTAAATCTGCATCTGTAAAACCCTCCAAACGGGTTCAGAACCATTAAATGACAAACACAACTTTGAGGTGCCCCTCAAGTATTTGAGTATCCACTTAACAACTTCTCAATGCTCTTTTCCAGGGTTATAAATATCTACTAACAACACCAACTGAATGAGCAATATCTGGGCGAGTACATACCATGGCATACATAAGACTACCAACACCTGATGCATAAGGGATACCTGTCATCTTGTCTTTCTCCTCTTGTGTAATTGGGCATAACAATCTACTCAACTTGAAGTGATTACCTAGAGGTGAGCTCACTGCCTTTGCTTCTTTCATAATAAACCTTTCAAGAACCCGTTCAACATACCTCTCCTGTGACAGCCATAATTTCTTGCCTTCTTGTCACGAGTAATCTCCATGCTCAATATCTGCTTCGCTGGACCTAAGTCTTTCATGTCAAAAGACTTTGATAAATCTGCCTTCAATTTGCAGATAATAGAAACATCTTGCCCACAATCAACATATCATCAACATAAAGCAACCAAATGATAAATTTACCATCAGCGAATCGGCGAATATACACACATGAGTCTGCTTCAGTCCTCTTGTACCCATGACTCACCATGAAAGAATCAAATTTCTTGTACCATTGTCTTGGCACTTATTTCAGCCCATACAGACTTTTCTTTAACTTGCAAACCATGTGTTCATTGCCTTCAACTGTAAAACCTTCAGGTTGCTCCATATATATTTCCTCCTCTAAATCACCGTATAGGAATGCATTCTTCACATCTAACTGCTGCACCTCAAGATTCATGCTAGCTGCCATGCTTAAAATAACTCTAATAGAAGTCATCTTGACAACAGGTGAGAAGATCTCCTCAAAGTCGACTCCTTCCTTTTGCCCGAAATCTTTGACAACCAACCGGGCTTTGAACTTGGTCAACTTGTCGTTCTCATCCCTCTTCAGTTTGAACACCCATTTGTTTTTGAGTGTTTTCCTGCCTTTGGGAAGTTCCACCAACTCATAGGTGCTGTTTTTCATGAAAGACTCCATCTCAGACATCATAAGTAACATCCACTTGTCACTATCTGCATGAGTCTTTACTTCCTCAAAGCATTCAGGCTCTCCATCACTGGTTAACAGAATATATCTAGCATATGGATTGTCTCCATCACTGGTGAGCAAAATATATTGAGAAGAAGGGTACTTAGCGCTTGGCTTCGGCGCTCTTCGAGATATTCGAACTGGTACTTGGACATTCGCCTGCTGCTGCTCTTGATTAGGCTCCCCCCGAATATGATCCTCTTGAATCTGATCAACATTCGCAGCCTCCTGGACATCATTCCCGACCTTCTGGACATCATTCGCGGTCTCCTGGACATCATTCGCGGTCTTCTGGACATCATTTGCTGCCTCTGCAGCTTCAGCTTCATCATTCGCTACATCTGCAGCTTCATTCGCGACATCATTCGCGGTACCTGCAGCTTGAAGTGGTGAGAAATAAGTGAGGTTGTCTTCATTATTAATTGTCTTCTTGTCAAAATCAGCAACAGTCTGATCCTCATGGAACACTACATCTCAGCTTCTGAACAACTTCTTGGTTATCAGAATCCATAGCCTGTAGCCCATCTCTACATTACCATACCTGAGAAAGATACATGGTATGACATTGTCATCTAGCTTCAATCTGTCCTTCTTTGGGGCATGTGCAAATGCTTTGCAGCCAAACACTCTCAAGAGTGAATGTGAAGCGCTCTTACCGGTCCATACACTCTCTGGGGTCTTCAGTCCCAGCGGTACACATGGTGTTCTGTTGATCAGATAACTTGCGGTTGTCACAGCTTCGCCCCAAAACCTCTTTGTCAGGTTCGCTGTCTTCAACATACTTCTCACTTTCCCTAAAATGGTGCGATTCATCCTTTCTGCTACACCATTATGTTATGGGGTGCCAGGTACTGTTTTCATATATCTAATGCCATGCTTCGAACAATAACCTCTGAACTCGTTCGAAGTGTACTCTTCACCATTATCACTGCGGAGACATTTGAGGGTTCGCCCTGTTTCCCTCTCAACTATGACATGAAACTCCTTGAAGGTTTGGAACACCTGGTCTTTTGATTTTAGCAAATAAACCCAAACCTTTCGTGAACCATCATCAATGAAAGTAATAAAATACTTGTTATGACATAGTGAGTCAACTTCTATGAGGCCACACACATCTGAGTGTACTAGGTCTAAGATGTTTTCTTTCTTGGCAAATGTATTAGCAAAGCTAATCTTATGTTTGCTTACCAAATAAACAATAATCACAAGAGTCAAGAGAAGTACATTTGGCAAAAGGAATGAGAGATTTCCTTGCCGGAACTTGCAATCTCTTCTCGCTCACATGGCCTAGCCTTTTGTGCCATAGACTTAGGAAAGAGTCGTTCGCAACATTCAACTCCCCCTTTGCATATCCTGCCATAAGTCTTGTAGAGGGTACAACACAATTTTCCACTAGTGATATCCCTTGGTAAGCCTTCACTTTTAATCACCTCCATGATGGTGATATCATTCCCGATCAAGTACACCGATTGACATTAAATTAAGATGTAGACCAAGAGCATGTCTAACATCTTTTAACAAAAGCTTGCAGCCCAAATTGGTTTCAAAACAAATATCTCCAATTCCTGCAATCTTTGCATAACCCTCGTTGCCCATCTTCACAATTCCAAGGTCATCTCCTTTGCATGTAGTGAAGAACTCCATGTGTGGAGTGACATGGAAAGAGGCACCGGAATCAACGATCCATGCAACATCAGAACTGAAAGAATCATCGACATGTAGGCATTCACCTTCAAAACAAAGAACCTCACATTCCTCATGTGATATGGCAGCAGCAGTGATACATTTGTCTTCCCTCATTTGGTAAATGTAGCCATCCTCCTTCTTCTCATTCTTAAATATGTTGCATTTTTTCTTCATGTGGCCAAAGATGCCACAATGATGACATTTTCCGTTGAATCTTGTCCTCGAACGGCTTGCATTCCTTCCATGATTTTTGGGTCATCTATTCTTGCTCCTTCTATTCTCCGCCATAAAGACTTGACTATTTTCAGAGGTTGAAGATTTCTTTATAGTCTCTTCATTCAACATGTTATTTTTAACATTATGCATGGTTAATTTACCATCTAGAGCAGAGTTACTTACAGTGACTACAAAAGTCTCCCAATTATCCGGCAATGACCCTAACAACAGCAGTGCTTGTAATTCATCATCAATCGTCATACTCATGGTGGTTAATTGATTAATTGAACTTTGAAATTATTTAAGTGCTCAGTGACCCTCACGCCATTACTATACTTCATATTGACAAGCTCTTTGATTAGAAAGGCTTTCTTGGCGGCGGTCATCTTCTCGAATAATGACTCCAACTTTGTCCACAACTCATGCGCATCGGTCTCATTCTCCACATGGTGGAACACACTATCATCCATCCACCCTCGAATATGACCGATTGCCTTGCGGTTCACCTTCGTCCAATCTGCAACCGAGGTGTCTTCTAGCTTTGCCTCAGCTCCTTCGATAGGCTCATGCAGATCTTTGCAATAGAGGATGTCCTCCATTCGCGGTTTCCATGTGATCCAATTTGTGTGGTTGAGTCGGACCATGGTACTCCTTGAACCTTCCATTTTTATCCATGCTCTATAAACAGGGCTTTGATACCACTGTTTGGGGAAGAATAATACAATGGAAGTGACAAACTCAAACCAACAGTTCACAAATATGTAAAGATACAAAGAATAAAGGAAAGTGAACACCAGATATAACGTGGTTCGGCAATGTGCCTACGTCCACGGGGCAGCAACAACAAGAACTTCCACTATCAAATAATGGGTACACAAGAGATACACAACTTCAAGAACACCACTTGATGGAAACACTCTCTCACACTTGTTTTGCTACACTATACTACACTCTCAACTTGGAGTGGACACTCTACACTCTCTACTTGGATGAAGATGTTTAAGATAGATGAGATGATCGCTGTGTTGGAATGAGCAAATGACCTCTCATTTTATAGGCTTAAGGAGGAACCCTCATTAGTGCTCTCCCATAATGGTGCTCCATGTAACTCTCATAACTAATGACACCATAATTATCCATATTCTCGTGTAACTCAAATTTTTATACCTTGTAACTTAAGAGTCCCTAACTCCTAAGACTACTAACTCATAACTCATGAACCTTTAACATTCCTATCATTAATTAATGATGTAATTTATAGGTGGATATTATAACAGAATGTTGGTGGGTGAGGGGGTTAACAACTCAATATCAACCGAGATAGAGGAAGAGAACGAATCATATGAGATTTTGAAGCCATCAATTTCAAACTTGCCCTCCTCTTTCAGACTTGTGCAGACCACTTGATTCAACTCTGTTTCTCATACCGAGCTTCGACTTTAATCTCTTTGGTTTCAGATTCCAGATCTAAACCTATATTTTCGAATCCATAGCTCCATACGAAATGATTCGACTATTTAACAATGACGAATCTAGGAACGTGTAATGATCTAGTCAATGGATGGTACAAACTCCTTCGATTTTGTATTCCCTACTTTGTTAACTATCAAATTTCAAACCAAACCAATCCAATCCTTTCATATTTCAAACCAATCGAATTCATGATGAATTCAAATTCAAATCTTTGAATGATAACATGTAGATTTTTTTCTCTGAGTATAAATAACATGAATAATTGGAATTATAATTGATCAAATACAGATCTGCAGATCTGGTAAGAAACTTTAAAAGGTTGCTGAGAAATCTGGTTCAGCATAATTATGGGTCAAACGCTATTTCCTACTTGCAGCAGTTACCTATACATGAGACATTTTTCACCCCGATATTGTCTAGGCTTAAGCCTTTACAGCCTTCAATAGAGATCAGCTCCTCTCGACTATGCTCTCGTAGCAAGGAGCTTAATATGAATCTCTCATTTTGGATTCCAGATCAAGACAGTAAACTCCAAATTTGTATGTGTATAGTGGTAAAATGTCTGTTCTATCATGTAGTCTCGTAGTAAAATTAGACAGTTACTGTGACATCCTGAAATTACATAACTACCCCTTCATTAACATCGCCAGTCTGCAGTACTGTAGAACGCGCGTATTCCAGTTTTTACCTTATTTAATCACTGGATGAGATATCATATTACAAGCTTTTTCAAAACCGTGGGCATTGACACTCCGTTGATTCTTCTCCCACAAGAAGGTCCAGAAGAAAGGAGTCGTCGGTTAATTCCGTACGTACCTGAATTACATAATAGAGTACTGGTAAAGCGTACGAGCACTACTCCACTCGCACCAAACCCACCCACTATATCTCTATCTCAATCTCCATCATCAGCTAGCTTCTATATATCATCATAAGCATATATACCACTTACAGCATTACAACTTACAGGTACTAGCTAGCTAGCATTATTCTTTCTCTTTCTCTTGTCCATATATAAAAGTTTAGGTCATTCAACTGATCAGAAATGGAGAGGAGAATGGAGAACAATGAAGTATCAACTCGGCCTTCTTTAGCTTTTCCTCTGGGTTTGGCTCTTGTTCTTCTCATGCTATTGAGCATCTGTGCCTTCTTCTTGTGCTGTATCTACTGGGACAGACTTCGATCTCTCTTCGTATCCTCTCTAGATCAAGAACCAGACCCAGAAGCCGAGTCAGATCAGAAACCTGCACGTCCGAAAACGGTATCTGATCTAATTTAGTTTCGATTCTCTCTTTCTTGCAGTTTATATGAAAAGTAGATAGCCGCTCGAACAAGTTATAAGAACAATTTATGGTATTTGATTAATTGTTTTGGTCTTTTTTTGTTGTATATATAGATGGAAAATCAAGATCACTTGCAGAGCTTGCCGGTATTGATGCCTGGAGATCAAGTTCCGAAGTTCATAGCAATTGCATGTCCCTGTGAACTTCCGGCAGTGGAGAAGAAGATCACGGTGATAGTCGACAAGCCTACTCGTTTGTGTGATGCTAGTACTGTATATAGCTAGTTACTTTTTTTTGGCAAGGTATATAGCTAGTTACTTCTTTTAGTCCTTTTCTATTTCTTTTTAGACAGACTGAGAAGTCTCGGTCTATGATTTTGTATAATTAATATTATTTGTAAAGAAATTAATTCATGCTACATATAATGCTAATTATTAGACTAGTATAATCGTAAGTAAGAGCCACAAAGAACTAATAATATACTTCTTACACTAATGATATCATGGTGTGAAGCATTTTCATGCATATATATATTGAGCATAAACAAGTTGGGCCTCTATAGTTCTTTTTTTAGCAAAGATAGTTCTACTTCAGACCCCCAAAAAAATCATATGGTTCTACGGGAGACGTCTTGAAAGCTTAATTCTCCAAATTCGGCAAAAGAATGATTCCCTGGCCTCCTAATTAGATTAATTTGGGTTAAACCGAAAATCGATCCCAAGACATTCGACCAAGCGTGGAGGGATGCCAAGGTTTTATTTATCAAGTTTCGTATGTAGTTAAAGTGCCACGGAATTTAAACAAAAAAAAAGATTCAATAGCAAGGGAATATCAAACGAAAAACTTAATGCTGTTCAAGAGATTATATATCTACAAACTCATGATGATGTCGAAGGTTAATTATGCAATACAATTCCTCATAGCATGAGATTCCCAACCAAGTGGGGGTTTGGATTAGAAACCCAGTGGGGTTGTTAGCAACTTGGCATATATCTCCTAAATTGTTATGAATTATCACTTGTTTGATCCAAGGGGCGATCCACCATCTTTATATTCTAGAATGGAAAGGACAATGGTCGGGCAGTGGACGTTACCTAGTATTAGATACTGTTCTTGCAGAGTCATTTCCTTTTCGGAAGAACCCGTTATTCCACTATAATCGCTAGCTTCTTTAAATCATAGATCGAAGAGCCCTTCGACCAGTTTTGTAAACTAGCTAGCTAGCTTGACGACATATTAATTATAAACAGCGGCGGATCTAAAATTTGAACCTAAAAAAGACGGAAATCAATATAGGAAAAAATGTTTTAGTGACAAACCCATTTTGTCACCAATTAATAATAAATTATCATCCTTTTTAATGGGTGACAAAATCATTTCGTCACTAATTATATCTCTAATAATGCGTGACTAATTTTTTATTGGTGACAAACTATAATTGTTGTCCCTCAAAAATATCAGACAAAAAAATTTTCTTTAATTCACTCTATCTTTATCGCTGATACTGTTGAACATTCCTAAAAAATTTACTATATATATGACGGGAAATCTGGGGTTAAATCTGCTCTTTTCTTTAGTTTATTTATTTATTTATTTATTTTTATGAACTAAAATACAAACAAAAGAATAAAATCACATCCAAGGAGCATAAATGAACTTCTTTCATTGATAAAAATAATAATTTTACACTGTATCACTCATGATAAATTAATACAACATTCAAATGGTAAAAGAACAAATCTAGACAAACTATCTCCATCTTTTCCCACACATCCAATATAATTCATTCTTTCCTTGCATTATGAACCAGCTTCTTCATTAGTGATACAGCTCTGTCCCAACATCATTAGCATCACTTCCTTTATCATTCCCCCCTCCCCTTCTCTCTTTCATGTAACTGCAAAGAAATAAAAAGTATCCCTGCTCAAAACAATACCAAAGATGAGATCATAGTTTCAGTACATCAAAGTGTGTCCAGCAATGAGAATAGTTCACAAATGCAAAATAGAACATATAGCAACATCACTCCAGCTATCTGACTATTCTTAAGCATAACTCAGATACATGACTCATCATGCATGTGCTTCAATGAAAACAGGAGGTCCAAACCCTTTGAATTGAGCATTAAAAGTAAAATGAAAAACAAGGAACCTAGTCATTCTTACCTACAGTGTTGTATCAATACATAAAGACTAAAGAGAACTGAGATCTCAGTTTCAGCTAGTTTCGTACCTAACCATTTTTAATTTACTGTATCAGAACACTAAAATTAAATCAAGCAGAAACATGGAACTAGTAGTCTAGTACTAACCTTGATCAAGACAGAGGAAGAAGGAAATGGTCTCTACTTCATTGCAGCAAACAAAAAAGAAAAAGGAATTAGTAAAATTTATTGATCTTGAAATGTTTTCTAAGATTTAACAAATTGTAAATTAAATTTTGAATATGATCAAGAACCCACCACAGTAAACAATATTTATTCATAAACTGATATTGACTCGACCTTACAGACCAATACAAGTATCAATATATAGCCAGGTTAATACACAATTATTCCACCAAAAAAATTGAATAAACATAAAAATGGAAAATTATGAATAAGGAAAAGAAGAGAACTATATTGTGAGTCTGTGACACAAATATGCAACTGTCTGAATTAATTCATAGTATACCTCATAGATATTCCAAGAAAATGAAGTGCTTCAGTAGCATAATTCATCCTTAACATAATTCATCCTTAGCATAATTCAGTATAGAACATGATATATAGTCTATAAAATAATATTGTTGAATGCAACTCTTTATTAATTTTTATAAAAATAAAACAATTGAATAAACTATACATTAACGATAATTAATTGTAAAATATCGTAGATCTACACCATATTTTCGTATTTCTTTTTATAAATTAAGTGTAATCAGTACACATTAAATACTGATAATCTAAACCATTTTCTTTTTGTGCATTATGTGTCACTGTCATTGATTAGGGGGGTTTCATAAATGAATTAACACAATTGTGTGAGGTATTTCTACTTATTAGGGGGTCTGAACCTCTTCATGGCATATAAGGTAGCTCCACCCCTGAGTATATCAGCATCGGTAGGCTATCAATTGTTAATTATTAGCATTCACACACACGCGCACACAAATATATATATATTTAGTGTCTGATCCATTTTTGTGACTTGTTTCCGGGTGGCTCGTGATCCCTTTAGCGGGTGGCACGGCTCCAGAAATAACGAACTTCCTTGTATTCCGAGTTTTCCTGTGCAAAGAACAAACACGTCAAAGAGGCGTCCCCGGGTTTACCGAGGGAAGCCACTCCGATGCTTAAGTTAGACACTGTCAGCTAAGCATAAAACTCGGGAATAGTCAAGAAGTTTCATCGTCCCTTTATGGGGAGGCATGTGCCGGTATTTATAGTAGCACCAAAGACAGCATTCTTGTCCTTTTCCAATGTGGGAGTAGTTTCCCTTGCTTTACTCAGCTTTATGGCGAATTGGGCCCAGACAAAGGGCCCAGAGTGGCTTCACATTTAATTGTAACCCGGTAAAGATGAAATATTAGGTTCCACCTATAAACAAGTCCCCCAAGTCCTCAGTCAAGGGGTACGCTTGGGTGGGGACTTAAAATCGTTTCTTTACCGGGTTACAAAGTTAGCAACCAAACCCGGGGTACCCAGTCCCCCAAGTCCGTACGCAAGCGTAACCCGTAGACACTCTGTACGTTGAGAATTCAAAACGACGTCTCCGGGTTGTAATGGGAGGAAACTGAAAAGTTTTTCGGTTTTGTGAAGCGGCATGCATGACACGTGTCGTTTCCCTCGAGAAACTGAAACGTCCCTTCAGTGCACGCCCCTAACTGTATAAATAGGGGTTGAGGGTGACAGTTTTGTCTCACCTCCAAACCGATAACTTTTTCGTGCTTTTTGCTTTCGCTCTCTTTTGTCGCTGTTTCTTTTGATTTTCAAACTCAAATGTATCTCAAAAACCCCTTCAAATCCTCATAAGTAAGGTATGGGTCCTCTCCCCTTCCTTGTTGTGTGTTTCAGAATGACTTTTGTACTGTTTCTGGGTTCCGAAGAAGGTTTTTCTGGGTTTCTGCGTTGTGGGGTTTTAACCGGGTTATCTGGGTTTCTGTTGACATCCCCGTGTTTTGTGTTTTGCAGATGGCCAACGAAGCAATGGACACTCACGTCCCCGAGTTTGCCTCTGTAACCTTCACTGATGGGACCGCTCTCGACCCTCCCGGGTACACACTTACAGCGGAGGAGATCGTGGAGCTAAGGAGCAACTGGAAAATCCCCGAGTCTGTTGAAATACGGCCCTTAGAACCCGAGGACCAGTTCTTCGCTCCCGGGGATGGGTGGACGCTGTGCCACGAGTATCAGCTACGCTGCGGCCTTTCACTCCCGCTAAAGGTAGAGGTGCAGTATCTCTTAGCTGCGAGCAACTTCGCAATCGGGCAAGTTGGACCGAACATGTGGAGGCAGCTACTCGGATTGTGCGTTATGTTCAAGGTGTTGAAGCAGCAGATGCCGACCTATCACGAGTTACACGCCATGTACCGGGCCGAGTACTCCCGGAAGGCGGGTTTCAGCGGGATCATCCAACTGAAGTCCAAAGCGGTTTTCAAGAAGATCGTCTAGGACCTGCCAACCTCCGTGAGCCGGACCTGGAGGGAGAAAAGTTTCTTGATAAGAAACTTTCAAGACCCGGGATACGCGTTTCAAGTACCGGGTGACTTCCAGCCACTGATGAGTGAGTCCTTCTCTCTCTGGATTCTTCTTTCTTTTCTCTATCCCGGGTTATAATTATGTTGTTTGTGTTGAAGATGTCCCCGACATTCCTCTGGAGCCGGTGATGGAGAAGAGGATCCGGAGGATGCTGTGGGCTTTTCGGGGGCAAGACGACCGGAGTTCATACCGGCTTTGTAGGCTGTACGTGTACAGCAGGTGCCGGTTGATGGAGCTACCAGGTTTGTCCAGTGTCCTTTTAAATTTTTGTTGTCACACGGCATGCTCTTTGTGTAACAGGCTATGTTTTTGTTGCAGCTCTTCTTCCGATGGAGTTCACCAAATTGAAGAACCCGGGAATATATGACGGCTTTGAGGATAAAGCTGTATGGACCGGGATCCGGACGCAAGGGGCGGATGGTCTACTCTACGACATCAATCTGACCACAAAAGCGGCTTTTCTGCGCCCGGAAGCCGAGCAAGGGGAGCTTCAGCAGTTCCATGTTGATACCGTGCATTACAAGGAGGTTCCCGGGTACTTGACTGAGGTTCTCGGACCAGAGGTTTATCAGGAGGAAGAGGAAACTGAAGGGAATCCCTCGGAGGCGGGTGAAAACCCGGTATTCGAAGAACCGGTGGCTCAATTTACCTTCGCCGATGAAGAGACTGAAAAACCGGTGATGAGCGCGGTGCCCTCATCTGTGCTCTCGGGTGAAGAGGAGTTGACTGAAGATGAGGCTGACGACGGGGGTGAAGAAGTTGTCGGTTTCGAAGGGGTGGCGAGTGAGAACCCTGAGGAGAGTGATGGGAGCGACGAAGTGCACGAAGTGGAACCCGTCCCCTCCCACAAACGCACCCGGGAGGCATCCAGCTCGGCAAGGTCCGAGAGGAAGAAGAGGAGGAAGGAGAGGAAAGAGAGGAGGGAGAGAAAGCAGCACCGGGACACTACCGAGATAATGGAGGAATTGGCGAGCGGGGGAATGGCGGACGTGGCCATCCAGAGGATGGTAGCGGACTTGAAGAATTGCGCCGCCGACTCTTATGTCCTGGAGCATGAGGACCCGTTGATCGTAGCCCGGAGGACGCAGGAGAAACTGATGCGGGTAAGTTTTTCTTTTTCCTTAACCCGTTCTCCCTTTTGTTTTTTTTATTTTTATTTTTTTTTATACTAACCCGTTATTTGTTTTATGTAGGCTGTCGGGTTGTCGTACTTGGCAACTGACCGGCTCATAAATGAAGGAATCCCCGAGAGGGAAAGAGTGCTCATGGAAGATCTCCGGGCGGCCCGGGACCAGGCGACAGTTAGCAAGGAATGCCTGGCTCGGTTCCGGGAAGAGGCAAGCGCAGCCGCGGTCGCGTCGTGGGCGGAGTTGTCCAAGGCAGAAGACCAAATGGCAGAGTTGGTGGCCAAAAACTCGGAGCTTGAAAGGGTCATCGAGGGTCACCGGGAGGACCGGTGTTCTCAAGATGCCGCTATTGCTCAGCTTACTCAACAAAATCAAGCGCTGCAGCAGCAAGTGACTTCTCTGGAGCAGCAGAAAGGAGAATTGGTGCAGTCTGTTTCCCGGGCCAGGGACTCTGCTGTCTCCGAGTTTCTGGCGAGCCCCGAGTTTGAGCTGAAGCTGCGGTCGGCAAGGGCTGAGGCTCGTGCCGAAATTGTTAGCGCCGGGATTCGCCAAGGCTGGCTCGACAAAGCCGGTTATGATGGTCACCAAGGTCATGTCAGACCCGATGAGGCTGCAGGCACCTCCCGGTCGACTCCTGCTGTGGCTGCAAACCTTAGGGCTCCTGCAAACCCGGTTCGAAGTCCCCCGGTTCGTTCTTCAGCAGCTCGGAGAGGTACATCCCGTGGCGGGATTGTCGGTGGTCCTCAAAACCGGCCACCGCTCCGTAGGGGACAGTTTATCATACGGCCCCGGGGTGGACGTGGCGGGTCGAGCGCCGGCGGGGGTAGCGGTTCTGCAGTGCCGTGAGCTGGATCTCCTGAGTTTGTTTTTGCTTTTGTAGTGTAGTATGCATTTTCTAGCGGTTTGCTACTTTTGTAATTGACCTCTGAATGAAAGTTTGCAACTTTTCCTTCGCAGAATTCTTCCTGTCAAATAACACGGTAACCTGATGCATAGTATAAAAATTTACACATAATGCCGGTTGACATGTAAATAAAGATAGTGCCGCTAGGGTATACGGGTCTGTTAGGACTTTCATGGGCCGCTAAGGCCTCGCGGGAGAATGTCTTTCTATAACACGGGTTTTTTCCCTGTAAAATAACACGTTAAACTGATGCATAATCTGCAAGTGTTGGCAAAATTCACACATATAGTGCCGGGTTGGCATGTTAACGTTATAAAATGAAAATAGGGCCGCTAGGGCTTTACGGGTCCGTTAGGACTCCCAACCCGATGCATAACCTGCAAGTGACAAAATTCACACATAGCGCCGGGTTGGCATGTTAACATTATAAAGTGAAAATAGGGTCGCTAAGGCGTTACGGGTCCGTTAGGACTTCCAAGGGCCTCCTGCCAAATAACACGGTAATCTGATGCAAAATATGCAAATGTTGACAAAATTTACACATGTAATGCCGGTTTGGCATGTGAATAAAAATAGGGCCGTTAAGGCTTCACGGGTCCGTTAGGACTTTCAAAGACTGAAATAAGGCCGTGAAAGGCTTGCAATACTTCAAGTTATGGAGATTACCAGAGATTATCGGAGATTGCCGAGTTTGACAGTGAAATAAGGCCGTTAAGGCTTGCAATATTTCACGTCATGTTGACCGGAGATTATCGGAGCTTGTCGAGTTTGACAGTGAAATAAGGCCGTTAAGGCTTGCAATATTTCACGTCATGTAGACCGGAGATTATCGGAGATTATCGGAGCTTGACAGTGAAATAAGGCCGTTAAGGCTTGCAATATTTCACGTCATGTAGACCGGAGATTATCGGAGCTTGTCGAGTTTTGACAGTGAAATAAGGTCGTTAAGGCTTGCAATATTTCACGTCATATGGAGATCGCCTGCATTCACTCAACAAACTGATTGATAAACATAACCCGGTAGGGTTTTATGTGGGTCTGAAAAGGCTCTATATATAACATCAAAATATAATAAATTTAAACATTTGCAGATAACTCGGTACCTACTTGGGATGTACGCACTGTCAAAACTTCGCGGGTTTCCATAACCCGGAGGATTCCCTACTGGGTTTATTACCTTAGCAAGTCTGGCTGGCGTCCATTTGGTAAGCGTGAGGCCTTGAGTTCAGCTCTCAACGAGAGCACCAATTGTTTCCGGGTGCCTCGTGATCCCTTTAGCGGGTGGCACGGCTCCAGAAATAACGAACTTCCTTGTATTCCGAGTTTTCCTGTGCAAAGAACAAACACGTCAAAGAGGCGTCACCGGGTTTACCGAGGGAAGCCACTCCGATGCTTAAGTTAGACACTGTCAGCTAAGTATAAAACTCGGGAATAGTCAAGAAGTTTCATCGTCCCTTTATGGGGAGGCATGTGCCGGTATTTATAGTAGCACCAAAGACAGCATTCTTGTCATTTTCCAATGTGGGAGTAGTTTCCCTTGCTTTACTCAGCTTTATGGCGAATTGGGCCCAGACAAAGGGCCCAGAGTGGCTTCACATTTAATTGTAACCCGGTAAAGGTGAAATATTAGGTTCCACCTATAAACATGACTTATATGAGGGATTGAAAATTTGACCAGCTTTTTTATCATAAAACCGTTCATTTTGTAGGTTTATATGAGTAAATCACTGCTAAAAATTACAGAAATTTTGGTTATTGTTAAGGTCTCGAACCAGCTTAAAAATGAACGGATCAAATCTACCAAACCTGAATCGTTCAGGCAAATCGTAGTTTTGAACACCTTAACCATCATTGATTTTGATGAAATTTCATAAAAGTGATATACATATTAGGACCTAAAATCTGATATGATAATATGTGATTTTGTGATCAAAAAGTTGGTCGAATGTCAAATTTCTAACAGAAGTCACAAAAGAGTCTCTTAGTGGAAGGACCCTAGATAATAAGGGCTTAGAATTTTTTCTTGCATGCGTATGTCATGACATTTAACAATCTGCTAAAAGAAAGAAAACTCCATGCTTTTCATTGTCTCCATTTTGAGGGGATAAAAAGTTGTATAAAGTTGAAGGAGAAGTTTAACGTGTGCAATTCATATTTGGAAATCACTGATGATGATCTGCATAGATCAAGGAAAGAAAATGACCAGGTAAACCTTAGGACCCAAGAACTAATATTATATGCATACAAAGCATAATTTTTGTGTGAAAATATCAACTTTTCTTGGATTCGGACGCATGCGTTCATTGGTATTTGAAATGTGTCATGTCATGGTTTCTTGAGCTAGAATAAAAGCGCCAATCCTACTTCCGATAACAGAGCTTCAGCCAAACCTACTTCCGGCAACATAGAGTTGCTACTGCCAATCCTACATTCAGCACCATAGTGTTATTGCCAGTCCTACTTTCCGCTATAAAGTGTTACTGCCAGACTTACTTCCGACAACAAGATGCTAACGTCGACTTAATCGTTCCAAGCCAATATGATCCAAAAACCCAACGACTCAAACCTTCGTCTGTAAAAGCATCCAATTGGCGTTGTCGTCCGATCCAAAAACAACTAATTGCCAACACCATTATGATCCAAAATCCCACAATCGTCGTCTTCATTGTTAAGGTCTTGCCATCGCTGTCGATTCACTGCCATCAACGTCAAATCACCGCCGTCATCTTCGAATAACGACTGTAGTCGTCGAAGTATCGTCGCTGTCGTGGAATCAATGTTGTATTCATTAATAGTAGCTATGACATGCGGTAAACATATCTCACCTGGTTCACAGTGGAACCATTATTTCCTTCATAGTTCATTGTAATAAAATTATAAAATTGCTTTTCTTAGAGATCAATTGATTTAAAAATGATTGTCTACTGTCTAGTGGTAAGTTAAAATGATTTTTATTCATAAAATGGTTTTAAGCAATTTTACTATGATGAACTATAAAAATGTGTGATGACTATTTGAGATTACATCATCGTTGAGAATGAATTATCGCTAGACAATATTTAGGATGAGAATGATGTGTGTCGGCCGTCTTATGTTGGCGTTAACGCTCCTATATATGAATGTGAGATATCAGATGGAGCTAAATTCATGGACTAGTGGAAATGTTGATGCAGACTCACGGTATATGTGCCTTAGTTGTGAAAGATTGTCTTAGTGTCCTTCTGTGGATGTGTTGTCGTTTGTTTTTTTACCTTTGGACCGGTCACAGTTGGTGACGTAGGTTTTAACCTTCGGGTTGGTCATAGTTGGTGACGTTGATAGTTCGGTCTGTCGGTACTTCATGGGGGATGACTAATTGTAGGCGAACCCAATAAGTACGTGTTTGTTTAGTTAGGTCATGGGGGATGACTAAGTGTTGGCTAACCCAAGATGGTGTGTTTGTTGTGGTACTTCATAGGGGACGACTAAGTGTTGGTGAACTCATAAGTACGTGTTTGTTTAGTTAGGTCTTGGGGGATGATTAAGTGTTGGCGAACCCATGATGGTGTGTTTGTTGTGGTACTTCATAGGGGACGACTAAGTGTTGGCGAACCCATGAGTGCCCGGTTGTTGACTTACTTATGGGGGAAGACTAAGTGCTGCCGAACTCATAAGTAAGCTTAGAAATTATGATTGTATAATTGTGTTTGATTTATGTGGTTTTTGGGTAATTCTGGAACAATCCTTAATTGCAATAATTTTTCTGTTTTGATTTATGATTTTCCTGTGCATTTACTTGAACTAATCTTTATATGCAGGAAATGTATAAATTTGTCGTTATATTAATTTGATATCAATGAATGTTTGTTTTATTTAATTGTTACTTTCATTATTAAATTTCTTCTTTTAGGAGCTATCGTATCTTTGAGGTACGAGTCTGTAACTATTATAGATTTATTTATACGAGCTGTAGAGCTTACCAGATTTTAACCGCCCTATTTGTGATGCACGGCATATGCTAATACAGAGTTAAACTTTTTGCTGTCAAAGCCTTCTCCAAACTTGGGATTGAAAATTGGTTCTGTACCTGAGAACCATGGGACCCAGGAATCCAAAATGAAAGAGATAGCATCACAACGATAATACAAGAGTGCCCTCGAACTGCCAAAGAAAGCAGGCCTAATCCTACTATTACTACCAGTGTACCTGCTAACAAGCAAGTGTTATAAAAGGTTGGTGTAACAATAAAAATTTTGTTTCTAATAAATTTCGCCTTAACAAAGAAAATGGAGTCTTAAATTTCTTGTACATCAGGGCACAGGTTGTGGGTTGGCTACCTATAAGATCATTAGGGAAGAACTCGTTGGCCTCTGTGTCAAGGAATGCAGAGGAAGTAGATGGAAAGCCAGGGCCTAGTGCTCTATATGTCAAAGTCAGCATGGATGGTCCTTATTTGAGGAAAATAGATTTGAAACATTACTCAGCATACAAGGAACTTTCTTATGCTCTTGAGAAGATGTTTAGCTGTTTTACTATAGGTGAGCTATTGCCCCTATTCAATTTTATACATATAGGTGTTGGTCAATCTACCTGTGTATATGTATTTTGCATTTGATTCAGAACATTTAAGTTTGTTACGTTTTGCATGGGTGTTGCATGGATCCAGTTACTGCTGTGTTGGTATAATTTCAGGTCAATATGTATCTCATATGGAGCTCTGGGCAGAGAAATTAGTGAAAGCAAGCTGAAGGACCTCCTTCATGGCTCGGAATATTTCCTGTGCTATGTGGATAAAGATGGTGACTGGATGCTTGTGGGTGATGTACCTTGGGAGTAAGTCTTTCAATCGTTTTTGTTGTTTACATGGTTGGCTGGCTATTGATGCCAAAGCTGAACTGTCACCATTCTACAAAATAATTAGCTTTTGCATTGGCTGAAATCTGGTGCAATTATGTAGCGTGTGGGTACATACTGAACTGGAATGTCTATAACATACAAATTGAAGGAAATTAGAAATTCTGGAAATAGATGTAGTTAGATTATGTGCACAGCAAGGAAATGACCTTAGAGGTATCCAAGTTTGAACTTTGGACAGGATGTTTATCGATACCTGCAAAAGGATGAGGATAATGAAAAGCTCAGATGCCATTGGCCTTGGTACGTATATTATGGATTTCATTGGTTGTCTTTAATTATGAGCAACTACAGAATTGACAGGGTTGGTAAGATGCTCTCTGCAACAAATGGGAAATTTAACTTTAGTCAGGTGAAAGTTTGATAGAAGCTTGAAATAGGCAGGAGAGTGAAGTCAGAGAGAGAGAAGTATGGATGAGGAAGTAATTCACCGTTGGCAGTATTAAATAAATTATAATAAAGTCCCATTTTCAAAACAGCCTGTTGATAATTTGGCAAATAAGCTAATTCATGCATTGTTGAGATATAACCCTACATTGGAAAAATGAGACATTGTCTGTGGGCTTATAAGAGTTTGGACTACTCTCTATCGTCAATTGGTTTTAGATGTGAACCTCAAACTACTTTATCATGGTATCAAAGCGGGTTACTTACATCCACATGTGTTAGGTTAATGGCCACACGCACTTCATGTCATCCTAAATGTTGTCCACGTGTTAGGCTTGAAGATTCGTCACACGAGCAGGGATGTGTTGAGATATAATCTCACATCGGGAAAATAAGACTTTGCATGTAGGCTTATAAGTGTTTGAGCTACTCTCTCCATCGCCAATTGGTTTTAAATGTGAACCTCAGACTTCTTTATCATGCACTTACCTTCATTTGAAAAAATGGGTGGGCTATGATTCATAAATAGAGTTTATTTCACCCTAAATGTAGCTTATAAATGAAAAGCAACTAAAATTCCATGTGGGCTACAGCCCAAGCACCTTTCTACTATCATCCATCCCTGCTAAATGTTAAATTTCTGTTTGAGTTGGTGTATGACCCTATGTAATGGATCTGTGTAGCATTCAGTTTTTGCAGAATTTCTAGCTTTTTATGTGGTTTATTGTTCCACCCATTGAATGGTAATTCTATTATATTTATGCATGCGTGAGAGTGTGTCAGTATGACAGTTCCAAAATAAACTATTGGAAGTATTTTCCATGTCCTGCATCGTTTTAGTTGATTCACCTCTAAGATAGAAGTTTCAAAGGTTTAGATTGTACTTGGTTTATTCCATAGTTGTTCTCTTGTTTTCTCATTTACTTTTGTCATTCATTTTAATTCCACAAGCTTTGCTGGTGCCTCCTATAATGAGGGTCACATAGACATTTTGCAAGATTTTTTTTCCCAAATCATAATGGGGTTACTTAGTTTAATAAAACATTTATGAGACCTAACATTCCCTCTTACTTTAAATAAGCTGTTAAGGATTTTGGCTATATACTCAACCACCACCATATATAGGACAGTAAAAAAATTAGGTACATCTTGTAGTGTTGTTAAAATCTAATTCTTGAATATGGGCTCTATCCAGTCATACGGTCACCGGGTAAACCATATTCTGTTTTCTGTATAAAATGCAGGCAGGTTTTGTAGTTGCAATTTAGATTTTGAATTAAGCATATGCGTGTTTCTTGTTTGCTAAATGTAATTATAACCAAGGAGGATCGGTTCTTAGATTTTATAGACATGTATGTGCACTTAAGTATTATTATATTTTTGATGTGCAGCTCCAAGAGCCATGGAGAAGTGCAGGAACAGGAACTAGCCAGTAATATGCACTGTGATCTTCCATCCAACTGTCTAAAATTGGAATGAAGGCTAGGCCGAAGGCCAACAGATGCAGTTTAGAGCGGATGGGACATCACGGGTGTGTGCTTCTACTATGTTATTACTTCATCTATGATTTTTGTTTGCCATATTCAAGTTTTTGTTTGCTACCTTTCTAACTTGTCAATGCTATTAATACTACTGAAACTCTTAAAAACTATGTATCCTTAAGTAACTATTTACTAGTTCTATGTGGGCAGGTTTCTGTTTCCGTACAGGATCCAAAGACTTGATATATGCTTGTGAAGTGCTGCTATTGTTTGTGAAACTTGTTATGTATGTGTGCAAGTTATCCATGTTAGTCCAGTTAATTTTTCATTTTTATGGTTTTCACCTCAATTTCTAGGCACACAAGGGACCAAATAACCAATTGAATTAATTCAGAAGGCCCCTAACCTCATGTAGAAGTTTCCAAAGCCAAAGGCTATTGCATTCAATTACCAAATAATGCACCATTGATGGAACCAGATCCCTTATCCCATTTCTTGTATTATCTTAGATTGTCTTGGGTCAGTTGTGTTATCTTGGACAATATTATTGCTTTTCAGACACAATCTTTGCAACCTTGAATTTCGCTTCAGCTGAGCAGATCATTTTCTTGTTATCTTCTAAAACAGTGGGTGCTCTATATATCTTTTGTATGAATTGATTACCAAGTCCCTACTTCTATCATGATTCATGACCACAATGATTTCTTATATAATACTTAACCCATTAATAATGCAGACATGTTGGACTGAAAGTATAATGAATTCTACTCTTTTGTTGCTCGCACATTTTCATGAAACATTACAATGACCCTTGATCCTGTGGCAGATTGTAATGGAGTTTGCAAGTTGGTACTTTTTTTGTGGAAAAATGATACTCATTAGACCCGGGACAAGCCCAAACAAGGGACCTTAAAATAGTCTCATAAACAACGAAATAGAACAGCATAGCTCTTCCACTCAATCATAAGGAAAGAGACCACATAGAACTATAGCTCTAAAAAAATGTACCATAAAAGGCACCAATTAATCTACAATACATGAGGACAAGGTAAGCCATCTGTTAAGACCCACCATCAAACTTCCAAGTTGTGCAGCTTCATGGGCCGCCAAATTGGCTCCCCTGTGAATCCATTCCCAAACCAGGTAATCAAAATACTCCTTCCATTTAATTTATTCTACAATTTGAGCCACTGACCACCTATTGCATGATCCCTTTGTATTCAGTTAAGTGATAAGATGCAAAGAATCAGATTGTACCCGAACCGATTTGATATCTAGCTCAGCCGCCAGATTCAAACCCAAAAGAACAGCCTTAGCTTCAGCTGCTTCGGCAGAGGATGAGAAATTTGGCGCAGCTCCACCTCCGATAAACTCACCAAGGTGATTTCGAATCACTACTCCTACACCCCCCTTCAGTATGGCTTCTCCAAGCTGCATCACAATTGATAGCCACAACTCCTTGCTCAGGGGTTAACCACTTGGGGCTTGCATCAATGGGACCCTTCACACGAGTAAAAATAGCGTCTTTCACAAATTCTATAGCAACACCGGTGCACTAGGATAAGACACCATTGGGGGAAAGTGGTACATTCTGATAAATAAAACTACATCTAGCTTTCCAAATGGACCAGCAGATGAAGACAATCGCTTGTTCACAACATTTAGCTTCACTAGTCAAGTCTCGTGAGCCATTTTATGTACGGTCTCCTTTTAGTCTTTTGCTGGAAAAATGAAGATAAACATTCCTGGACTGGCAACTGATTTTCTGTTATTCTTAAACAAAAGAGACTGAGACTAGTGACAAGAAATATGTTTGTTGAAATGGTCAAGGACGAGAACTTAGGTTTAATCTTGCACTGAAAATTCCTGATTAAACACTACTGCCTTGAACGATGTGCAGAAATACTCTATTGGTATAGGTGGATATGGTGAGTTGGAACAAGTTGAAATTAGAATACTAGAATAAACTGTGAATGAAAGGGAAATATCTGTTTGTTTTTCTTTGAATGTGTCTTCAATGCATTAACCCTAAAATTTTATCACAAAACTGAATTGGCAAGTTACTGGTTACATTAGAAGAAACCATATCATCAGAACATCTGACATATATTTGATCTGTTCATTTAGTGTCAACGGCAGCAACACTGATGGCACATGATTCTTCTTATTCATGATGTATGGGATCAAATTTTAACCCATCACCGGCTTCCAATCTGATATAAACTTGGCAAACTTGCCCATTCCGCCAATTAAATTACTAATTGAGAAAATGATAGACAGCAGCAGTAGAATAGGAGAGCTTATAATTGCAACATGCAGAATTTGCAGCAAGGGAGGATGGCCAGGATAGAAATCGCCCATTTCATGTTGGCTGAGAATTCAGCATTAACACTAGGAAAACTTTTCATCAAAGGAATGGTCTAAAATCTGCATTCATTGTATCTCTTAGCTCTTTCAGTCAAAGTATTCATTAGGCAACATTCACTCGATCCGTTCAGTCACCAGTAAGGATGGCGATTCCGATAATCCGATTCGGATGGAAATTTCCTTACTTATGATCAATGTCTGCAATCTGCATTCAAACATGTATTAGATCGATCATGACAAGCAGGAAAAAGAATGAGCATATATACATGCATCGAAGAAACACTAGTTGATCGAGCATCACTACCTATATATCTCACCAGTCACCGCTAGCTACTCAAGAACTGCCGTGAGCACCAAACCTTTATTCACCTCCGCTGCCACTTTTTCTGGTTGAAGATAACTTCATTAATAAAGCAGATATCACATCAGGCCCAGGATCAAAGTACTCAAATTACCAAGTACTAGGCAATAAACAACTCGGCTCTTAAAATTGCACAAATGAAATGTATCTTGATACCAAAGTAAAAAATGTGAAGATACAAATCTTCAAAAGCAAGTTGATGAGTGATTTTCAATATCTGACTATAGCGTGCAAGCGGACATGAGTCAAACATCTTTTCATTTATAAATTGTTTCATTTTCGATATTTCATACCCCATAATTTAACAAACTTTCTGAAAATGATAAGGACTTCAATTCATTATCATATCCAGGAGGTTGGAAAATTGTGGTCGATCTGTTAGAAAGGTGGTAATTAAAGAAAAAAACTTTACCAGTTTTCAACTCTCATGTATTACTATAAGGAAAAGTAAAGTCTCACAATGCATCTGAGATTATTGGATTCGATCGAAGCATGTGAAACTAGAACACAGGGGGTACGTAAAGGAAGCAACACTATTCTGTGTCTTGCTGCATGTTCCCTTGCTATACATTATATAAATAATCTGATTTGAGGAAGTTGGAGTGGTTAGAAGCTTTAGAAATTGTCAAGGAAGAGAGTTATATAATATGAAAGTTCTAGTTTTATGATATTGATTAATTGTACTCGAACTTGTTCTTAATTCCCACCATCTGCTTTCTCAATTGGTACCTTGACTCTCCTGCATGATTGTTGTCATATTTGATCTGCATGATTAACATAATTCATACACTGATTAATTAATTTAGTTGTATGAGTTTAATATAAACAGTCCTTTATGTAAAGCACGTTGCGTGAGTGGTGCTGTAGAGAAGAAATAATGTTTTGTTAATTTGGAAGCTTTTGATATTCTATTGTATCCCATAATCCCAAACATCAATAAGTACATATATATATATATATATATATATATATATATATATATATATATATATATATATATATATATATATATGCTTACATTACAGCATAATCTCCTTAAAATCATGAACTGTATACGGCACGTCATCATGGATTATTAATCAAAATCAGGTTTGTCATTATATTCAAACTTCAAACCGCGGTGGAACTTGATTAAGATGAAACCTAGCTCATCGCAATAATCTATATACAGCACTAGAGTTTGAGAGCGAAATATATCTTCGTCAATTGGTGTACGAGGAAGTATATGTTTTTAATAAACTCTCAATTAAATTGTAAATGATGTAATAGGATCTTCAATCTTCTCATCCTTGATACAAAGATGGTTACAATATTAACAATAAATAAAGCCAAACAGTTAACACAACAAAGTATGTACTATAAATATATGATGCTCACCAAACAAGCGTATGAACTGACTAAAAATATTGTCTATTACTTCAAAAGGAATATAGTATACTAGTTATTTGAAATTTGAAGACATCACGCGAGTTTTAAAAATGGTGTCCTATTAAGAAAAAAAAGCGATAACTAATCGGCTATAAAAATATTAGTCGTGGCTATGGCCGGATAACTGGATAAACGAAGCAACTATAGACAAGAAAATAACTTTGAGCGAATGTATTGCTATGAAAAATGAAGATGAAGAAGAACAGATCATTTATTTTTCAATGAGGACGAAGAAGACGAACTAGAACTTGCAGACTTGACTCAGTTGATACTGGTGCAAAATAGACTGACTGACGGAGTCAACAAACCACCTCATCGATCTCTGACTTAAAAATGTAGCTAGTACTCGTGTTCATATATATTACCAGAATCAGATCTAGCGCAGCTGCGCAAGACCCGTCCTCCCGTCGTCGTCTTCCAAAATGTGGTTCCCCTTAAATTCATTAACAGCCTAATATCATATGCATGGCGCTGTGTATTATTTTGTTTAAGGCTAGGGCTATAGAATTTAATGAGTTGCTCTCTAAAACCTAATTTTCACTAAATCAAATACCCTTGGCTTCTTAATTAAATTAATCTGTCGCCCAATTGGTTGGGTAGCTATACCAACCGATTACAAACAGTTTTAACTAACTATACATTCCACTATACCAACTGCTCATCTCTGTATTATATATTATTGCATCTTCAATCTCCTCAGCTAATTAATTATTGCTTCTAGTATTGAATTCGTTTTTAAGCCTCGCTCACGTACACTTTTTGGCTTTGGTAACTTGATATAAACTCAATCAGATTCATCAATCCTTCAGAGTCTTCCATCATTCACTGTCTTAGAATGTGGAGATTTATTTCTAATTCAAAGGAGAAAAGTGAAAATCACAAAACTAAACAATTGAATGGGTTAACGCGAACTTTAATTATTCATCATCAACCCTAGACTACAGTACTCCCTAATACATCATGCAATCTACGCATGTTCACTAATTTAAAGTGTTTTTGGATCCCATTATATATTTACTTTGATTCTTGTAAAATGTTTAATTAATTAAGCTACAAACCATCTCGATCAAATGCATGCATGGACTGCTAATTCAAAAGGTTTAGTTGAATCCCATACGTGATGGAATGTGATCTTCTCTTAATTAACAAGTTAATTGTTTGCAGGCAACAAATCTTCGACTTGGAGTCTGCAAAGCGACGGGATCTTTTCCATATGGGGTGTCCCGTTATGTCATGTTCTATGTGGACATATTCCCTTAACTCCAAACTGATCCACCCTCACGATATAGATTGCCAAGAGAACCTCTTCCGGCCAACCGTAACCACAGCCGATGCCCCAATCATGTGCTATGTGGACATATTCCCGTTACTTTCTTATTGATTATGTAGCAAATTACATAATCATTATATAACCTACATAATTAAAGAGACTAATATTGATACCCTAAAAATAATATTCATGCTAAATAAATATTTCAAGCACAATAAGAAATACACACGCAAATCACATTCGAAATACAAAAGTTACATATTTATTCAAATAATTACACCACGCATGTGGACCCAAAGCCACAACTATGCTCTCGAGGCTTATAAGTTTGGGTGTGGTGTGAAAGGTAACGGAAGTACATGAAACTCATTTTAGATTTTATATTGTTGACACTTTTTTAGACTTGGGACCAAAACTCAGGTCCAATAATGTAAATATTTACATGAGCATGCAAAGATGAGAGAATACAACATACTAGCCTAGATATTATCATCTACCTTAACCCTAATGCCAATAATTTCTCTAACAGATTAAACACCAGTATTTGGTTTTACCTCGCAATAAGTCTGATCCTAGACTTCTACACTAAGTACTAGTCTCCATCAGCCTTTTCTTTTCCTCTGTTCTAAGCTCTAGCCTCCACATGCTATTTCAAAACACAACAGTTTTTCCTTAAAAGATGTTGCTTCAATTCCAACTTCACACATAACAATAGACATCACCTCTTAGTCTTGTGGTCTTTGTGGATCGAGTTTTGCACATTTAAATTAGTTCTTTTTGATATCCAGCAACCTTGACTCTTTCACTTGTGTATTAGCCTCACCTCATCTTGCATATAAATGAAGCTTTAAGCTGCTGCAATGAAAAACAAATTCTAAGTAGCAAACCCTCAAGCGATCCCATATGCTACAAGCAATATCTCAAGTAACATGCCAAGCATCCTTTTCTCCACTCCAAAAACCAGTTTCACCTCTAAACAGTCTCTAAACCTATCAAACACCACCAAATCCTTTCTTCTTCCCACTGCAGTAGATCACCCCTAACAAAATCTTTAGCCATAGCAAGCATTTCATCCTCTCTCATCTAGATGTACGCCCTTCTAGCTCCCACGCCACATGTCATCTTGCTAGCCCTTTTGTGTACTTTGTTCATGCACAGGCTATCAAAATCCACAGTAAGTTTTTGCTTCTAGATGACAAGAAACATGTCATTGTAGCATGTCATCATCCCATCAGCAAGCCCATATTATTGTGGGAGATTTGGAGAAAACATGCACAAAACTCTTTAAAAGCTTTAGACCTAGTCCTTGAACACAGAAGAGGTTTAAAGAAGAAATCAAGCCTTAACCAAATCTAGCCACCTCTGTTCAAAATAACCCCAACATAAATGGCGACTCTACTGGAGGCTGGGTTTAATACCCCTAAATTTTCCCTATCTCATAATTCATTCTACCTTTCTGATTTTCAAAAATACCATACTAACTCTCAACAAGCTAAATTTCATCCTCTGTCATAGCCAAATACTCTTAGATGAAGATGAAATTCCAAACTTCAAGTTTATCCTACAACCAAATCCTAGCTACTATGTAAATTTTTGATTCCTATATTCACCCTCATTTCAGTTTAAACCATATTTCCCGTTCAACTAGTGTTGTGCCAAAATACTAGCAAGACTCTGTTTATCATCTCAATAACTTTTACTACTTTTCCAGATCTGAACAAAAATAAAAAAATATGTAGCTCACCTAAGTTCTTATTTCACCATTCATTTTGAGTCTTCATACTTCTCCAAGCTTTAAAAATATGTTTGATGTTTTGCCGCAAGCAAACAAGCTGCATATTCATATTGGACACATCTAGATATGTGTTGTTATGAGTAGTATATGAATTATGATCAATAAATTTTTTGATCCATATATCACTCTTGCGGCAAAAGTGAACAAAATTATTCTTCCAAAAAGAAAAACACCAAGAAATCATGCATTTTATAGCCCTATACAAATCAAGTAATCAAGCATTTTAAGCTATATTCTTACTACTGACTTGTGCAATTAAAAAATGCATTGCTGGAAAAACATAAACACATTGTTACACAATGTGAAGTACTCTTTTACACAATTGTCATATATGTTATACCAAAAAGTAAACATGTTATATCCTATCATGTCAAGTTGCTTTTTGATCCCATAAACAAAACCAATGTTTTAGCGAAAGCATACAAATTACAATGTCATCTCTAACCTATCTTATCATTTGTATCCAACTAATCAACAAGACTTGAGCAATTAAAAAATGCATTGCTGGAAAAACATAAACACATTGTTACACAATGTGAAGTACTCTTTTACACAATTGTCATATATGTTATACCAAAAAGTAAACATGTTATATCCTATCATGTCAAGTTGCTTTTTGATCCCATAAACAAAACCAATGTTTTAGCGAAAGCATACAAATTACAATGTCATCTCTAACCTATCTTATCATTTGTATCCAACTAATCAACAAGACGAGTAGTTATCTTTCATTAACTCATTGAGCTATAGTGAACTCTTTCTTACTGTAGCTGTCACGCCCCGGCCCAACTTTACCTTCTTAAACTTGGGTTAGGACGTGCAGGACCCATTCCAAGTGAGATTTACTCAAAATCCTCCTTGAGAAAGGATAACCCTTATTCTCAAACCATTTTTGACAATCCAAACGATACCGGAATAGACCTCACAACCGGAGGTTATCCCGATTTTCGTATTTGGATCTCAAACCATTCACTTTAAAAGACCTAAGATTCTAATCATAATTGTGACTGCACCCGAATCCGGATCAGGCTGCCTGCGTATCCTGTATTCAGGGATCAAGCCACACGTAGCTCTTATATTACATAACGCCCTAACCGGGCGAATCCCGCTTTTCTATTTATCGGTCGAATTATTGATAAGGATAGTAAACGCCTAATGCATATCCGGAGTTTAGCCTCTCCGCTGAGATATTCACCGACCCACTAACCATCAGGATTATCCCGAACATTCCACCATAATCATACACAACATTCACACATACAAACACATAACTATAAAATAAAGACAACCACATAAATATATAATTCTCCCTAAGGGCATATAAGTAAAACCACTCAAAGGTACCCGTGTAGTTAACTTGAATTCTCAAGGGTAGCTTGGTAAATATGCTAAACTGCTAGGGGTATTTGAGAGATTTCAGCCCTAATGGCAGCCCCTGTAAATAGGCAAAACAGCCAGGGGCAATATGGTCTTTTTAACCTCAGTGGCAACCTTATTAATATATAAATCTGTCAGGGGTATTTATGTAATTTTCAACTCAGTGGCAGCCTTGTAATTACCACAAACTACAAGAGGCAGTTTTGACATTTCACATCATGGTAAAACAGTAAAAGGAAGTTCTACCGCGGTAAAAACCAGGATTTTTACCCTTGACTTCTCCGATCACTGGTTTTGCCGGAAAAGTCGATTTTCCGGCCAAACCAGGCTTCTGAACATACAAGATCTTCTAATACACCACCCGCACATCCTCAAACACTCAAAAACAGAAAAAGAAGGGGGTGGAGAAGTTACCCAGTCCACCATGAAGGCTCGACGACGGCTGCACAGCGTCCCATGGCTTCTCCTCCACTTCCTCCCCGTCGGGGCCTCTCCACAGCTGCTTGCCTCCACCCTGAGGCTGTTGTTGACAGGTTTGAAGTGAGGGAGCAGCTTGGTGGAGGTCTTCAGGTTCGGTTGGGACGGACGACAGGGCTGGGCGGAGCTGAGGGTGAGGCGAACAGCAGCGGCAGCGAGGCGAGGCGGAGCTGCTGGGAAGGGAGGTGAAGCTGGACGCGCGCCGGCGAGGGCGCATCTGGGCGTCTTCGATCGACTGTATCTCATAGCAAAGTGAGAGAGAGAGAGAGAGAGAAAAAAAAATTGAAGGATGAGAGAGAGAGTTGCCCGGTCAACGCCCCCACTTATAAATACCCAACACCAACGGTCCAGATCAATCTCTGATTGATCGGACGGCCCAGATTTAATTAACTATAGTTACCATGAGCGGTAAATGGTTATTTATTATTTACTTTTACCGCGTAGTAACTTTACCATAACCTAAATAACTTTCACATACGAACTCTGATTAATTCGTAAGACCTACCCACGAGTTCGTATTAACGTCCTCTACAACTTTCTCGAATGAATTTTCCCCAAATTTTTGACTTATAGTAAAGTCATCTTTTTACGGTAAAATAAATAACATTTATTACTTTCGTAAACTAAATAAATCCTTATTAAACAGTCCGTAGCTCCAGAAAATATTTCGGACATACCGGTGGACTCGTATTAACATAATCTACCACCTCGGGACATTAATTCTATCTTCCCCTAAAATCGAGAATATCTTGATATTAAACTTGAATAGTAGTTCGGGAAAAAATAACAGCGTGGTTACAACCCTCTGTAACCCACCTAATTCCAGTAATGAGGTAAATTTTAGGACGGGGTTTACAATCTACCTCCTTACAAAAATTTCGTCCTCGCAATTTCCATTGCATAACATAAAAACTAACCGCCCTTCCAAATAACATCATTCTTTACTTTACCAATAAATTCGCTACAGAAATCCTTCACTCAATTACAATCATTTAAAGATGATCCACATTCCAAGACTTTATTTATCCAACTGTCAAGGAATATCGTCCAATTCCACTGAACGGAATTTCAAGCAAACAAGAGTTACAAGCTCTACGTACCAATTCCTTTAGAGACTAAAGTCTCCTCGTAGTTGCAATACGAGTTAAACAACTACGCTCGCTTTGATACACTTTCTCGGGCACGACACCCTCGTCTCATCACTTTCATCATAAACCGACTCCACAAGGCTTGCCTCTTAACTCTTCTCAACTTAATTCCTGAAATAGCCATTAAGACAAGTTGCTAGCTTTCTGAGACATAAAACGTAGACTAACTCGTAGTCAATACATATACTCCACTTTTACAACTGTCACACTTAACACTTAACGTCCTTTAGTCAGGACTTGAGCACACATGAGTTAGTGTGCGAGTTTGTTAGCTCTTATTGTTGTAAAATGCCTTACTATAGACTCTTTTCCGAGAGAGTGGAGTAGGATGAAGAAATTTATTGTGACCGAGTATGTGAAGATAACATCCATATTGGCACGAAGTCGCTTGGCAGATTCATCAGCTCGAGTGAGCAGCTTCGAGATCGAATTGTGGTATGCGCTTTCGTTCGAGCCTCGTGATCGATAGTTAAGGTATGAGGAACGAGAAATTGAGAATTTTAAGTGAAGGACGTAGGAGATAATACGTCCTTGGCCTCATGGCCTAGTGTAGAAAGTGCTTGTCTCTTTTGTCTCGAAAGGTGCGAGGGATGTATGAGATTCCCTTACGGTGATGGACTGTAGCAATTCCATCTCAAGTGTCACGTCCAAACATATTTACTAATCGTCAACCCACAATCTCCTTCCTCATGAGTGAGATTTCCTCTAAAACATACCCTGATATCTTTTACCAAAATTTAACCATCACCCATGTAACCAGACATCCACGTGATGTGTAGTCTAAGGGTTCACTGCATGAAACATATTCTCATTGCTCTGTGACCCAATCCCATACGTGATCACAAGCAAACCTAACCGTCTTCAACTATACCCTTAGAAAATTAGGAGTACCAGACTCCTAAATTTTATACACTATCAATATTTCGCGTGGACATGTCGGTCTACCAAACTATGGTTGAACTTGTCAGACGTGGAAAGCTGTAGAGTGAGTGGACCAAAAATCAATGTCAAGAGTAATGTTTCAAAACCATAATTTCAAATCTCATTTTCATTTTTCCCGAAAACAATCCAGGCCTTACGCCAAAACAAATAATTTTCCGGCCCATGGCCAAACATAAATCTAATCTCGGCATGCAGCCAATATAAAACAAATCGTGGCTTATAGCCAAAAATAAATCAACTTATGGCCTACAGCCAAATATAAATCAATTCGTGGCCTGCAGCAGTATAAAAATCATATCATGGCTTGCAGCTGTATAAAATCAAATCGGGACCTGCAGCCGTATAAAAATCAAATCGTGATCTGCCGCCGTATAAAATCAAATCGAGAAAAAAAAACATTTCGCAAATGATCGATCACACATAACAGGGTCAGAGCTAAGAGCTCTAGCGTACCTCTCTGTGAGGACGCAATCTCGCGCTAACACTACCATCTCCCCCAATGAAAGAGGAGCGCAACGAGTTGCACACTTCCACTCCGCCGAACGAGGAGCGTTGCCTGCTAGCTAAAATCAAACCATACATCTGATGACCCTTCATGACAGTGAGCCCCAGAGGCTAGGGTCAGAACTAAGAGTTCTAGCGTCTCATCCACTATCTAGTGAGAACGCAAATCCTGAGTACCATCTGTTCCCTACAAGAACACATATCTCGCGCGTCCTCTCCATCGAACGAGGAGCGCCGGGTAGGCGTGCTTCTACTCTGCCGAACGAGGAGCGCCGCCCATTAGCTAAAATCATCTAACGACCCTTTTATGGTGAAATTAAAACAAATTCTCGATATTTGCATAAATCCAAGCCCTAAACCCATTTATAAAATCCAGGGCAGACGCCTATTTATAAAATCCAGGCAAAAGCCAAAAATTTAACGCAATCCCGGCAACATACCAAAACAATTCAAACTCGACAATGCCAAACATAGAAATCCCAGTAAAACATCGGGTTTGATTCCCATCTGTATGACGGGACTCACCCGTCAAAAACCATTCAAAACCCAAGCGAAAAATAAGCGAGCTGAAATCCGTAAATCAAATGGAAACAAATAAAAACCCTCTACTGAGGTGCTCGCAAAACCACAAGAATCGAAAATGTACTGAAACCCGAAAAATCATTCGTTCTGGGAACACTTTAAAAAACCATTTAATTATTAAACCATGGCATGTATTTCTTTAAAACAAATCAAATGTTCACTCATCATACTGGTCACTCATCTCCTGTTCCAGGTACGTACTCTAATCGCCCTTATATTCGGTGACATCTCTCTTGCCCGAAAACCAGTTCCCTAACCATCGTAACATATTCATCCTCGAGCTTTATGGACTCACCACGCGTCCGCTGCGCCACTATGATACTTTACTTCAACTGTTTCTCTTAACCTCATCCAGCATCTCGATCACCGGATTATCTCTGATCCTCCTCGAATATAATTACGCAACACTGATGTGGTGCCAAAAGTGGCTAGAAATACTCTTTTAACCCATCAATTAAATGTGGGACGCGAAACGACTATCAAATAGTCTAACAATCCAATTTTTCCTAGTTGACTAGAAAAAGTCAATGATTGACTTTAGGGTTGACCAAGTCTTTCCTGGGTTGACTAGGAAATTGACCAAAACCTTTTGACTAATCGACAAGGATCAAACCCTAAAAAGCTCGAAAATTGTCGATTTATAAATTCGAATAATATTAGGAGCACTTTTAAATCTATTTGCGCCTAAAACTGAAATTCAAATTTACTTTTCCAAATCTGGCTCGTTACTAAACTTACGAACCTCTCGACTTTTAAATCCAACGAAAAGTCTATAACGACATCTAAAAGCAATTGATGTCGCAAACTTTATTGTTACAATTAGCTTCACTAATTTCGACCGCAGGTGGCAACCCTTGCCACCCCACATACCTACAAGTATAACGAGTTGTTACACTTGAAAACTAAATACACATTTAAACATTTCCAAATATTCTAATTAGCCAAACCTTTGCTCTGATACCAGTTGTCACGCCCCGGCCTAAGTTTACCTTCCTAAACCTGGGTTAGGACGTGCAGGACCCATTTCTAGAGAGATTTACTCGAAATCCCCCTTCACAAAGGATAACCCTTATTCCCAAACCATTTTTGACAATCCAAACGATACCGGAATAGACCTCGCAACCGGAGTTTATCCCGATTTCCGTATTTGGATCTCAAACCATTCACTTTAAAAGACCTAGGATTTTAATAATAATTGTGACTGCACCTGAATCCCGATCAGGCTGCCTACGTACTCTGTATTCAGGGATCAAGCCACACGTAGATTTTATATTACCTAACGCCCTAATCGGGTGAATCTAGTTTTTCTATTTATCGGTCGAATTATTGATAAGGATAGTAAATGCCTAATGCATATCCGGAGTTTAGCCTCTCCGTTGAGATATTCACCGACCCACTAAGCATCGGGATTATCCCGAACATTCCACCATAATCATACACAACATTCACACATACAAACACATAACTATAAAATAAAGACAACCACAAAAATATATAATTCTCTCCAAGGGCATATAAGTAAAACCACTCTAAGGTACCCGTGTAGTTAACTTGAATTCTCAAGGGCATTGTTGTCAATTCACCTTTAAGGGTAGCTTGGTAAATATGCTAAACTGTCATGGGTATTTTAGAGATTTTAGCCCTAATGGTAACCCGTGTAAATAGACAAAACAGCTAGGGCAGTATGGTCTTTTTAACCGTAATGGCAGCCTTGTAAATATACACATTTGTCAGGAGTATTTATGGAATTTCTAACTCAGTGGTAGCTTTGTAATTACCCCAAACTGCCAGGGAAAATTTTGACATTTCACACCACGGTAAAACAATAAAAGGAAGTTCTACCACGGTAAAAACTAGGATTTTTACCTTTGTCTTCTCTGATCACTGGTTTTGCCGGAAAAACCAGGCTTCTAAACATACAAGATCTTCTAATACACCACCCAAGCATCCTAAAACACTCAAAAACAAAAGAAGAAGGGGGTGGAGAAGTTACCCAGTCCATCTCGAACGCTCGACGGCGGCTGCATAGAGTCCCATGGCTTGTCCTCCACATCCTCCACGTCGGGGCCTCTCCAAAGCTGCCTGCCTCCACCTTGGACCTGTTGTTGATAGATTTGAAGCGATGGAGCAGCTTGGTGGAGGTCGTCGGGTTCGGCTGGGACGGCCGACAGGGCTGGGCGGAGCTGAGGGTGAGGCGAACAGCGACGGCAGCGAGGTGGAACTGCTGGGAGGGTAGGTGAAGCTGAACGCACGCCGACGGGGGCACATCTTGGCGTCTCCGATCGACTGTATCTCACAGCAAAGTGAGAGAGAGAAAAAAATCGAAGGAGGAGAGAGAGAGTTTCCTGGTCAAAGCCCCCTCTTATAAATACCCAACTGATTGATCTGACAGCTTGGATTTAATTAACTATAGTTATCATGAGCGGTAAATGGTTATTTATTATTTACTTTTAACGCGTAGTAACTTTATCATAACCCGAATAACTTTCGCAACGAACTCCGATTAATTTGTATGACATACCCACGAGTTCGTATTAACGTCCTCTACAACTTTCCCGAATGAAGTTTACCCAAATTTTTGACTTATCGTAAAGTCATATTTTTACGGTAAATTAAATAACATTTATTACTTCCGTAAACTAAATATATCCTTATTAAAAAGTCCGTAGCTCTGGAAAATATTCTGGACATACCGGTGGACTCGTATTAACATTAATTCTATCTTCCCTCAGAATCGAGAATATCTCGATATTAAACTTGAATAGTAGTTCGGGAAAAAATAACAGTGTGGTTACAACCTTTTGTAACCCGTCTAATCTCGGTAATGAGGTAAATTTTAGGACGGGGTGTTACAGTGGCACATGTTTAACTACTAAAAATCTTTGGGAAGAAAATCTCATTCTAAGCATAGAAAACCAGTCAATCCATTCATGCTCTTTCCCAAAGCTTTAACCTCATGAGGATTCCAAATACTAGACATGTTTTGAAGGGAACCATAGGTGCAAACAAAACTCAATCAAGAAAAAAAGCAATGCTTAATCAAGCAAAATGCAACACTGAGTCAAGCAAAATCATTAGAGTAAGATTAAGTAGCAAATAATATTCAGTCAAGCTAATATTCAATCAAGTTTAAACTATTGCAACATACAAATTATACCTCAATCAACCCAAATTCCAAGCATAAATTGTAATCGTTGTCACTCTTGAATCACTCTATCTTAGATAATATTCTATAACACTTGAGGACTGAGCAGTGATGTCATTGCTCAAGAAAATTAAATAAAACAAACATTACAAGCCAATATCTCTCTCAAACTTCTATCTAACCAAAATCATGCACTTTTCATAGTTAATATATTCTCAGCCATTTCAAGTGCTCCTAATATGCATACCAAAGTTTTTCACCTAGCCAAATAACCATTGCTAGTAATTTGATTTCATAATTATTTTTCCACACAGCTCTCAATCATGTCTCATATTTCATTACCACAATAAACAACTTTCTGCCACAAGATTATTCTACTTATAACCTATACTTGAACATTGATCACAATACTTAACTCTATACCTAACCTAGCCTTATGTCACACCAAATCATTATCACAAGTACGCCCCAACCCAAATTAGTACTATATCCAAAGTTTTACTACTGCAACAAACAAACACACTACCACGAATTCTATATCATAATACAACTTTATACTCTTAGTCATGCTAATAGACTCACCAACATTTCAGTCGATGCATGGTTATGTCATTTTCAACTTGTGTTCTTCATCAGAGCATAAAACAATATTTTATATCCATAAATCTAATTCTATGCTTACCAAATTCCACGCAGCAAACTCTAGTAACCTAAACCCAAAGCCGATATTTACCAATATAATTTTACCGCATGGTGAACATAGATGTTTATCATCAGGGCCCTGCTTCATAGATTCTAAATTCATGTCCAAACTCTAGAAACTAGGAGCTTCAAACCTATTTCACATTCTCTTTATCCAACTTTCAACAATCACAGCCCATACCTATGTTTTATGGCCATGAAGCCATCCATCAACCGCATCTAAATTACAGATATTATCATGCTATTGGCTCTTGAACAAATGTGTTTATATATGCAGTAAATTCTTCAAGAAAGATCTATGATTATATGTAAAATGCACATGCTACATATCAAGCAAAAAACTTTTCTCATTCTCAAGGCATTCCTTTACGCTCTAAGTATTCTTTACACTCCAAGAATTCACAAGTTGTCACTATCAAAATTACATGTATACTAATGCAAGCATAGTTCCAGCAATAGAGTCATGAGAAGAATGAAGACAAGCAAATAGATACCAACAACCTCATTGAAATATATTGAGACCCTCATCAATCATCCATATGCAGTTAACAAAAGAAATTTCAAATATTTGCCCAATACAATCCAACAAGCAAGTGTACTTACAGATATTATCAAGGAGTTGCAGCCACACAATCAAAATGACCAAGTCTGGTATTGAATTTTAATTTCACCGTAACTTCTTCAATGCATCTGGGATATTGTTGTTGTGATCACCGCAGCTAGTGAATACAACGCCTACTTTGAAGCTTCTTGCTCTTCAATTGAAAGCTCCATGCCTCAAACATTCATATACAGAATCAATCTTCTAATTACAAATTTATGAGAAATATGTCCAAATTTCATGATGCAATAAGCAATTTTTCTTAATCAAAATCCATGTCCACTTGCTATGTTCATAAATCAAGCCTACCCAAATTAGATATCAATCTCTATTACTGTTTCCCACAAATTTGAGGTCTACCCATTCAAAACCTAGAGAAAATTTACCACCGCAATATTCATATTAAGCTTCTCTTAACTTCGTCAACCTTGCCATTGAGTGAGAAAAACATATACTCTCAAGATGATTTTTTTTAATCTTAATTGAATCCATGCTTTGATTGGAAAAGAAGAAGTTGGCCTTTCATTCTCATATTCTACAACAATGTGAGAAGAGTCTATTCTTTCTTTCTTCAATTTCTTTTCTACCCGTTATAATAGTTATTTTGATTAAACGGTTGAAAAAGGGCACATGACAACTATGTCACAAGCAGCAACTCATGTTATGTTATGCAGTAAGCACCATCTCTAGATCACACATTATATCTATGAAAAAAAATCATGTATTCATGTATACTATCGACACATATGCTATATCATACGACGAGACGACACATACTTCATGTGTTGTGCTAAGTTAAATGCAATGTCACAACGTCAAGCAATTTTACGACCAAAGAGGCACGCCCAAAAAAAAAAGTCAAGCTCCTCTTTGTCAAGGTGGTGCATCTATTCAAGACCCCAAGTCATGCCGAACTTATTCCTATAATCATGCACATTTCAAACTCCACGCGCATACTCTTGGTCCATTAATTAAATAACTAAGGCAACCTGAAGCCGAAATCATTCATGCACAAGTCTAAACATGGTTGCCACAAGCTCAAAAATATTCAAGCCTAGCAAAAACAAACTCTCATTCAACACATTCCAAGTATATAATCAAACATGTATGATGTATATATAAGCCAAGCTAAATGAAACATATCATTTACTCGTCATACGACTAACTCCAAATTTCATGTTTTTATACACTTGAAATTCATGCTTATGTTGGGTTACTTTCTTATTGATTATGTAGCATATTTCATAGTCATTACATAATCAAGGGGGCTAATATTGATACCCAAAAAAACAATATTCATGCTAAACAAATATTCCAAGAACAAAAAGAAAATACACACTCAAATCACATTCAAAATACAAAAGTTACATATTTATTCAAATAATTACGCTACGCATGTAGACCCAAGCCATAACATGCTCTCAGGGCTTACAAGTTTGAGTGTAGTGTGGAAGATAACAGAAGTACATGAAGCTCATTTTAAATTTTACATTGTTGCCGGTTTCGTACTTGAGACCGAAACTTAGGCCTAATAATGTAAATCTTTATATGGACATGCAAAGATGATAAAATACAACCCACTACCTGAGATTTAATCATCTACATTAACCCTAATGCCAATAATTTCTCCAACCGATCAAACACCAGTATTTGGTTTTACCGCGCAGTAAATCTGATCATAAACTTCTACACCAAGCACCAGTCTCCATCAACCTTTTCTTTTCCTATGTTATAAGCTCTAGCCTCCACAAGCTATCCCAATACACAACAGTTTTTCCTTCAAATATGCTGCTTCAATTCCAACTTCACACATAACAATATACATCACCTCTTAATATCGGTTATATGCTTTGTAATTAAAAAATTTCTGTTGTATCATATGATATGATATGCATTTAACTCGTGAGCTGTCAGATCGTCTTAATTTTAAAAATGTTAAACGATTTGACGGTTTATGACTAAGATGTACAACCTATCATTACAACAACAAAACCCTTGCAATTATACCAACTGTACAAACAGTCTTGAGTCCTTTTATATTTTATATCTAAAATATATAGTTTAGAGATTTAAAAATAAAGGTTTAGGAAATCATTCTTTAGGATCTTTAAGTATTTATAAATGTGAGGACAAACCTAGCTCCAAAAATCATAACAAACACCACTTGTAGATTGATGCAGTAATTGCTAGAGCATAGATAATCGTTTAAGGTCAAATCAAATAATATATTTCAAACTTTAAAAGATACAGGTTCATGTATAATAGTCTCGTACACATATAATATTTGTATTATTGTTAAACGAAAAAAAAAACATAAAAGTTTATTTGTTGAATAATTCTTGGGTACAAGCGTACAACCATCATTTTCATCGTAATTCGTTTTTCTTCTAAAAATCACAATTTTGTTTTTGTGGTTTTTATAGGGATTTTTCATGCTTTTAATACCTTATATCTTCCTGATAAAACATAAAAAATACGGTAGCTAGGGTTTCGCTCTCGTTTTGTTTATTTAGGGTTAGGGCTTCCTCGGCAGAGCGACGTGACCCACATCCATGACTCAAAATAATGGCAGTGTCAACTGCTTCGGTTACAACAAGCCTTATTTCAAATCTCTCTCTGAACAACAAGTCTTATTTTAAATCTGATTTGAAGTATCTTTTAGCCAGAATGTCTGTTTTGGACACGTGATACATTTCCAGAATGAGAACGACGAGATCTTCAATTCATCTCTCTCTCTCTCTCCTCATCGGTGCTTCTTGCCTCCAATGATCGTCGCTCATCGTCGGCCTCACCTCCAAGTCAACAAGTCTATATGGATCAGAGCTCCAAAACCAGTGACAGAGATGATCCACCGGCCTTGATATGCTTCTCTGGTGTTGATCTACAAGCCAGCGTGATCTGAAGACCAAATCGACATCGATATACTTCTCCTCGACAATGCAACAACACCAACGAAGACTTGATGTCGATCTGCTTCTCCATCTCAGGTAAACGCCGTCAACCTTCGAGTATTATATCAACGTCAAGAGATCTGGAGAAGAGAGAGGCCGATCTTACTATTTTCGCTACAGGTTGAAGACATCGTCATTCTAATAATCGACTGGTCTGCCGATAACTTCAACAACTAGCTAAGGTCAGTGAATAGTTTGGTGTTAAGGAAGGAGAAATCTGACACCGGAGGCAACGGAAACTGGACCATCTAGTCCATGGTGACAGGACCCACCCCGGGTTAAACCCCTTTAACCCGAAGTAAATCCTGCGGAGACCACCTCAAGGGAACTTCTTACCGAAACCCCCTTGAAATGGCCAACCCTTCCTACACAACTAGCTAAACCGGGTTAGTCAGAGCAGTCTACAGAGATGATTACCCCAAAGAATTTCAAGCAGCTACGGAATGATCGACTATGCCTCGGCTCTCGTACGCGCTCGACCTCCTCTCAAGAACCCTGCACCACTGGGCATTTAAACACGAAAGGCCCAGGGGAGAAACATTTAAAAAAAACTGTTAGAGTGAGTGGACGAAAATGAAATATAAAAACTCCATTTCCTTTAATGCTCTCCCAAAACTTTAATGATTCAAATAACATTTATGCATGCCCACAATTACTCAATTTCCACAAATGCACGGTAAGATAAACAAGGAATATGGGAAGAGAAATGTTCACAACATAATAAGTCTGACCTCTCAGACTAGGGTCGGAGCTAAGAGCTCTAGTGGCGCCCTCACGCCATGCTAGCTAGATAAAATAATACGGTCAACCCTTATAATATCAACCTGACCTCTCAGGCTTGTCTGTCCACTCAGACCAGGGTCGGAGCTAAGAGCTCTAGATGAAGTGATAACGGTCAACCCTTATAATATCAACCTGACCTCTCAGGTTTGTCTGTCCACTCAGACCAGGGTCGGAGCTAAGAGCTCTAATGAAAAGATACGGTCAACCCTCATAGTGCACTACGTAGTTGCCTGACCTCTCAGGCTAGGGTCGGAGCTAAGAGCTCTAGTAGCGCCCTCACGCTACTCTAGCTAGCATATTTATTGGTCAACCCTTAAAATACACATTCATAACAATACATTAATCAAATTCTCTTCCCAAAACAAATAAGTAAAACAATTCCTTGTCATATATGCATAAAACCAATTTCCAACGAAGTCTCGGGTTCAAATCCATTCGAAGGACGGCCCTCACCGTCTATAACCATTTTCGGAAGAAATAGATAATTGAGTAATAATGTAAATACGTTCAAGAACCCGAGAAGGATATAATTCTCGAAAACAATCATAAAAACCATGCAATTAACTCAATAATTAAGGCATGCATTTATTTAAAATAATATGTCCACTCACAGTACTATTGCGACCTTCTCGCTCGGAAAGCTCCTCGAGCGAAACCCTCGAACTACCCGCGTAGTCGAGCCCGTCTCACGTTCAAACAGAGACTGTACAAACAAACCACTATATTAGTCATTTCATCGTTGACTTGGTCTTTTCCCTAGTTTGACCAGGAATCCTATTTGACCACGCGTTGACCAAGTCCCTTACTTTAGCACTTTAACCTTTTTGACTTTCTTTCCCGGTCATCGACTCTTAACTCAATTTACCGAAAGTTCGACTCAGCTTCCGAACTTTTCTTTATTACTTTAACTTGATGTTAGGGTGTCACTTATTAATTCGTTGAATTACTATGGACACCCAACGTGTCACATTAAACAGTACATTTAACCTTGAGTCGATTTACCGATTTAACCTTTCCTCATAACTGGTAACCTTCCATAAAGGGAAAGTTTCCCAAAATGGAAAGTTTCCTAAATTGGTAAGTCTTCCTTAAAATGGGAAGTTTCCCAAAAATGGAAACTTCCTACTTACGTCAAATTTTCCGTAAATGTCTAAATTACGAATTAATCGTACTTTTGACTCGAGTAACGAGGATTCGATTCCTACCTCTTCGGCATTCTGCCGGTTTACGGTATCACCGGTATCTTCGCCGGATTCCGGTAACTTGCCGGAATTTCGCCATAGTTTCCACGTTTCCTTCGTCACCAAGTTATCGACATGAAACAACGAAAACAACACCCAACAACATCAGCATCAATACCAGACCAACAAATCAAACAACACCAACACAGTGATCACAGAAGCAGAACACAGCAGCAATTACTCAAGAACACAGAAGATCTGTCTCTCACCTCCACACTGGCACCAGCAGCTTCCTCTGCTCTCCTGCTCCTACTGTACGCCATTACTGAACACGCTGCCCTGCTGCCTCGAGCCCAGGCACCACTCCAGCCACCTCCATTCCTTCTCCATCATCTACAGAGCCTCAACAACACTCAGAGTCCTTCAAAAGACCGTCGCCGGAGCTGCTAGCCTCATCGAGAAACCCACTGTCTAAACCCAGAAAACAGTGAGTAACAGTGGAAGAGGAGTTCTCGAGCAAGGCTCACATCGAACGATCAGAAGCAAGGAAAAGGAAGAGGAGGAGGAGAGAAGAAGGAATGTACCACTCACGCGCCGAACCGCCGCCTGGATCGCCGGAAAACAGTCGTTGACCGCCGAGCCAGTAACCTCCGATCTCCTCGCCCGGTCGCCGTCTCGGTGAGCTGAGGATATGGAGGAGTAGAGGAGGAAGAGGGGAGAAGAATGGAGGTGGTCCGCCGGCGTGTAGTGGCCGGAGTCGCCGGCGCCGGGCGAGCACAGTGGAGGAGGCGTGAGCTCGGGGAGAGCTCGGTTGACCGAGCCGAGACAGTTTTGACCGAGTCAAAACTGTTCTCCTATTTATAGGAAAATCAACGGTTGAGATTCAATCTTGAAAGGATCCAACGGTTCAGATTGGAAGAAGGTAAAAAGTGAAAAGGTTAAATGGTAAAAACTGATTTACCGGATTATAATTAAAAGTTACCGGAAACTTCAAAAATCCGTAGAAAATAAACCGAAGCTCCAAAAAATATTCCGAAAATACCGGGAGACTCGTGTTGACACGTACTACAACATCGAGTCATCAAATCAGGTATTTGGAGAACTTAGAAAAACTCAAAAATTAACTCGAGCGATAACTTATCAAATTACCGATCGAAATTAAAAACCCTCGGTAACTCGTGAATCTCTGTGAAAGGTAACTTTTATTAACTTCAAAAGATTCGGGGTGTGACACATGGTTTCACGTCGTTGACTTCGTCTCTGTCTCGGAGGCATCCCACCGTTGTTGAACTCGATAATTCTTCATATTTTGGTCAAAATTGTTATTTTACTTAGGTAATAGATGTATTACTCAAGTTTACTAACCTCAATAAAGTCCTTATAAAGTTTATTATCCTCAGTAAAGTTTTCTTATAAAGTTTTACTGCCCATAATAAACTATTTTTCAACATTACTACACTTTAAACTCGAAAAGCAGCTACATATGTTGATTTATGTAAGTTTACTACCTCTAAAACAAATTTTCGATAAGGGTTATTACTCCTAATAAATTCTTGTATAAAGTATACTGCCCCCAGTAGAACTCCAAACGAACGTTTGATTTGGTTTCGGTAAGGTCCGGTGATAATTCGGTAACGTTTTAACAACTCTGACGAGATTTTGATGACCGGAGTCCGGCAACCAGTGACAGAAGTCCAGCCGCCAGTGATCGGAGTCGGTGATGTTCCAGTGAAACCTTCCTTCTATTTTATTTTCTATTTCTAACCTTGTTTAAGTAGTGACGGTATAATAGTACTAAAATAATGTAGATTTTTAAGAATGTTTTAAAAGTTTAAATTTGAACATAAATTCTGTTTTAAAAGTTTACATTATAAATATCTTTTAAAAAATTAAATAAAAAGTAATATGCTAAATTTTATAGTAAATTGATATTTTTTGTAAGATAAAATATTGGTTGACAGAATTTAATATCTTGCATTATATTTGTGAATCCATGACCTCGATGAAGAGTCACTGATATGACATTCCATATGTCAGTAAAACTACTTACTACCACGTCCTAGCAATGCGTAAGGTAAAAATCTGTACACCGAGTACATTGCATACGTGCTTGATTGACACTCGCAAGTGTGGACAACCCTGATGACTTGTTTACCCTGTTTACCGGTAACTGTTCTCTATTGGAATTCAAATGCAGCTCTCTTCAGACTCCATTCCGATAACCCTATAATTCTGCCACTTTCAAAACGATCACATAATGTCTAAACCAATAGTAGCCAACTCCTGAGGGTAAAAAACCAAAGACCAAACGGTAAAAAATACAATTTACCATAGGTTGAGTGTTTCCAAACAAAAACAACTCAGTCATCAATCATCATCTTCTTCTTCTACACAGTGTTCTAAAAAGCGCTAGACGGTAGGCGGACGGCAACTCATAGCCTAGCGCCTGGACAGCCTAGGCGGGGATTAGGTGAGGATTAGACGATTTACTTTTTTCATATTTATTAATTAAAAATATATATTTTATGTACTATAATATTTGAAAACAGTCAAATATGGATAAATTATTCGACTTAAATCTTTTTAGACCTAGCCTATTTATAAAATAGATTATAGCTAAAATTTAGCATAACTTCATGTAAAAGTGAGCAACAACAACAATAAACACATATATTTCTAATTCTAAAAACATCATTTACTCTTATACTCGCATGCTCCCCACAATGTAACAACTCCACCACTAAATGTAAATAAAATTAGCCGGAGAACTTAGAACTCTAGGCGGCTAGGTGGCGATTAAACGGGCTAGGCGGCCGCCTAATTGCCCACAGCTTGGCACAAAGGCCTTAAAGAAAAACGAGACGGCTTGTTGCAGCCTAGAGCCTAAACGGGGACTAGACGGTGCTAGACGGTGCCTTTTAGAACACTGCTTCTACAAGTAAGTGATCCAGAACGAAGAAAAAAATGTGATCCCTAATAACCGATAATAGTAAACAAAGTTAAAGTAAAGCCGCTCTTTTTACTCCGGCCTAACTTAGTTTGAAAAGGGGGTTAAAGCCGGTAATTAAAAAAATGATTAGGTTAAGATTGGCTTTCTAATTCCCGAGGCGGAGTTGACAATTGACGTTTGACAAAGCCACCGTCTCAGGTATTGCTTATGACGAAGATGACGTCAGACAACTGGAAGCTATAATAAAGTTGAAGGAATAGAGTGGCAGGGTAGCTAACGGCGTTGGACTGAGAGACCTACGGCTAGGGGAACCCGCGCGGCAGTGAGTAGTAGTGTCGTAATTATTGACCAATTGATTTGCTGACACTGTCACACTGTGATTTAGTATTTTTACTGTGGTTGTGATTCAGTATTTTTACTGTGGTTGTGATTCTTTTTTCGGGAAGGTATTAAAATGGTAGTAAAGTATTTGGAGCTGTACTGTTGTGCGTTGGTTTGATAAGTGCAAGTAAGGTACTGTGATTGGTGCAGTTTGGAGGCTCTTGCTGGGTTTCAATGATGGAGGTAGCTCTTGTTTTATGAGGATGAAGATGTTTAATGTTCGTGGTTGCTTCATCAAGCTGTGTGTCTTGCAGACTCAAGGTTGTTGATAACTTGATAGGCTCGCGATCTATGATACATGGATACGCTCGCGATCTATGATACATGGATACGAAAAAAAGAGATTGTTGTATCGTACCCGTACCTAGATAAGCATCCGATACGTGTTAGATACGCATCTAACATCATTTTTGCATATTTTGGACCATGTAGGATAATTTGACTGATATGGTACGTCAAGGATACTTGTTTGTATACGTCTTTAAGTTATTCTTTGTCATTTTTCATCAATTAAAAAGTAAAACCAAACCTTGTAATTAAATATTGATTTATTTGAGCTATTTGGTATTATTATATTTTTGATAAATAAATTTACTAAATTATTTATATATACAGTTTATATATATATATATATATATATTATTTTACAAAACGTACCCGTATCCTAATTTTTTTGCAAAAAAAATGTATCCGTGTATCATATTGTACATGTATCCGTACCAGTGCATCATAGCTCGCGATCTGATAAACTGATCAGAATTGTTATCGTGGTTTTTCTCGTTGTAATTTTTAGAGTTTTATTTATCAAACTAAAAACAATTATCGATAATTTTAGATTAGGTTGTACCTTCATGTTTTGAGGCTAGAAGATGATTTTAGGTTTATAGTGTTTTTGGTGTGTAAACCATTAAGTGCATTTTAAGGAGTGAAAAAATAGAAGGTGCGAATTGGATGAACATCGAGAGGCTTATCTCTGTATGTTTGTGTCTAGTATGACATGAGCCACATCAATGTTGATATTTGATGTATATCCTTAATTCCGACAAAGGTTTTACTTAAATTCATTTCGTATGGTACAAAAACATGTAACCACATTTTTATCCATCAAAAAGAAAACCTTGGTTATAGATTGCAAGTGCATAAATATTAATACTCGGTGTCTCAAACATATCGTAATCTCAATTCTCAAAGACCGAATTTTTATTAAAAAATTGTCTGGATATGACTCCATTATAAACAGTACGTGTACAATTATTAACACTCGATGTCTGAAACGTTATCTCAAAAACCATATTTTCAGTAAATTTAAATATATCATTACCGTATGGTGGTAATTTAAATTACCACCATATACATCTGATAACTGAATCCTCTTTAAAACTAGATTTTTCGTTCAAAGTTTTATTGCCTTATGTTTTGAAGTTTTATACTTTTATTCTTTCGAGATTCCTTGTTCCAAGTCCTATGCTATGATTTCAATCTAGGTCCTTCTAGTTGTAGAGATACAATTTGTTTATTTATATGGATGATCGTCCCCCTTCTACTATTGTACCTAAATTCATAGACGGTGGACAGGTGCGCAAGTAACTGGCTAGGATAAGGTTAATGTAAAGCTCAGCCGTGATAGGCTGTTCTACCTAACGGGAGGGCCTCAGCCTAAAATGGTCGACCCCCACCCGTACGTTGTGGCCTCAGAAACACTGACATGCCTCCATGAACATTGCCTGGTCCTGCACTCCTGCGTCCATTTTAACCCATTGTCTTCAATTTACAACTACATGACTACTGTTGAATATGCTGAAAGGTACCCTCAATTTGGTACCCTCAATTTGGACCACCCCATCATCAAAAAACTAACCTATGTGTTCAGATTAACTGCTGGCGTAACTTTAGTGATTTTAATTTACATTATTTTCTATCTATAAAAGCATTGAGTGCTACGACCACCTATTTAAGGACAATCTAAAAAACTATAATGTGGACTCGTAATTACTAAAACAATCTCAAAATACATTTAACCTCATAAGTTAGATATTTACCGTCAAAGAAATCTATTCTCTTGCTTTGGTGTGAAATAAAATCCGTAAAAGAAGAAGAAAATCTACCGAATGCTCAATTTCTCATTTTACCCTCACTGTAACTAATCCACGACAAAATTTCCCGGTAAGGATCACGTGACCAAAGCTTGCTACCACGACGGAAGCACGCGCGTGGAGACAACGTCTTTAAAAGGGCAGCGATCATACAAGGGAATCATACAGGTGAGATATGCGGTGGGCTTAACGTGGTCTGAAGACGTTGACCGGATACGTAAAAAAAGAAAAAAAAGATGATTTAAAACGCCAACACGTGGCGGTTACCGAGGGTAAATAAAATCCCCGAATCACCTTTTCCAACGAATATAAAGTAATATATCAATCCTCTGTAAGGTCGAGTCTGTGAGCCTCTGAATCTGATCAGAAAGAAGAGAGAGATAGAGTAGCAGTAGATCTCTAGTCTTTCATAGTGCAGAGATCTTTTTGTTCTTTTTAATACTAGAGAGAAGGAAAAGCTATAGAAGAGAAACTGAGAAAGAGAGGCACCACCATTTATCTGTGTGCTCTCTCTGTTTATCTTATTCATCTCGATACCTTGTCTTCCATGCTTTCCTCACAAGATTCAATCCTACCCTTTTGTCCTCAGATCGCCCAAAACAAACCCACCTTTTCTTTACCTTCTTCTTCTTCTTCCTCAGACTAGCTTCCTTTTTTGCCTATCGATATTTTTGGTGGTTGTTTTTATAATCGGGAGAAATGGGCACTGGTTGGAGACGAGCCTTCTGCACCACGATTCCTCGAGATCCATCAGAACTGACAGTTTCAGATCAAAAGCAGAGGAGTCCAAGTCCAATCCCGAGCCCAAGAACCCGACTAAGCTTCTTCTCCTCCGGCGGTAGCAACCCGTCAACTCCAAGATTACGTTGTAAAACAGGGTCGGAGGCTCTTCTTCAGAAATCGAATAGCATGCCCACCAATAATAATAATGTTGCCGAGAGCCCGAGAGTCCTTGAAATCAAAACCAGGAGTACTCCCAAATCGTCTAATCCGACTTCTCCTCGATCCCCTCTCAAGCTCTCCCTCTTCAAGAACAGCTTCAAATTTCGAGTACGTCTAAACCAATTTCTTATACCCATCTTTTGTAGTTTCGTATATTAAATTGTGACATTTTATACTAATCTGTACTCGGTTTTGGAATTGCAGAGTAGCTGTGGAATTTGCTTGAATAGTGTGAAGACTGGACAAGGCACAGCGATTTACACAGCCGAGTGTAGCCACGCCTTTCATTTCCCCTGCATAGCTTCTTATGTACGGAAGCATGGAAGCCTCGTCTGCCCTGTTTGCAATTCCACATGGAAAGACGTTCCTTTATTGGCTATGCATAAAACCACATGCTCTGATTCTCATCCGCCACCCAACGACGCCGTTTCGGCAACCGTCACCCCGAGGCTCAAAGTCGAAGAGAAGGTGATTGCTCAAACCCCTTCTCCCAGATACACGTTGAAACCCTACGACGATGACGAGCCACTTTTGTCACCGACCGTCGGCGGCCGGATCATTCCCATTCCCGAGGCGGAGGAAGAGGAGGGGGAGGACGACGTCGAAGAGTTCCAGGGATTTGTCGTCAATCCCAATACTACAGCCAAATATTCCGATGATTTCAGGAACAATGTGCAGGTCAGCCTCTTACCGGAGGCTGCTCTGCTTTCTTCCGGCCGGGGTTTCGAGACTTACGCCGTGTCTTTGAGAGTCAAGGCTCCGCCGGCGCCAGCGCGTCAGGCTACCAGCACGTCTATTCTGGACCCTTCCCACCGCGCTCCGATTGATTTGGTGACGGTGCTTGACGTCAGCGGCAGCATGACCGGCGGGAAGCTTCAGATGCTGAAGCGCGCCATGCGCTTGGTTATATCTTCTCTCGGCTCGGCTGATCGGCTGTCCATCGTGGCTTTCTCGGCTTTGCCGAAGAGACTGATGCCGTTGAAGAGAATGACGGCAAATGGTCAACGCGCCGCTCGGCGAATCGTTGACCGGCTGGTTTGCGGTCAAGGGAGTAGCGTTGGCGAAGCCTTGAGGAAGGCCTCGAAGGTTCTGGAAGACCGGAGGGAGAGGAACCCGGTGGCGAGTATCATGCTCTTATCGGACGGTCAGGACGAGAGGGTGAACGACTCCGGCTCAACTAATCAGCGTCATGGCTCACACGACGTGTCGTCTACCCGTTTCGCCCACATTGAGATTCCGGTACATGCTTTCGGGTTCGGGCAGAACGCCGGGTACTGCCAGGAGCCGGCGGAGGACGCCTTTGCGAAATGCGTCGGAGGTTTATTAAGCGTCGTGGTACAGGACTTGAGAGTCCAGCTCGGCTTCTCGTCCGGGTCGGCCCCGGCTGAAATCACGGCCATCTATTCTTGCAACGGACGGCCCACCGTGCACGGCTCGGTTGCGATTCGTCTCGGCGATTTGTACGCCGAGGAGGAGAGGGAGCTGCTGGTTGAGCTTCGCATCCCTACCTCGGCAGCTGGGACCCACCACGTGATGTCAGTGCGGTGCTTATACAAAGACCCGGCGACGCAAGAAGTTGTCTACGGCAAAGAGCAGGGGCTAGTGGTGCCCCTCACGCAGACAGCCGTCCGATCCGTGGCCTCAAGTCCGAAGAGCCAACGGCTGAGAAGCCTTTTCATTACCACACGTGCCGTGGCGGAGTCACGGATGCTGGTTGAGCACAACGACTTCCAAAGTGCACATCACTTGCTAGCTTCAACTCGAGCTTTGCTCATGCAATCCGGCTCGGCTTCGGCCGAGGAGTACATTCGGGCATTGGAGGCTCAGCTGGCGGAGCTGCATTGGAAGAGGCAGAATCAGCTGGAGGAGCAGCACCAACATCAGATGATAATGCAGCAGCGGCGGCGAATGAGCGAGAGGGAAATGGTTGTCGACGAGAATGGAGAGCCGCTGACTCCCACATCGGCGTGGAGGGCGGCGGAGCAGCTGGCTAAGGTGGCCATGATGAAGAAGTCATTGAACAGGGTCAGTGACTTGCACGGGTTTGAAAATGCTAGGTTTTAAATGTTGAAATGTTGGAAAAAAATTGATCTTGTCTTTCCTGGAAATAGTGGGGGGATATTATTGTTGTGATGATTATGTAATAGGGACAAGCTGCTGGTACTAGACGGCGCTACCCTTTTCCTGGTCTGATGAGGACTAAAAACAGAGTGTAGTAGCATACCCCACAGTGAACTCAACTGATTGATTTCGTGGAGAAATATGAATGCTTTAAACTTAGCTGTCCCATTTGCAAAAAAAGAAAAAAAAACTTAGCTGTCCTTTATTTTTTGTGACTATTTCAACTTTAATCCCATACATCTTTTGAGACAATTCTATCTGTGCAAGACGCAATGGATTAAGTTTGCTGGGATTGGAAAGAATGATGATGATGATGATGATGATGAATAAAGACGTAAGTGTGTCTAAATAAAATAAATTTATTATTTATAAATAATAGCTGTCTTTTAGTTTTTGTGACTTTTTCAGCTTTAATCCCATACATCTTTCGAGACAATTCCATCTGTGCAAGACGCAATGGATTAAGTTTGCTTGGATTGGAAATGATGATGATGATGATGATGATGATGATGATGATTATGATTATGATGAATCTTGACGTAAGTTTGTCTCAATAAAATAAATTTATTATTTAAAATAAATAATAAATTTATTTAGAATTACAGAAATTATTATTATATTTAATCGTTAATAAAATAATATTTTTCAATATATGAACCCCTAAAACTCTATACCCTAAACTCAATTCTTCCATAAATCCTAACCTAAAACCCTATCCAAAATACAAAATTCAAAACTCAATTTCTCTATTTGTAACCTAATTTAAAGGTAAAAACAAAATGCATGGTTGATACCTACATTATAATCACAAATTAAAATGTAGAAAACAAAATTAAAATCAGAAGGGAAAAACCGTTAAGAGAAAACTGGTCACAAATTTCAGTTTTAAAAATAAAACCTATAAGACATGTTAAATGATTTAAATTTAGTGTAAATTAAAATGAAGAATTAAATTCAGTTTAACGTCATGAAGCTTATAGGCAACTTCATGTTAGTCCTTAAACTTTCAATTTCATCAGAATACCCTTTAAGCTTTCCAAATTCAATCAGCCATGTCCAATTTAACAGATACCGTCAAACTTGCATGTGTGATTTTCTTATCTAATAGTTGTGGTAGTGTGGGAGCCGGCAAGAGATGTAATGTTTAAGAAGTGAATGAATATTATAACATTTGAAATTAAGGGAAGAATGATAAAGATTGCCCAGATGTCATTAAGAGCAATTTAGGAAAATTTTATAGGGGAGAATCGAAGAAGAAAGAGCATTGTCGTGTGTATTTTTTTTCCTTAGAAATAAAATGACCCTTCTAGCTCTTTCAATGGGTCATACTAATAGACTTAACATCTAATTTGGACAGAGTTGTTAAATTGGGTACGACTGATTAAATTTGGAAAGCTTAAGAGGCATTTTGATAAAATTGAAAGTTTAAGGACTAACATGAAATTGCCCCTAAACTTCAATGGGGTAAACTGAATTTAATTCTAAAATGAAATATGTGAATGAGTATATCTTAAAAGATGCTTCATTTTTTGGGTTTATCTCTAATTTCCTTTTTTTGAATTTAGATTTAGATTTTTTTTCTTTTTTTTCATTTAGTTTGGTTTTGTTGCCGCCAACCCAAGCTCGGCTTCCATTCTCTGTCCCTTTTCAAAACTTGCAACCTTGTTAAAAGAGCGGTAGATAACCCGGTGCATATCAACCAGGTGGATACCAGGCGCTCTCGTTACTATACTGTTACAAGCATGACCCTTATGTTAACTGTCTATCCTTTGTCCTCTGCTCTTGTTGTGGTTAACTCGTTATGGTTTCCTTTTCATTTTCCGATATTGATATCTTTTTTAGGGTGACATAAACACATTCTACAATTTTTTAGAGTTTTGATCCATCGCTAAAGAACAACAAATTATGTGTAGGCCTCATTCGATTTCTGAACTGTAACTAAAGTTGGTTAATTATTTTTATCCAAACAAATTTTCATTATCAAAGCACAAAGCCAGAATGTGAGGGTGGTTATAATTTATAAAGCCAAGCACACTTTTGAATATAAGTAGCTAGTTGGTAACAAACTTACCTATATTTGGAATTTGCTATCATCATGAGAAAAACAATAGTTGTCAACCAATTTTTTTTTCAATACTTGGTATAAAATACTAAGGGGAGACGTACGTCGTGTACTGCTCTTGTCTGTTGACGACGTCAACTAAGATTGACGAGGTGAACTTACGATTTTTTACCATTGATATGAAGCATGCGTGGATTTGCCCTATTCTATGGGTTTGCTACTCCTTATTTCTGGTGTCTGTTGAGTGACTGTTAGTTTCGACTATGAAGGTTCAAATTCTATCTTTACTTTTTCAGTCAATAATTATTCAGAAAAGAAAAAAGTCGGTGTTGTGGATTTTAGTAAGCCACCGATTTATGATGATTGTTCTTGTGAGATTTGCTGTGGCGATTGTGGTTTGAAAGAAGATGGAGACGTCAATAAGCGTACAATCCAGATTGACAATGATTTTAGTGATTTTCTTGTAGTCAATGCCTTCATCATGCCGATTCTCAAATCTGCAGTTAATCTTGTCAATCATATCAAATATATTGGAGGAAATTTTGGGATTGTGAGATTGAAGTTGAAGAGAAAATTTATTAGAGTAGAATCATGCATTTATTCCAAATATTTATTTATTTGGAAATGAATGATTCAGTTGCAAGCTAATATATCAAAAAAAAGGATTGAGGCGATGACAGATTTTGTCTGAATTTCTACAATTAATGGTTAAAATTCGAGAATGAATTCTTTCCAACCAAGGGAGTATGATGCAGGAGCATATGAGACAATATTTAATTATAAATTTATAATCTTTGATATTTTGTTATTTTTATGTTTAATTAGTTTCAATTTTCTAGTTAAACTCTACTTACTCTTCAAGTATTGTAATCTATATAAATATGGGCATTGTAATAGTTGTGAGAAATCTTATGTTTTATGAAATAAATCAGTTTAATGTGGTATGGATTTGCCATATTCCATAAGTTTGTTACTCCTTATTTCTGGTGTCTGTTAAATGACTGTTAGATGTCTGTTCTTGATACCTTATCCGCATCAATACATTACTTTTCTTTTATTCATGAAGTAATACAATGAATCAAAAGAGGAATTCTCATCGGGACAAAGCAGTAAAATCTTACTAATTAATTTAGCTAGGTTTGCCTTGCTTTCCTAAAAATGAACACAAGAGAATAGTAAGACCACAAAACAACTCCATGAAATAGTTTCGGCCACATCGATCTCTCATGTCTCATCGTTGTTTGGTATCTGGAGTGGCTGTGGTATCTCATCGTTGTTTGGTATCTCATGTGTAAACACTATTACAGTCTTTGATGTGTATGGTAAGCATGAATCCCACTGTAGTGTTTATTTATCCAGATATATAGCCAATATTTACATAGTCATAATTTACATATACGGAATTACAAAAAAATATTTAACAAAATAAAACATGGCTACCAAAATAAAACAGTGGACAATGAAATGAGCATAGATGATAGACCCTTGTGTTAGGTTTAGAAACATATTCTTTTGTTAGAGAAAAATTTTCTATAATGATCTGTAAAATCCTAAGAAAAAAAAGACTCTTTAAGCGAAAGAGAAACATGAAATAAGAATGATTTATTTGGGATTACAAAACTTCCCACCAATTTGTGGTTTGAGTTGTATATGAGACAAAACTTCATCTTATATTTGATGATCATAAGTTCGTTACCATTCTTAAACTACTTAATTTTAGATTAGAATCCAACTGACCAATCTTCTCATAAGGGTCAACTTTTATACAAATTTTGGCCAATGGTGGTAGTTCTATATTGATAGAAACCTACCATCTTAATTAAGGAGCAATTTTTAAAAGTTGTTCTCGCTTACGCCTCTGTCTATGGCCATCGTTGTTCTCTGATATGTACCTCTCCTTTGTCCTCTCCCCAATTTAGTCCTACCCAACTATAAGTCTGAAACATGAATGAAATGTCTAATCCATGTCTCAATATCAACAAAAATATTTGCACAGATGGTATAACATAAGGGATGCGTTTAGAATACGCCGCGAACTATATAAGCCGTTGTACGCCGTTGGGAACCCAGATGGCGTGGCTCCGTGCCGTCCACAGGTTAAAAAGACCAGGACAAGGATGTAAATTCATCAGGGAACGATCGTTTACTGACGTCAATGTGAATAGGGAAGGACTGTATGGTAATCTGGTGAGGAAGAGTAAAAGGCTTCTGGTACTCGATAGACCATAACCCCAACCCATGTTCATCGAACGATTACAAATTAAAATCGATTTATCATAGATTCAGATGGCAGAAATCGAACAAATGAGTCAGTGCAAACCTCCCAGATTGTTGATAACTTGATGATGCCGAAAAGAGCCACCCTTGCGGGTCGGGTTACTCCGAATCGAGCTCCTTATTGGCCTCCCTGGTTTCGGAGATGTTCGAATTTTCTAAATGGATCATGAGATTTCTTAGGTTATATGATTTCGCCTTGGGTATAGAAACCGTCGTTGATGGTTCACGAATTCGCAGGCTCCAAGTCGAGGAGCTCCGGCACCAGGCCCTCTGTCGTGTGTATCTGCCTAGAGTTGAAGGTGAAGACCTTTTCATTCTCCACTGAAAAATTATTCTTTTCTTTTTTGTTCTTAAACCCACTGAAAAATTATTCTGCAGCCCCAAAGTGTTACACAGCTGCAAAAAGTGAAATTGGTATTTCACATACCCACGTGTCCTCTACCTTCTTTTCTATTTTTTTAGAAGAAACATGGTCCTGTCTCTTTATTTAGGAGAAAAGTGATAATATAGAAAAGAAAACAATTAATCATGTAACAAAAACTATATATATTAATCACGGTTATGATGGTATGATCAAGGGGGATGGATGACCCAGATCTCTTTGTTTCCATATTCTTTTTCATTTAGTGATTATATATGATTTTGAACCTTTCAAAAATAGTAATCGCTAAACTCAAAATTCTAAAACAAAGACAAAATATATCAACCAATGTTAATGATAGGTTTTTCGTAGGACATCATACACGTAAATAAGGATGAACATTCTTTTCATGCTCGTGTATTACTGAAAATTTGAGATATTTCAACCTTATTCGTCTTTCACAATATCGATCACGTCTCGTTTGAAAATTTTGCTTCCCTCATACGATTGGTTCAATAAGATGGGGGCATGCCAAATCCGAAACAGGATGATTTTTTTCAGTAAACCTACTTAATAACTATGCTTACATCAGACGGTGGAAATTTAAATATATGTTTCGTTTCAAAAACAAACTCTACGTATAACCTTCAAACTCAAAAAAGTCGTGAAATAAGATATGACCGGAATGATGAAATACGTCTACGGTTGGAAATCACGTAATTCTGGTAAAGTTTCGGTGCCGGTAGTTACGGTCATTTCAATTTATCATTCTTTCTCCCTATGGGTAGCCCTATCTTCGGGGGTAATTTTTTAGTAAATTTGTATACGACTGGTTTCGTGTCATCGATTTGAAACTATTTTGTGTTGAAAGTCTGGCTAAAATACGTAATTTAGACGGTCAAATAACCATTTCTGTGCTTTTAGGGGTTTGACTTACGAGATTGATCCTCCGGATCGAGCCCTTAACGTTATCAGATCAAGTTGAATTTTTTACCATATCCATGTTTTACTATAATAATCATATCAGATGGTCGGATTTTCGTTTGTCAAGTTTGATCATCAGAATCACATCATATCTACTAATGTTGTATAACTTGTTTACTAAGTTTAATTAAGTTTAAGTAAATGTTTCGTTTTAAAAACAAACTCTATGTAGATCCTTCAAACGCAAAAAAGTCTTGAAATAAGATATGACCGGAATATTGAAATATGTCTACGGTTGAAAAACCATGTAATTCCGACAAATTCTCGGTGTCGCTAGTTGCTGTCAACGCAATTTACTATTCTTTTTCCGATAGGTAGCCCTATCTTCGGGGGTTATTTTTAGTAAATTTTTATACCACTAGTTGCGTCTCATCGATTTGAATCTATTTTCAGTTGAAGGTCCGACCAAAATACATAATTTAGATAGTCAAATGATCGTTTCCGTGCATTTAGGAGTTTGACTTACAAGATTGACCGTCCGGATCGAGCGCTTAACATTGTCGGATTTTCGGATTTTCGTTTGTCAAGTTCGATCACCATAATCACAACATGTCTACTAATGTTGTATAATTTTTTTACTAAGTTTAAGTAAATGTTCCGTTTCAAAAAAAACTATACGTAGAACCTTCAAACGCAAAAATGTCAAAATAAGATATGACCGGAATGGTGAAATACGTCTACGGCTGAAAAAAACACTTAATTCCGGCAAAGTCTCGGTGTCGCTAGTTGCGGTCAACGCAATTTACCATTATTTTTGGGTAGCCATATCTTTCGTGGTTATTTTCAGTAAATTTTTATACCACTAGTTGTGTCTTATCGATTTGAAACTCTTTTCAGTTGAAGGTCCGGCCAAAATACCTAATTTAGACTGTCAAATGACCGTTTATGTGCGTTTAGGGGTTTGATTTACAAGATTGACCGTCCTAATGAAGCAATTAACATTGTCAGATCCAGTTGAATTTTTTTCCATACTTGTATTTTATCCTGATGGTCATATCAGACGGTCGGATTTTCATTTGTCAAGTTTGATCATTATAATCACAACATGCCTACTAATGTTGTATAACTTGTTTACTAAGTTTTAAGTAAATGTTCCGTTTCAAAAACAACTCTACGTAGAACTTTCAAATGCAAAAAAGTCGTGAAATAAGATATGATCGGAATGGTGAAATACGTCTACGGTTGAAAAATCATATAATTCTGGTAGAGTCTCGGTGCCAATAGTTGCGGTCAACACAATTTACCATTCAATCTCCCTATAGGTAGGTCAATATTTGGTGGTTATTTTTCTATAAATTTTTATACTACTGGTTGTGTCTCATCGATTTGAAACTATTTTCAGTTAAAGGTCCGGCCAAAATACATAATTTAGACGATCAAATTACTATTTTTCCGTGCGTTTAGGTGTTTGACTTATGAGAAGGACTGTCCGGATCGAGTCCTTAACATTGTCGGATCAAGTTGAATTTTTAAACATACATGTATTTTATCATGATGGTCATATCTGACGGTCGAATTTTCATTTGTAAATTTTAGTCATCATAATCGTAACATACCTAGTAATGTTGCATAACTTGTTTAGTATGTTTTAAACAAGTATGCAACTTTGTGAACCAACTCTATATATAAAGAAAAATTATCAAAAATCTCGTGAAGTAAGATGTGATCGGAATGGTGAAATACGACTATAGTTGAAAAAATCACGTAATTCGGGTAACGTCCTAGTGCCGATAATTGCGGTCAACCCTATTTACCCTTGTTATTCCTTATGGAAAACCCTATTGTTGGGAAGTTAATATCTCATAATTTTTATATCGGTGGTTACGTCTTATCTATGTGAGAGTTTTATGTGTGGAAGGATTGACCAAATCAGGTTACGCAGAGGACGTGACAATAGATTAGGGTTGACCGTTTCAATCGAGTCCTTAATGTTGCCGGATCCAGTTGAATTTTATACAATAACCATAAAAAATCACAAATTTTTGGCAATATTAGACCCTAAAAAACAATAAACCCTAAGTCCCTTACACGATACGAGTTAAATACTTGATACATATGATTTTGCTAGGTTTACTATATCATGGGACGTGGGAAGTGAGAATTTGCTTTAATGTGAGGAAATATAAATATGATATTACGTAGAAAGTCCGCTATGAGAGTTCTTTTGGGTCAAATAGTCAAACAGCGACAAGCGTGGCTCGTGGATCATCCTTGTACCGATACTGTCCCAACTTAACCACCTTTAAGGTGTTGGGTTTTATCACAAAAGGCCTCGGTACAATTAGGAATGATCCACCCACTTATTAGTTATATTTTTATTTGTCACTTTTCTGATGTGGGATCTCTCCTCTCCAACACTCCCCCTCACGTGCAACCTAACTATTAGTTATATTTTTATTTGTCACTTTTCTGATGTGGGATCTCTCCTCTCCAACACTCCCCCTCACGTGCAACCTAACTTTTAGGTCTGCACGTGAAACTGATTAAGAAGCTGAACCCGGGCCTCATGGTTAACCGAAAGAACTTCAAACTCCGAACCTCAAACTTCGAAAGAACTCCAAACCAACTTCAAACTCCAAACTCCGAAACAACTTCAACCAAACCAGAGCCATGACCTCTGAAAGAACGCACCCGAGCTCATGGTGAAGCAACTGGGGAGGGACCCGCTCTGATACCAAGTCAAACAGCGACAAGCGTGGCTCGTGGATCATCATTGTACCGATACTGTCCCAACTTAACCACTTTTAAGGTGTTGGGTTTTATCACAAAAGGCCTCGGTACAATTAGGAATGATCCACCCACTTATTAGTTATATTTTTATTTGTCACTTTTCTGATGTGGGATCTCTCCTCTCCAACACAAATGTCCGAGAGTTAAGTAACATGTTTTGAGAATGGAAATAAATAAAAATTCAAACAAATACATTTAGTTTATATACAAAAAAAAGTAAAAAAACGAATAAAGAAGCAAAAAGGAGAGGAATCAACGTCTCTGGCTTTCTCTTTGAAACCAAGACGACTACACCACCTCAGAACACGTTTCAGTTGGACAGAGAGCTTCCTGGCGGAGATGGAACCACCCAGTCGCGCCGGCAGCAAGAAGAAGCCAACCAGAAGCTCTTAGAGCTCCGGCCAAAATCCAATCTCTCGACCACGACATCCTCTGCATCATCTTCTCTTTTCTCGACTTCATCCGTCGTCTGGAAAGAAGCAAAAAGGAGGCACCATCGGCCTCAAGCATATCCATGAAAAACGATGCATACCCTTGGTGAATATATTTTTCTTTCACTCCCAGTTGCCTCCTGATGCTTCTCTATCCTCCATTATATCATTTCGTTTTCGTTCTCCTCCTCTGAAACCCAAACCCGAATTTATCCGACCAAATTCCACCACAAATCCACCAGCCAACGACTCCGGGAGCTAGCGCGCTGTCGAGGTCGTCGATCCCGCAGCCGATCCCCTGGCCGAGTCCCTGGTCTCCGCAAACTCGCAAGGATGGTGAGAGCCGGTTTTTCAGAGATTCCCGACTACCCATTTTACCCTTCCGTTACAACGTGGTAGAATCGATTTAACTGTGGACAAGAAATTGACGTGGATGCCCTTCCGTTAACAGACGTCCAAGGCGTATAACGGCGTAACGGGTGAGCGGCGTTTTCAGAATCACTACGAAATATTGGCGTATGCCGACGAAACGCAATGTCACAACGGCAGTTCAGTCGAAACTCGAAAGGAACTCTCACCATCAAGGTTTCTTTTGATCACGTACTGCATACACATACACTCTCCAGCTCATCATGAATAATACTGGTAGAGCTACAAATCCAGAGTCATATGTTGTCGTTTGATCAATGTACCTGTCCGGCGTCTCTGTCTCATTTAACCGGAGGTGACAACAGAACACATAATTCGTACAGATTGGGGACCCTAATGAATGTATCAATTTAGTACGTACACAGTAGTTTGTCGTAGTCCGTGATGCTTTAACCATCAGTGGCAAGTTCGATTGATATGTGTAGGTAGCAAACATTGTCCACGTTCGCATGATTTCCACGATATGTTTATGAAGATGAGATCATAAGGTATAGTTGCTATTTACACCAATTTGAGAGAAGCATCCACGCTGAAAAATGTCTTTAAGTGACGAAAAATTTTAAAGTTAGAAAAATTTTGTCGCTTAAAAAGCTCTTAAGCGACAAAATTATGAAGGTTTTAGAACTTTCTATCGTTTAAGAGATTTTTCTTAAGCGACGAAAATTATTTACTTAAGCGAGAGAAATTATTTACTTAACCCTGATTCCGTCGCTTAAGTAAAATTTTAAATTTTCACCGTTTGACGCTCAAAAATTTGAAACTTACCTAAGCGACTAAAAATTCTGTCGCTTAAGCAAAATTTCAAATTTTCAAACTCCCGCTCAAGTGAAGAACAGAAGAAGAAGAAGAAGAAGAAAAAAAAAAGAAAATCAAAAAGGAAGAAGAAGAGGAACAGAAAGAAGAAGAGGAAGGAAGAAGAAGCAACAACAGGGAAGAAGCAAGTCGTCGGAAACTGGGGCAATTTTTTTTTTGAAAAATCTACACACTTAGACGACCAAAAATTGTGTTGTATAGGTACATGTGCCGTCGTATAGGTACATTTCTTAAGCGACGAATTGTGGATTTCCGTCACTGAAAAAATACAACCAACCTTAAGCGGCGGAAGCTGTGAAAAAATACGACCAACTTTAAGCGACGGACCTTCCGCCGCTTAAGCTCTTACGCGGCGAAAAATCGATCTTAAACGACGGTTTAGTTCCGTCTGTTAAGGGTTTTTTTCCACTAGTGGAACTAGACGATAGGAGTTCTTTGTGAGCAACAATTAACGGACACAGAAAATGCCATGCATTTTAGGGTCGTTAACAGATTGATCGAGCGAGCTCGGCCATTTTTACGTTGTTTGAAACCTATTTCCTTGTAACAAAGCACCTTGTAGACCAACAGACGTCCACAAACTGCCTAATTGACACCAACATGTGAAACCTCATTGTTATAACAAGAAAGAGTTTGCTAATTTAACTATTAGTAAGGCAGGGACGAAAGGCACTGTGGCGTAATTGAGAACCTAGCGCATATCTAACAGTTTTTTTAAAATTTCTTTAAAAAAGAGAAACAAAACCTAAAATCTTTAAAAATATTATATTCAAACTCAAACAGTTTCTCCATTTTAGAGATTTCGATATTTATTACAATATCATAAACTATACTACATCATTATTAATTATAACAAAAATATAATTTTTCTATTATTACAATACACTACTCAATTAAAAATATTATATATTTCGTCTCTTTCTTATTGGAACATGTGAAGAATTTAATTTTGAAAAATGAATGCATTGTTGTAAATTTGGGGAATGAATCCTTATTTTTCATCTTTTTTCCTATTTTGGAAAATGGGTTGAAGAATTTATTGGACTGAAAAATAGCTCAATATTTTAAAATATTCTTCAAAATTAAAGAAATCGAAAAAATGAGGAAGCGGTGGACACTCTAATAGCCTTTAAACTTGGAACGTTTTGTTTTTTTTGTTTGAATAAACTTGGAACTTGTGAAAACCATGAAACCTTACAGAGGTTGTAGCTATGAACCAAGCCCATTCTTTTACTCAGTGACTGCATATATATGTAGTAGATCATATAGTTAAGGTTCTTACTTAGGAAGAGAGAACTCAGAACATCATTTGGCAATAAACTGTACTCGATCAGCATTTTTTTTATCTGACTAAAGATTAGCATAGAGCCTTAGATTATTGCAGCATAGGGAGACACGTTTCTGGGATTTAGGTTTTTTATCGTTTTAATAATTAGGAGCTGATGAACGTATTGATAGATGAGTCATGTTTCTTTAGAAATGAGCCCTTGCCGTATTCTCTAAAAGAGAGCCGTTTCATAGTTACTATTTATGATCAGAACTCCCCAAATTGATTCTCAAAACTTCAAACGATTTGTTTACACTGTTTTAAATAGTGCGTCTTAAAGTACATTATAACTTAAGACATGACGTAGTTTCTCTATTTTGTCTTAAGGCTTCATTTAAAAGACTTTTGTCACAAAACGCTCGCCTTTAGCTCGCATTTTCACCATAAGGTGGAAAATGCGCTTTAAGGCGGTCAAAGGCATCATGAGGCGTCACTATTTATATGTTGATTTTTAATCTATACCTTAAAACTACATCGTTTTAAGTAAAATCTAAAAAGAAAAAAATAGCGTTGTTTGACTTTTTTCATTTTATTATTGAACAACTTTTCTTATCTTCTATTTCAGATCATGAGTGAATGATTTTATGTTATTGTGTGTTTGTCATTAAAAATTTTAAACATTATCTTTGTGATCATGCTACTAAAAGTTTAATTTTAAATATTTTTGATGATTTTATTTTTATAATTTAATTATTTTTATTTAATTTTAAATACATAAAAGGCTTCGCCTTTTTGCCTCAAGGCTTTTATGAGGCAAAGCTCTGACAAAACGCCTCGCCTCACGCTTTCACTATTTAAAACATTGTTTGGCTATCAGTTATAGTACTCTCTGTTTTAAATAGCGCGCCTTGAAACACGTTATAATTTGAGGCGTGGCATGACTTCTCCATTTTGCCTTAAGGCTTCCTTTGAAAGACTTTTGTCACAAAAGATTCGTCTTTAGCTTGCCTTTTTCGTCTTGAGGCGGAAAATGCGCCTTAAGGCGGTCAAATGCATCATGAGATGTCACTATTTATATGTTGATTTTTAATCTATACCCTAAAACTACGTCGTTTTAAATAAAATCTAAAGAGAAATAATAGTGTTGTTTGACTTTTATCATTTCATTATTGAGCAACTTTTCTTATCTTCTCTTTCAGATCATGAGTGAATGATTTTATGATTGTGTGTTTGTCATTAAAAATTTTAAACATTATCTTTGTGATCTTGCTACTAAAAGTTTAATTTTAAATATTTTTGATGATTTTATTTCAATAATTTAATTATTTTTATTTAATTTTAAATACATAAAAGACTTCGTCTTTTTCGCCTCAAAGCTTTTGTGAGGCAAGGTTCCGACAAAACGCCTCCCCTCACGCTTTCGCTATTTAAAACGTACATTGATAGTACTAGGATATGAAATTTGTTACTGGAGTACTTATCAAGCAACTTGTAGCTGTTTCTCTAGTTTTACGACCCTGACGTTGTCATAGATTGACAATACTCAAGTTCTTTGCAACAACTGAGGCAGCAGAATTCCAAAGATGAATAACAAGAACAATGAAGATAGAACCATTAATGTTATATACTTGTCGTTAATTAGTGTTCCAAACTTCCATTAATGTCATATACAAAGAAAAAACTAGGGAAAGTGTACCTCCTGTCCAGATATTATGCATCTTTCTGGTTACTAGTTACTACTTCTACTACCACACAAAAAGTTTCTCAAATAATTCTGATCAAATTAAGCCAGATTTACATACCCCGAAAGGAAAACGTTGATGACTATAGTCTACATGGTGTGTGCTACCCAGAAGTTGTTAATAAACATTGGGTTGGTGATCAGAAATGAAGAAGGGACGACGTCATCTGTGGTGTGTTATTATTTAGGCCTCTGCCATGGGATGATCCTTGCATTGTTAGCTGTACTTCAGAATGGATGTCTTCTATCGATGTGGAGGGTGATTGTGCATCACTGGTTGCAGCAGTCAACAAGAAATGGATAGATGATTCATATCTGGGTTCTATAATTGAGGGTATTGAAGCTCTCACAAAGGAGCTTCATAGAATCCAGGTTCGATTATGTTGCCACACAGCAAGTAGTGTAACAAATAGATCGACTAGCTCGTGCTGCTTTGAGATGTGGAGTATACCTATATGGTTATATGAGGCTCCTGACATGATTCGGGATAGGGATGTGCATGGGACGGGATTAGGTGAATCTCGTCTCGAAAATATATTATCAGGACGGGATTGCATTTTTAAAAATATATCCTGTACGGGACGATCCCGTTCGGGACTGGAACGGGATCAAGATCCCGCAATGATAAAAAAATATAAAAAAAAACATTGAAAAGAGAAATTTATTATAAATTTTTGAAGAAATTTTATTTCTATTTTTAATAAAGTCAATGTGAACCCATCCAATATTGATGAGGGTTTTATTGTGTATAATATTCTCATATATATATATATATATATTTATTCTATAGTGTTACTTTTTCATGGTATAATTGCCCTAGTTCTAAAGTCTTAACTCTATATAAGTAGAAGACGAACAAAAATTGTAAAAATGAAAGGGGGATCAATAACCAATTAATTAAATGCTTGTAATTTGCATCTAACTAATTAATTAAGATCTCGATAAAACTCACAAGCTTGAAAAATAAAAGGAGCTTCAGTTATTGTTACATAGCTTCGTTGTGGCGACCGATATCTTTCATATGATCATCATCATCAAATGCGAATGAATTATCTAACTCTTTCTATGTGAAACTAGTATTGTGAATTTAAGTTGAGGTTTTGGGCGTCCCATTGAGGGTGTTTAAGTTCATTATAAGATTATACACCCTAAAAATCAGACGGTTATGATCGGATATAAGTACATTTATACTTTCGGGATGGTCTCGTCCCATCCTGTCCCGTTTATAAACTATCGGGACTGTGCGGTACCACCATTTTACAATTGTGTCACATCCCGTCCTGCCAATTTTCGGTACGGGACCGGAACGGGGTCGGGATTACGGTACGAAGTGTCCAACCCTAATTCAAGATTTTGTTTTTGAGGAGCGTAGTACTTCTTCCCATATAAAGAGGATGTGGGTTCTACTGTTCACATGAACACTACCCTCTTGCTGCCATTTTTCTATTCAGTTTTTTGTCTAGCCTTCAGTTTTTTTTCTTTTATATATACATTCAGTTTTGCCCCTTAATTTAGTTTGTGATTAAATCTAATAGGTTTTAAAGACATATTAACAAATATATGACCAAATCTCAAACACATTAAATTTAAGGTTTAGGGTTATGGATTTAGGGTTTAGGGTTAGAAGTTCGGATTTAAGGTTAAGGGGTTGTGCTATTTTATTTGGATTTCAGAGAGTTGTTGTACAACATTAACCAAACTAGCAAAATCGCACTTTGTCTAGACAACCAATATAAGAGCTAACTTCATCTCAATTAAATGCATTTATTTTTATTTGAGTTTCAGAGAGTTGTTACTAAATATTGATCGAACTACCGAAAATTACATAATAATAAATTTGTCTAACAAAAAACGCACTTTGGTACGCACGTAGTGCGTGCACAAAGGCTAGTTTAAAGAAACAGAGTTGAGCTTGAGTATATATTATGTTTTTTGTTAAAACATAGACATAAAGCTTTTCATATTTTTGCAACGAAAGAGAATAACAATTACAATATGACTTACCGCAAGGGTAATGATAGAAGAAGCAATGTTAGATGACCCGAAAGCAACCTAAATGAGACTACAATGGAGTTCAACCAAACAAAAAGAAAAACTTAGGAAACCAAAACCAAAGTAAAACAAAAGCAACAAGAATGGGCATGCCCTAAACCTGTATTAAAACCAACCACCCCGGACCGTCCTACGCAGAGGAGGTTGCTCCGAGGTCCTCCATTGCTACCATCTCAGATACGGCCTCCAATGCCAACACTTGTTTCACCGTTTGTGGACACTTCTTCTACTTCATGATTTTTGCCTTCACATCAACCTTCACCTTCCAAAGAGAGATATCCTCTTCTTTCGTGAGCTTGGCTCCTACATTCCTCCCCACCTTTCATTTCTTAGTAGGTTAAACAGTGAGTGTACCTACAAGATTAGGCAAAGAAAACTCCAAAACAGGTCCCAAATTAGCTGGAGTGGAGCAGAGACGGAGCCAAAATTTTAAAATAGCCTGGCCTACACATAGATATGTAAAAATTTCAAAAGTGTATGTTGGAGCATAAAACTTTAGTCTAGGAGGTTATCGCACCAATGAATATAAACAAGAGCAAAAGTCATCTTAGATTGGTCATGGAACCTTGGATCGGGTGGGTGTGTACTTGCAAAATGCACTCTGACGTCCAAATCAGAATTTACCGTAGACGAATCAATTAGCACAAAAAGAACCAGATACTTTACCTTAGGATTGTGCGTCACTTATATAGGGATAAGTTGTCTAGGTGAAGAGTCAATCATTAATTATGTAATGATGTTTGCACTTATATCTTGTTTTATGGTTGTAGTGATGACACCCATTTAATGCAGTAACTGCAATTACACTTAATAACATAGCTATGGACTCGTTTACTACTGTCTTTATCTCTATTTACTGTCACCTTGTTGTTACTTTACTATCAACATTATTTTGTTAGAAATTAACTTACACCTCATGCCTGACCTTCTGTTTGCCATTGTTACATCCGCTTTTACTTTGTCTTGAATAGCAGAATGATTCTTTCTTTCATTCACAATGCCCCCAAATTTCTCTTTTGGGATGTACTGAAAAAGAAATTTCAATCACTACATCAACCATAAGGATGAGGTATGGACTTGAGACATCCGTACAACTGTAAAATTTCTTCCTAACGCTCGCGCCCACAAGCTCCGGATCCCGCTCGCCTGAAGGACAACTACGTTCACCACTCTACCGTCCCTACTATAACACCCCGTCTCAAAAATTCACCTTTTATCGGAATCAGACAGGTTACAGAAGGTTGTAACCGTACTATTAGATTTCCCGAATTATTAATCGAGTATTATATCAAGATATTTTCGGTTTTGAGGAAAATATATTATATATCCTGAGGGTGTAGAATATATTAATACGAGTCATCCAGTATGTTTGAAAAATTTTCAGGAGCTACGGGTTGTTTAATGTAGATTTATTCGGCTTACGAGAATAATATATGTTATTTATTTAACCGTAAAATGTGACTTTACGATAAGTCGAGAATTTAAAGAAGCGTCCTTCAGGAAAGTTGTAGGGGGCGTTAATACAAACTCATGGGTATGTCCTACGATTTAATCAGAGTTCGTATGCGGAAGTTATTAAGGATAATGTGTTGTTACTGTGTGGTAAATATTAAATAGCAAAATATCTATTTACTGTTCACGGTAACTTTCTATTAGTTGATCTGGGCCGTTGATTTTTGGAGACCAAATCTAGGCATTGATTCGTGAAGATCAAATCTTGAGTGTGTGACCCAGTCGACCGGAGACTACCACAGCCGAGCCACACCGCCACGAAGTCTTCCCCCCACTGCCTTCACCGCCGCCTCTGCCAGCAAGTCTGGATCCCTTGCAACCAGGAGACGCCGCGCCAGAAGCTTGGCCAAGAAGGAGAGGGTTGCTGGTGCTCTGCCAGGTCAACTCCGATGTCGAGCCGGACCGGAGAAGCATCTGAAGAGTCCTGGTAGCTTGCCTGGTGGCGTAGAAGAGGAGGAGTACATCTGAAACCCCTTGCTGGAGAGGTTCCGTCGGGGAAGTTTTGGCTTGAGTCCGTCGAGGTAATTTCTCCTTTTTCTTCATCTATCCATTCGATTGTGTTGTTTTTTAGTTGTTGAGATATTGTGGATGTTGATTGGGAGTATTATGGCCGGAAATAGGGGAAACTCGGCCGGCAGGCCGATCAGAGTAGTTTTAGGTAAAAAGGGGTAAATCCCCAGGTTTTTATCGCGATATATCTGAAATTTTACCATTTATCGTAGGTTTGAAATGTTAGAACTGTCCTTAGTAGTTCAGGTTAATTACAGGGATGCCACTGAGACTGAAATCTTAGAAATACCTTTGGCAACTTTGCATTTTTACAAGGCTGCCATTGAAGCCAAAAAGATAATACTGCCCTGACAGTTTAAGTTAATTACAAGGATACCACTGAGGTTGAAATCCTATAAAATGCCCTTGGCAGCTTTGCATATTTACAAGGCTGACACTAAGGCCAGATCGACAATACTGCCCCTAGCAGTTTAACATATTTATAAGGATGCCATTATGGTTAATTTGACCATTATATCCTTGGTGGATTTGTTAATTATGTGGTTGCCTTTATGTTATACCTATGTGATTAATATTTCTCGGATGTTGTATACTTGGATATGTATATCGGTATAATGTATGCTTGGGTTAACCGGATAAATATATGATCAATGCTACCCCAGCGGAGAGGTTGAATTCTAGGTTTACGATAGGAATAATTTTAGCGGGTTTATTAAATGGTCCGCTCAATAGAAAAGTGGGATTCGTCTGGTTAGGACGTTAATTAAAATAAGAGCTACGTGTGGTTTGATCCCTGAGTATAGGGTACGTAGACAACTTGATCAGGATTCGGGTGCAGCCACAAATAATAGTTAAACTCTAGGTCCTCTAAAGTAATTAGTATGAAATCCAATTCGATAATCGGGATAAACCTCAGGTTTCGTGATGTTTATTTCGGTGTCATTTGGATTGTTGAAAATGGTTTGAGTATAGGGTTATCCCTTCTCAAGGGGCATTTCAAGGGAATCTCTCTTGGGATGGGTCCTGCACTTTCTATCCCGGGTTTAAGGAGGTAAACTCGGGTCGGGGCGTGACAAATGAAAATGGTTTGAGTAATGGGTTATCCATTCTGAAGGGAGATTTCAAGGGAATCTCTCTTGGGATGGGTCCCGCACGTTCTATCCCGGGTTTAGAGAGGTAAACTCGGGCCGAGATGTGACACCTATGTTGTTGTCCACGGTGACCATGACAATTGCAAGATCGCTTCCCAACACTTATTCTCGTGCGCCTCACACCTCACTTTCCTGCAAGAAGGAAAACGTCCATTCACCGGGTCACTCCCCGCCCGCGCACCTCTTGCCTCGTATTCCTAGTAACTTGTGTGCGCACTACGTCTAGTTGACTCTGTACGTGGCCCACGCCACGCTCTCCCTGCTCACCTTGCAATCTACAGGCCCAGCGCTGCATTCTACGCGCCACCACAACTCACGTATCCTGCGCACCCTACACCTTTTGCACCTCGCATGCCCGGAACATTTCGCTCTCGCGCCTTTCACACCATGCCCCGCACGTCATGATCTCTGTGTCTTTGTGTCTAGCATGCCCAACGCCTTGCTCACCTTGCGCACTCATCTCACACTCCTAAAGCCCCACACCCGCGCGTCCCTAGTAAAGCACACCTGCATCCTTGTGCATGCCCTGTACCGCGTACTCCTTGCTCACACTACCGGAAACAACACTTTAGCCGACGAAAAAAAAAATTTCAGTCTGTTAGACTTTTTCATCAGCTAAAGTAATAAGCGACGAAATTTTATCAGCTAAACTATCGTTGGCTAAAGGTCATCGGACATACTTTAGCCGACAAAAATATTCACAATCGTCGGCTAAAGTTGCTAGTTTCCAAAAAGCAACTCCATATTCTTGAATTCTATTCCTAGAACCTGCCAATTCCATAATTTTTTTGTCTGTGGATGTGATACTCTCTCTGCTAACAAAACAACTCAACCCAACAACCCAAAACTCTTCCCCGGCCTCACCAAATCTTCCCAAATCGAACACAAAACATCCCAGACAATGAATACAACAAAGAAATTCAATCTAGGAGGCTAGAAACTCACCCAAAAACTAACACATATCAAACCCAGTCTAACTCGGAAGGTCCTCCGATTTGATCCATGCTTCGAATCGAGTTGTGGCTTGTTCCAACACCAACAAATGGAAGAGACAGGCTTCAATCACCTAGTTTTAACCTCCATTGCCGTCGAGAAATGAGTGAACTCCAGCGAGACGATAAGCTCACTGTGCGCGAAGGGAGCAGGGTGATAGAACAGAGAGGGGATGGATTTAGATCTAAAAACCATCTGACTTTAGCCGATGACATAAAAAATTCGTCAGCTACACTTTAGCCGACGATAAGTGTTCCTTTCATCTGCTAAAGTCACTTAAGCCGACGACACATGTCTCTTTCGTCAGCTCAAGTATAGCTGACGACACGTGTTTCTTTCGTCTGCTAAAGTTTAGCCGACCACACGTGTCCCTTTCGTCTGCTAAAGTATAGTGGCAATTTTTTTTTTCTGGCAATAGCCGACAACATTTTTTTGTCTGCTAAATACTTTAATTAACAAGTAAAAACTTTAGCCGATGAAAACAAAATTTGACGGTTTATTTTTGGTTATTTCATCGGCTTAAGTACTTTTTCTAGTAGTGTCACTGTGCGCCTTGCGCTGTGCCCCGGGCACCGCTCTCTCCTGGCTCCCCGCGTCTTAGGTTCCTTGCGCTCCCAACACCTCGCGAGCCCCACGCCGTGAACGTCCATCTTACCTATTTTTTAATATCGATGTGCCCCTTGACTATTTTTTAATCGCACCATGCTCACAGCTTGAATCTGCCCCTATTTCTTTCTGAATCTCATGAACTACACTTAATCCATGCAAAGTAACTAGGCTCGACCGAACTAGTGCATGCTCCGGGAGCGTTTCATAGGGGAACATTGGGCACCCAACATTGTGTTTCTTTTGTATTCACGTTTCTCACATATTACCAAATGACATGACATTTATCACAATAAACAATAAACAATTTTGAATTTATCGCCACCGTCCATATGCCCCTTGTTTTTCGTTATGAAAAAGAAAAACAACACATATTCGAAGTGCATTATCATACTTGGTCCTTCCATGCCCCCAGTTATAGACCTTGTGAATTACAAGTCCACCACTTAACACTGATCCAAGACAACTCCAAATCTTTGCATATCAAGTTTCCGCCACTATTGAGCCATTCTAGCTGATGATCATATGCAAATTCATATGCTTGAAATTGCATTCTCTAGCATTATCATTATGACTGCATTATGACTGCACTGCAATAGGCAGGCTCCCGTACCGTGACCGGTGTGCTCCCGTACCGTGACCGGTGTGCTCCCGCACCATGACTGGCTTGCCCCTGCACCATGACCGGCTCTCCCCGTACCGCGACCTGCGCGTCCCCGCACACATCGTGTTACCACCCCCACCAAAGGAAATAGCCATAGTCCGATTTGGGAACACCATTGTTCGATTAAGAGTCCTATCAAAGGGATGTTTTGTCTACATTGAACTTTTTCCAACGGTTGGCCTGACAATGCTTGTTGGTGCGCGACCTCTCCCTCTCGCAAACACGTGGTCTCTCTTAGTTACAAATGTATTGTTTCTTGCTTGCAGATGCACTCCTTCTCGTTGGGCATCGCGAGGTGACTTTAATTGGCTCTCACAATATCTCTCGCTTTTCTCAAGGCGAGGTCTCTCTTATTTGCCTACACTCATTGACTAACAACAACGCGACTTGCAGCAACTCAAAGCTTAAGTACTCCCTTACGCTGGTGAATGCGAACACTTTGTCGCCTGCACACTCGGTTGCAAAAGGAAACCTCTCTTTCACGTTCGTTGTAGCTAAAGGGGGAATAACTTCACCTTTGCGTTCACAAGCCTCAACATAAAGAGTTTCTTTGGTTCTTTCCATGCTTCATCTTCAGAGTTTTGTGAAAGATCCCCACCATCACCCTTTTTTAGTGTAAGAAACATAACCTCTCCAAACCTAACTCCTGCCTTCACCTTTTAGGGAAAAGTGTTTCCCACGGACGACGTCAATTGTTAGAGCATAAATTTTTTTTCTAGGAGGTTGTCTCACCAATGAATGTAAACAAGAGCAAGAGTCATCTTGGATTGGTCATGAAGCCTCAGATTGGGTGAGGGGTACCTGCAAAAGGCACTCCAACGTCTAAGTTAGAATGTATCGTAGACGAATCAAGTAGCACAAAAAGAATCATATCCCTTACCTTAGGATTGTGCGTCACTTATATAGGGATAAGTTGTCTAGGTGAAAAGTCAGTCATTAATAATGTAATGATGTTTGCATTTATACCTTGCTTTATGGCTGTCATGACACCCCTTCAAAGCAGTAACTGCTATTACACTTATTAACGTAGTTATGGACTCGTTTACTACTGTCTTTATCTCTATTTACTGTCACTTTGATGTTACATTACTGTCGTCGTTATTTTGTTAGAACTTAACTTACACCTCATATCTGGCATTCCATTTGTCGTTGTTACATCCGCCTTTACTTTGTCTTGAATACCGGAATGATTATTTCTTGCTCCCACAATGTATGTATATTAACTATTAAATTTTAATTAGATCCCATACTTAAAAAATTATTCATATTTAACCTTCTGGAACTATAATTTATGAACTAGATGGAAATGATTCTTTTTTCCTCATAAAAATTAGAAAGAATTAAACTGGATGATAAAAACAAGATTTCTAAAGCACAAATGAGAGAATCCAACAAAAATTTCAACATATAAAAGCTATTAAGCCAATCTGTGCTTATTTTTGAATCTTTTTGAGAAAGAAAAATGCCCATTTAGTCAAAACAAGGTTTTGATAGCCTATTCCAATAAAAAAAGATTGTCATAGCCAATCCCAATGATTTTGATTAAAATGACTACATTACCCTTAAAATCATACCTACCCCTCACTCTGCTCTCTCTCTCGACATCAGATCCAAGCCACCATTACTGATTAAAAGATCGTCGCTCGCCCAAAGCCGTTGTTGTCGTCACCTCTCCTTCCTCTCTCCGTTCAGATCAGTAACTCTCTCTCTACCTTCTCATACCCAGTCGACACCAGCCATCTCCTCAACTCAAGGATGTCGAGTTCATTACCATCTTCGTCAAGGCCACCACCGCCACCCAATCAAACCCCAGATTCAGGGAGCAGGGAGAAATAACGCATCTCACTACTGCAATTCTCGACAAGATCGCTCCTCGACGGGTCAACGTCCACAACTGGTATTGGACCGAGACGTACCAAAGACAAGGGGAGGCGAGGCAAGAGACGTCGATGGCAAGTCGCAGCTCAAAGTCGACAATGTCGTCGAAATTCCTTTTATAGGTCACGATGAAGGACGAAGAGGTAGCACATTTGCAATTTTTTTGGTTTCAGCAGATTCGCAGTTTATTAGATGTAGTAAATTCTTTCTTAAAATTTAGTACCTCTAGTAAATTGAGTTTGAAGGTCAATAAAAAGTTTATTAGGGGTAGTAAATTCTGTTTTGGTTTATTTTGGGTAAAATTAATATTTACTACATTCAGTAAAGTTTCTCTATAAAGTTTACTATCCCTAATAAAGTCTATATAAAGTTTACTGACTCCAGTAAAGTTTTCCTATAAAATATACTTGCCCTTCATAGGCATTTTTCATCATTATTGTCTTAAGTTAAGTTCCCCTATAAAGTTTACTACCCCCAGTAAAGTATCTTTATAAAGTTTATTACATGTGATAAATTATTTTTCAATATTACTGCCCTAATAAAACATCCAACGAAGGTACAAAAATGGTTCGGCCAGGCCTAAAGATATTCTGGTGATGTTTTAAAGATTTCGACAAGATTCTGGTGACCGGTGAGGTTCCGGTCAAGTCTTTTATTTCTTCTATTTTCTCTCTCTACACATGTTTAAGGGGTTAGGGTAAAATAGGATTACAGTAATATATATTCTACAGAGTTTTAATAAAGATTTGTTCATTTGGACACAAATAATGACACCTTGTATTAGAATTGACATATTTTTTTTAGAATCATTTAAATGGGTTAAGAGGGAGCTAAATTAGTATTAAATGAAAATTTTCTCTTGATTGGGACTTTAACTTCATTTCAAAACTAACTGGGCTATAATTGATAAAATAATGTTTAGCAAGCCTAATTAGGTTTATGAGCTAAGAGAAACCAAAAAAGCTCAAGGGCTACAGAACAGGTGTTGTAACACTATCTTCCGGAGCAGACCCCAGAACCGTAGAAGGTCCTCTAGGCCTCTTTGCCAGATCAACCTCCATTAACGATGTTGCTCCCCTCTTAACTCTAGTCAACTACTCAACAGGGGCAACATAAATCCTAGCTGGCTGCACCGACAAAGACACCGCTGCCTGACTGAAAACTAAGGGACGCACAGGCGCCATGCTAGCGGACTTCAGCCGTCCCCAATCCCTTCAAACAGATTGCAAACCGACACCTCCCCATAAGAATTGGCAATGCTAGGGTTAGGATTTCTCATACATGAAAGTTAGCCAAGCAGAAGTAAGATCGTAACCTTCACCGCCAAAATCAAAGGTCATCGGTGGATAAGCTTGTTTTACCGGGGAGTCGATCCTGTGCTCAATTCAGATCCATGCCCTAGCTTCGAATTGTAGGTTTGGCTGATCGTGCTTGGTGATCTTCCCTAGAGTTACACCCACCATATAGAGAGCCTCCTTTGTCATCAGATCTGACGGAAGGCCAAACATCTCCACCCACACTGGGATAGAGGTGATAGGAACCGCCGCCGCATCCATCTGGCCATTGTAGTTTTCTAGGGCAAACATAGCTTTCCCATAAAACCATGGGCCATCGCTGACGATCTAATCACGTTCATGCACTAAGTTAAACCGAAGCGCATAGCGATAATCTTGAGACTTTGACATCTGGATCCGATTCTTCAGCCCCCATATGGATGCCATGGTCTCCATGAAAGCCTTTGGAACAATCGTCTTCTTGGAGGACAAGAGCCTCCCCACTACAAAAGCATGCCCTGAGAACTCAGCCCGAAAGAGACAGCCATTCTCCCAGATTGCAAGGGCTGGGAAACCCTAAGCCTAGCATCCGAAAGAGTTATATATTATAATTGAGTTCCCAAAATTCTCCTATTAGGATTCACTATGAGAGGTGTGGAAGGTTATTAGGGTGCTCCAAGTTTCCAACTAGTGTTATTCAAAGTTGTATCTCCTGTATATGACATTACTAGCTACATAAGTGGAGCTACCTGCTTAATTTTCAGAATTGAGGAGCAAGTGGAAACTATTTCTTCCTAGACGTTTGCCCTACTGATTAGCCTAGGGGGGAAGACAAGCTGATATGACATTATTCCAATTCGGAATGGGTAATGATCAATGTTTTAAATAGCGAAATTGTGAGGTGAGACGTTTTGTCAGTCTTGTCTTACAAAAGCCTTGAGATGAAAAAGACGAAGTCTTTTATGTATTTAAAATTAAATAATAGAAATAAAATCATTAAAAATATTTAAAATTAAACTTTTAGTAGCAAGATCACAAAGATAATGTTTAAATTTTTTAATGAAAAACACACAATTATAAAATCATTCACTCATGATCGGAAAGAGAAGATAATAAAAGTTGCTCAATAATGAAATGAAAAAGACAAACAACACTACTTTTTATTTTTATATTTTATTTAAAACGACGTAGTTTTAAGGTATAGATTAAAAATCAACATATGAATAGTGACGTCTCACGATGCCTTTAACCATCTTAAGGAGCATTTTCCGCCTCAAGGCGAGCTAAAGACGAGGCTTTTGTGACAAAAGTCTTTTAAAGGAAGCCTTAAGGCCAAATGGAGAAGCCATGTCATGCCACGTCACGTCTTAAGTTAAAATGTGTCTCAAGACGCGCTATTTAAAACATATAGTACTATATCTGATAAACAACTAATGATGTGAAGAGGAAATGGGAGTGGTCGATGCTAATTGCAGTGGCAGCAAGGCGAAGTACAGAAATTTGGGGTCACAGCTGCTAATGGCGTTATCACAATCTTCCGTTAATGAGTCGGTAATTGATTAAAAATGTCCTACAAGTTCTCTTTGTTTTCTTTAGATTATGAGCCACAGATGCTTACTGGCTTTCTACCTGTTGTGATTGCTTGATGCTCACTGGCTTTCACTGAAAAAAGTGAAAGTCAGAGATGTGTACACAATTCAAATTTAGCTTTGCTAATAGAAAAGGTTATACTCTTGAGATTCAATATTAAGAAAAACAGGTGTAGAAAACTTACATATATTCATATCAAAATTCGGAATCCAATTATCATAATTACAAGATTAACAGTATACAAGACACAGAGATAACTTTACGGACAATTACATATGTTCACCTCATGATTTCGCAATTTGCTACTGCATACAGAGCCGAAGAGCTGCTACTTAAGAACACATTGAAGACATAAAAACTCCCAGATAATAGCCAAGTTAAGTGTCTTACATCAATCAATGAATTGGAAGATCCCTAGCTAGGACCAACACAACTCCTCTATCCAATTTTTGATTACACCAAAGTGAAGTAAACCACAATGTGAGGATGTTTCCCCTTATTTGACTTTGAGGTAGATGAGTCATGAAAGAAAAATGATGTAGGAGCTTACTTCTGGGTTTGTTCCACCTTAGCTCGAATCTTCTGCTCCAACACAGATATTTCTGTCTCAAGGCTGAACATTCTATTAAGAGCATGCATATTTTCTAGGGTCTCACTCAAAGTTCGGCTGTCATTCCCATCACATCGTAAGTGCTGCATCGGACCATGAAGGAGCTTGTTCACAATACCTCGGCTGAGATCATCCACAGCCTTTCTTGTTTTCTTTGTTATGTCATCACCCATTTTTGATAGGCATTTTTCTAACTCAGCAACTCTGATTCTTTCCGCATAAGCTCTTAATTTCTTGATGGTAGGAACCGTCTCCAATGAGTCTCTCCATGATTCAAATTGCTTTGATTCTTCAGTAATAATTGATTGAGCTTCCATAGCTTTTCTGATGCGGTCCTCCTTGTTAGCTGCCACAACCTCCTTAAGGTCATCGACATTGTAAACTTTCGCACCATCAACATCTGCAACACATGAGCTCACATTCCTAGGCACAGAAATATCGACGAATAGCCTCAAACCCCCAGTATCTAGACCAACTGCACGAAGGTCCTTGACATTTTCTTTGAAAAATAATGGGGTTTCTGATGCAGTGCTTGTAAAAATCACATCTGCCTCAGCTGCACTGGCGAGCATTTCCGTGAGGGGCTTGTAGATTATCTCAACACCCTCCATTTCTTCACAAATCGCTGCTACTCTCTCCTCACTCCTATTTACAACAACCATTTTTGTACAACCTTTGGCTACCAAATGTTTGATCACAAGCTTCCCCATTTTCCCCGCACCAATAATCAACATTCTAGCAGTAGCATGAGAGGGTTCAGGAAGCTTCATCAAGGCAAGTTCAACAGCAGCAGAGCTCACAGAAACTGCACCTGCAGCGATGTTAGTCTCAGTCCTAACACGCTTTCCCACAGTGATTGCATGCTTGAATAGCCCACTGATGTTCCTGCCAAAGCCAGAAACACCTTGCCCAACTTTTACAACCTGTTTCACCTGGGCAAGAATCTGACCTTCACCAAGGACAAGAGAGTCGAGACCTGCTGATACTTCGAAGAGATGTTGTGTAGCATCATTGTTATACAATAGGAAACGGTGCTGACATAGCTCAGAAACAGGGACACCGCTTGTCTGTCAACAAAAGCAAAGATAGTCATGACATGTTCAGTACCTAGAAATGATTTATTTTCACCTTGGACATGATATTTCAGGATATTAACGAGTGAAAGTAGAAACAAAACCACAAATGAAAGGAGGTTAATTCTTTTTTTTCATGGAAACTAAGTTAACTGTTAAATGTGTCATCAGATGGTCAATCATTGCCGAAGATTTTTACCACATGACACCTTTTTCAAAAAACAGATATAAAAGACGCCATTAGTACTTTATAATAAAGAGCAGATTACCTTTGACATCCATTCAGTCACTTCTTTGACTCCACGATGCTGAGATAGAGCTACAACATATATCTCCATCCTGTTGCAGGTGCTAAGAACAGCAGCTTCTTCAATATGATTTAAGCCACACAGCTCCCCAATAGCTCGAGGCCATTCAGCTTCTGGAATGGCTAGTTTTTCACGCATCTCAACAGGTGTTGTGTGAATACTAAGACCAATAACCACAATGCTGCTTCTTTCCTTCGTATATCCTGAGAGATTTATTGTAGAAAGTTCAGTCAAACAATACTACAAGAATAGTAAGAGCCAAAAATGATAATGATAAAATTGCTGATTACGATCTCGGAGAGCAATTCAGAATAGAATTTAGATATTGAGCTCCTATAAATGAAATCAAATAATGGTAACCTTAAGCTTCAGAATTCTATAGCTGAAACTACTAGGAACAGAACAAGTGGGGCACATGATGAATGTCTCTCTCACTATGAAGTCAATAAGTTTAAAACAATATCACTATCATATTTTCCTGCAGGTATTGTAATCATCCTTATATATTATGAACTATTAACAACTTCAGATTAGGAAAACATAATATTGGCTTTCTTTTCATTGCTCCTTCCAAATTACACCACAAAAATACTAGTTGAAACAGTAAAAATTATTCGAAATAGAGAAATATGATCTTGTTAATCAGCATTCTATACACTCGGACCCAGAAACACATATACCATCCACAATTCAGCCAATTTCACCAAACCAACAATTTGCTAGAAGAAAACTGAATTCCAATACAAGCCCATCACACCAAACACCAAAAACAAACAGAAAGCAAAATGCTTTGCAACGTAGAAATACAAAAAAAACTCACTGTCAGCAGCAGAAGTCTTGAGCTGCTCAAGAGCCGAGACATTGGAAGAAGAGCCACTCTGAGCAACATCAGAGGCCGCCACTTCGCACCTCATTCCTCTCTGGACCCTTCTGGTCAAAACAGGCATCGGCAAATACGAAGCATTGGAGGAGGAAGAAGAAGAAGAGGCTGATGCCTTGAAGCAAAGAGCCTCCAATTTGGCTCCGGCGAAGCTGGTCGAGACCGCCATTGACCCAAACGGCAGGGCCTGATCGAAAGGCCTGGAATTGAGTGTGGCTTGGGACTGGAAAATGCGACCAGGGCTTGTGGGGGAGCTGTTGGAAAGGAGCTGGCCGTTTGGGTTAAACAAAAAGAATTGACCTTTTTGTGTTTGGTCTGAGTTTGTGGTTTGGGATGAGTTGGGATTTCGGGGTGTGTTTTCTGATTTCTTTGTGTTCTGATTGGAGGATGGAACACACGTTTTATCCACACTCCGTCTTGTGTGGGACACACTACTCTACTCCTTGCCTCAATAACTCATTTCCTACTTTTCTTCACAAAAATGATATAAAAAGCATACGAAAAATGTGATGGTAATGAAATAATTATGTTTGATTATGTCTTTCACCATTTGTTGAAACGTAAAGAATAATATGATACTTTTTTTTTCATGTTCTATTAACCGGTCATAATGATCTGCGATGTCCATCGATAACTTTAAATACTATTATCAGGATTTAAGACGTGAATTTAAATGATATTTTATCGAACACAGTATGATTAATTCTCAAAATGTTCATTTCTGTGTCTAAATCTCATGCTCATGTTGTTCGTCGATGACATTGGTGATGCGACTAAGCTCTTCTTAAGCTCTTGTTGTTTACAATATTTTTTGACTTTAACCCATGTTTACTAGCTAAAATACGTATATATATTATATCATTTGAGCAATATCAAATATCAATCCTTTGATTTCTTTTCGAATATCAATCCTTTGATTTCTTTTCGAATATCAATCCTATGTCATATGTTATTTGGCCTAGTAACATAGGGTTCTTATTTGTAAGTGGGCAGATTCATTGTTATAAAATGTTCAAGTATTCTAAAGAAAAATATTATTGTTTTCACCCATGATTCTTATTTGATTGCCAAGTAATTTCATGATTCTTATTTGATTCCTAAGTAATTATGCTTGGTCTTTGAATCAGTTGATCAATATCAACCATCTAATCTTACATATTGACAAAGTCAATAATGACAAGTTAAACTTATTCTAAAGACGAAATAGAGTATCAAGCTGATGACAATGTTCCCATGGATCTTTTCAACCCGGCCTTGATGCTCTTTTGGAAACTACTATGAAATATATGAACATATAGATAGTGATAAGGTTGGAAGATGTGCGGGGTGAAGATGTGTGAAAGAGATTGCTTCATGAGATTTCCAGGCTTCTATTTGCCACAACCTTCAGAATGAGATACACCAGCTCGTACGTGGAGAACAATAATGCTCATACTTTCGGATATGCAACTTTGTGGTTACCATAATTTAACCACTACGTGTGACTCTTTCTACCATTCTGGTCTTTTTGATATCATGTCAATTTAAAGAGAAAAATGATTCTAGGTCTTATTAAGGTTTAAGATCTGTGATCTTAATCTTAGGTGGCATAGTCAAATATAATGAACACAAGAGACAATTGTGGCTGAATAAAATTGATGTTGATTCACCTCACAAAGGAGGAATTATATGCAAATTACAACCGAGCCAAAGTAGGCAAGTATATTTTCCTAAGGTAAGTGATAATCCTAATAATAATAGTAATTACAAAATATTACAGAATATATACAAAAGGAAAGTATGACTCACACCAACACTCCCCCTTAAGTTGGCGCATACAAATCACGAATGCCCAACTTATCAAGTGAGTCATAAAAAACCTTACTCGAAACTGCTTTAGTCAAAACATCAGCTAACTGTTCTTCAGAGCGAACAAAAGGAAAGGAAATAAGCTTAGAATCAAGCTTCTCCTTGATGAAATGTCTGTCAACCTCAACATGCTTGGTTCTATCATGTTGTACTGGATTATGAGCAATATCAACAGCTGCCTTATTATCACAATATAAATCCATGGATTTCTTTGGTTTAAATCCCAAATCATGAAGTACATTTCTCAACCAAAGTAATTCACAAACTCCATGGGCCATACCTCTATACTCTGCTTCAGCACTCGATCGAGCCACAATTTTTGCTTCTTACTCCTCCAAGTAACAAGATTACCGCCCACAAAAGTGAAATAACCAGAAGTAGACTTCCTATCTGTAATGCAACCTGCCCAATCTGCATCTGTATAACCACTAATATCCAGATGTTTATTCTTTGAAAACATTAAGCCTTTGCCGGGTGCAGACTTCAAATACCTCAGAATGCGAATCACAGCTTCCATATGGGTTTCACTGGGATTATGCATAAATTGACTCACAACACTCACTGCATATGCAATATCTGGCCGAGTATGTGAGAGATAGATTAACCTGCCAACTAACCTCTGATAACGAGCCCTCTCTGTAGGAATTTGGTCAGGGTACTCAGCTAACTTGTGATTTTGCTCAATAGGAGTATCAACAGGTTTACAATCTAGCATCCCTGTTTCTGTCAACAAATCAAGCACATATTTTCTCTGGCACAAGAAAATTCCTGAACTCCCCCTTGCAACCTCAATTCTCAAAAAATATTTAAGTGAACCAAGGTCTTTCATCTCAAATTCTGATGCAAGTAGACCCTTTAGTCTTTCAATCTCCTCTGAATCATCTCTAGTAATTATCATATCATCAACATAAATAATCAAGGCAGTCACCTTACCTGACCGACGTTTCAGAAACAACGTATGATCAAAGTTGCTTGGTTTGTACCCAAAACGACGCATAGCTTGAGAGAACCTTCCAAACCAAGCTCGTGGTGACTGCTTAAGTCCATACAAGGACTTGTTCAACTTACATACAAATCTTCCTTCTGCGTTTGCTTCATATCCTGGTGGTAGATCCATATAGACTTCTTCAGATAACTCTCCATGTAAAAAGACATTCTTTACATCAAACTGTTGCAAAGGCCAATCTAAATTGGCTGCTAGAGACATCAATACTCGAACTGTATTAATCTTGGCCACTGGAGCAAAGGTTTCCTCATAATCCACGCCATAAGTTTGAGTAAATCCTTTTGCAACAAGTCTTGCTTTATACCTGTTCACCGAACCATCTGCATTGTGTTTGACAGTGAACACCCATCTACACCCAACAGCTCTCTTTCCCTGTGGGGGCGGCACCAACTCCCAAGTATTATTCTTCTCCAAAGCTTCCATCTCCTCATTCATTGCTTGAGTCCATTTGGGATCCTTGAGAGCATCCTGCACTTTACTGGGAACACATACAGAGGATATTTGATTCACAAAAGAAGCATGAGATTCAGACAACCGATGGGTGGACACAAAGTTAGCTATAGCATATTTGGACTTGACATTTAAACTTGGTTCATATTGGCGAGGTGGTTTACCACGAGTGGACCTAGGAGGCAAGACACATATACTATCACCATTACCAAAACTAGAAGAAACATTAATAACCTCAAGATTAGGACTCTCCTCCGGGATTGTCTGGCAAGAGTTATCTATATTTGAGAGGGGTGAAGGGCCTTGATCGATTGCATGTTCTGCCTTGTCGTGCGATCGATCGCTAGGAAGGACGCGATCGCTCGTTGGTGCGCTACTGGATGGTAAGCTACTGGGAGCTTCTGTCTCTTCGGGCGATCGATCACTAGGACTAATGCGATCGATCGTAGGTGCACCGCTGGAAGCCTCTGCCTCGTCGGGCGATCGATCGTCGTTGTCCTGACGATCGATCGTGGGATCAGAGATTACACGAACAACATTTTCATCCCCAAGTGGCTGAATCACACAAGACTTTTCTTCCAAAAAAGTATGGTTCTCCCCCTGAAGAGAAGGATTGGGAGGAGAAAAATAACAAGCATCTTCATAGAAGGTGACATCCATGGTAACATAAACTTTCTGTGTAGGGGGATGAAAGCACTTGTAGCCCTTCTGATTGACACCATAGCCCACAAAAACACATTTGAGCGCCCTTGCATCAAGTTTGGAACGTTGATTCTTAGGAACATGAACAAATACCACACACCCAAAGACACGAGCAGGAAGATTTGAAAACGAAGGAACTGACACATGATTGGAAAGGACATCATAAGGAGTTTGATTATTGAGAACGGAGGAAGGAAGTCTATTGATGAGATGACAGGCAGTAAGAACTGCATCTCCCCAATGATACTTGGGCATGTGAGCACTAAACAAAAGAGAACGAGCAATATCAAGAACATGACGATTCTTTCTTTCTGACACCCCATTTTGTTCAGGGGTTTGAGGGCAAGTAGTTTGATGAACAATACCACAAGTTTGGAAGAATTGAGTAAACTGAGAATTAATGAACTCCCCCCATTATCAGAACGAAAGACTTTAATATTGGCTCCAAATTGAGTTTGAACAAGAGAAACAAATTTTTGAAAAGCAGAGAAGACTTCATGTTTATGTTTTAACAAAGATACCCAAGTAAGACGGGTGTAATCATCAATAAACAAAACGAACCAACGTTTGCCAGAAAAAGTTGACTCGCAGGAAGGTCCCCATACATCAGAATGAATAAGCTCAAAAGGAACAGAACTCCTAGTAGTACGCAAAGGATAACTAGCACGATGACTTTTAGCTAAGACACAAGACTCACAATGCAACTTAGACTCATCAACGCCCAAAAACAAGGAGGGCATCAATTTCTTCATGACGCCAAAGGAAGGATGTCCCAATCTACGATGCCATAACCACAATTCTTCAATTTGATTAGTAACCCCAGTCGAAATCAAAGCTGCTTGGACTGCCTTCTCCGGCTTCATTCCGACGAACATGCAATCCAGATGAAACAGACGACCCCTTAGATAACCCCTGCCGATTATTTCCCTGGTGAGGAGGTCCTGAAAAATCACATACAAAGGAAAAAAGGTTACAGAACATCGAGATTGAGTATTGAGCTGAGGCACAGATATGAGATGATGAGACAAATCAGGGACATAAAGAACATCATGTAGTGTTAGAGAAGGGGTGAGACGAACAGACCCTATGCCTAAAACTGGAAAAGAATCACCGTTGGCATTAAAAACAGAGGAAATAGTAGGTGGGTTAAGAAAAAGGAAGTAACTACGATCATAGGTCATATGGTCAGATGCTCCAGAATCAATAATCCATGTATTGCTACCAGTAAAGTTAGAAATTTGTAAAGCCACTCCAATCTTACCATTACCACCATGACTTACTAACATGGTTCTATTACCATCAACGTTGGTGTGGTCTGGGTCTGTCATAGCATAGTACTCTTGATCTTGAACAAGATGGACAGCAGCCTTTCCCTTGGATTTGTCCTGAGGTCGAGGCTTATTAAAATAATTAGTTGGAAAGCCAACCAACCTATGACAATTTGCCTTGATGTGACCTGGATTTTTGCAGTAATTACAGATAACATTAGGAGAGAACCCGAGAGGAGAACCTTGAGAAGAAGGACGCAAAGCAGGAGGCCGATTGCCTGATAATGGCCGATTGTTGGACGAATTGAAAGGCTTTGAATGAATGGTAAGACCTGCAACTTCAGAGGTAATTCCTCTAGTACCCGCCCTTTGAGTTTCATCTTTGCGGATATAAGAAAAAGCTTGCTGCAAACTAGGTGTAATAGTCCGGCGAAGCAATTCACTCCTTGCATTCTCAAATATAGGATCTAGGTCAGCTAAGAAGACATGAACCCGCATAAGGTCTTGCTCTTCCTTATAAATCTTGATATCATCTGGGCACTTCATGCGACATGGACGCATCTGATCAATATCTTGCCAAATCCCCTTCAATTTTGCAAAATACACAGCAACATGTCTCCCATCTTGAGTCATACGAGCTGCTTGAGTACTTAATTCATAAACCTCGAAAAAATCCGTTCCATTGAAGTAGAGTTCTTTGAGACTTTCCCAAATTTCTTCAGCTGTATTACATCCCATAATCATTTGTGAAACATCTTCCGTCATAGATTTGTAAAGAATAGAAGTTACCGAACCATTAGCAGTCTTCCACTTTGAATAGTTGTTGGCTTCAATTGGTGGTTCAGGAATCGAACCATCAACATAGCCCACCTTATCAATCCCCCAAAGGTGAGCTTCCATCATCTTCTTCCAAGTTCGATAATTGGTGCCATTAAGCTTGACACCACCATAGCTGCCAGTTGAATCATCTTTAACAGAGACAGAGATTTTGTTGGAGTCATAAGAGCTCTCACCACTATCAACTTTTGTGAGTACAGGTGAGATTTCGGAATCCTTAGTCATGGTAAATATGCAGCGGAAAGATTAAATAACAAAGATCAAGGGCAACAATGATGCAAGGATCAAATAAAGGACAAGGAACAAAAGGACAAAGGGTGAAGAATCAAAGAACAAAGAGTCAGAGTCCAAGATCGGATCTCTGCTCTGATACCAAGTCAAATATAATGAACACAAGAGACAATTGTGGCTGAATAAAATTGATGTTGATTCACCTCACAATGGAGGAATTATATACAAATTACAACCGAGCCAAAGTAGGCAAGTATGTTTTCCTAAGGTAAGTGATAATCCTAATAATAATAGTAATTACAAAATATTACAGAATATATACAAAAGGAAAGTATGACTCACACCAACAGGCATCACATGTCACATAAACACATCATTAATTCAAAAACTCATGTTATATCATTTTTAAGTAAATATATAATCTTATCCTTCGTAAATCAAATGCTCTAGATTATTTTGTTTTTTATTTTCTATAAAATTATTTTCAAAGCCATTTCTTTCACATTATATTTATACACCAAATATAATGTGATATATATATATATATATATATATTTAAAAATATACTTGTTGGAAAATATGAATTCATTTGAATGTGTGCGTGTCGTCTATATATATATAGTTTATTTTTACAAAGAAAAAAAATTACGTATATGTATATTTATATTCAACCAATTTTTTTGTATATAAATAATTCATCCAAATGAGGATTTGATAGTAGTTTTTTCTATTCTATATTTTTATATTGAAATTCGATGAAGGATATATATATATATGTGTGTGTATGTGTGTGTGTAAAATAAAAAAGAATTAAAAATTTTGAAATTGAATTTTGATTCAAAAAATTTATTAATTTCATAATTTTGAATTATTATAGTGTTAGACTCCTTTAAGAAATAAATTTGATATAATTTATGTAAGGTAACTAAATCAATCACGATAAAAAAAGTAACTAAATCATGTAGATGAAACAATAATTTGATATAATTATTACCTAATTTCGATTTGAAAGGGATACATTGTATTTTTACACATAGATGACATGACATGATTTTTAAAATTATTGATGTGTCTATACGACATGGCATGCCATATAAAATTAAGACCATAAAATTATTTAAAGATCTATTGTTGTTTGAATATGTTATTTAGATTTTGCAGCACGGTTACATATTAATTCTTGCTTGTTTCAATTGCTTGCAATAGTCCCGGTGTGTGTTTGCTGTACATACCATTCAAAAGGATGAGAAAATTGAAGAAATCTCTTGGAAAAAACCAAAACTATCGAGGAACTAAAATTGGTTTTAGCATAATATTATTGAGAAAAAAAACACGAATATGTTAATCCTATATACCGCAACAAGATATTAGGACACATATATATACATCGATTGTCCTCAAATCAGCGTGAATAACAATTCCACGATGGATACACAAAAGTACGCATCAGATTACTTTGTAGCTAGATTAATGACCTAATTAATTGCAGCAAGATAATGGTTAATAATCTTTTTCAACAAAAAAATTATACATATGCAATCTGCAAGTACACTCCGCGCCCAAGCACATTGTTTTGGCTAGTACATTAGGAGCAATATAATGTGAACTGTATATTCTTCCAAAGCAGCCATTACCATGTCCAATCCGACAACCTTGCCGTGATGTTTTTGTAAGCATGATTACGGATATAGGATTATCAAATGACCTCGATCTAGCTGAGTTTGAAACTTGAATTTCAGCAACATGCATAAACTAGCTTCAAGAACATCTGCATTGTGTTTTACGATAAAGGATTATCAGTTTATCACAGTTACAGGTAAGCCAAAACAGATGTCCATCAGAAAATCTGACTCGTGCTCAAATAGTTCACAAGTGTTTGTCAACAATGGAGAAATAGAGTCTTCAAATTAGGACAATCTCAGGCTTGAATTCATCTCCATTCTATTTTAGACAATGTTTGGTAGTGCATTCCAAGATTAAGATGTGTGAACAACTTGATCTATTCTATACGCATGAGCACCGGATTTCAGGAAAAAGAAGATGATTTAGAGCAAACTGCTATTTTCCCACCAATCATGACATTGTTTTTGGGTGAATTAACACTGCAATATTGTCTTCAAAGTCATGATTACAAAGATTGCAGTATCCAGCTTAGCTATACAATACCAGACTCTGCCTTACTAAATTTCCAGCTGAGATCGATCCTGTTAATCAAGAAGGTTAATTCTGCTAGCAAGTTGAGGTTTTGAACTGATTGCAACGTAACTTTACAAGTTGACCAATCTCACACTCCCGCAACAGGGTTAATTCTGGAAACTATATTACATTGTGTTGGGAGGAAGTACTCAAATTCATCTAAATATTGGTTATCCTTGTTTTTAAGTGAGGCTAATTTTGATCAGATTGGTATGTTAACCTTGCGATCTCAAGTTCTAAACTGCAACCCATATGGCGAATAGGATCATGGTTAAATAAACAACCTGAATTTCTTAATTTTTCAAACAAACTAAAGCCTTTCATCAAAAAACAAAAACAAACTAAAGCCTTACGTCGCATGCATTTTCAAATACTATGGAACTTTTTTTTCGTTTGAGTCATTAGTACTTTGCTCGATCACATAAAACTCGTTGGTTTCTCGATCATGTATACATGTTTTTTTTCATCACCTCCATTGCATTTTTCATTGTTATTGCCATCTTAATTAATTGCATGACATTCAGATATATTTGGTTTCATAGTTCACTACTTGCCACTTAACTAGTAAACTTAATCAAATGAACCTGTTGATGTTGAGAATGCAAGATGTTGGAGGTAATTAAACGTATACCCTTCTGCCCACATAACAAGCGGCTAGGACGTATTAGTGATATATATGACCTCGAATAATTGGTTTTTTGTTCTGACTTTAGAATATACTGGGACTATGCACGTTGAATTTGTTAAGAACAAGTTCATTAAAACAGTATTAGTTGAACAACGTGATCGATCTAATCAATTAGATTTAGTAACTTTGTTCTTGTGAGCTTACGTCAAATATTTTTCCATCTTATGATTGTACAAATTTTGCTGCATGTTATTATATATGTCGTTTTAACAAATTTTCTGCGACAATATCAAAACTAAATTAAATAAGATTGTTTAGTTGCATGTAAACCCTCATCAAATACAATATGTTTGTCTCTCGATCAATCAATCAAACCAACCAACCATCCAATTATCTAGGTTCCCAGGCATCGACGTTGTAGCTTGTAGATGTTTATGAAAAAGCATACACACGCTTGGTTTTTGCTTATGAGCTTGCAATTTTTAGGGTCCAAATGGATTTTGTACGAGAGTGCATTAGTGCTAGCTAGGTTTGTTTGGGGGTTAACTCTAGCTTATTAGGGTAGTCCTCGGAATGCTGATGAACAAATTTGGGTTCGACTTTGAATAACAAATTCAGGAGAACTTGGCCGTACTTATCCGATAATACCTAGTTTATTTTCTTCTAATTTTTGTTGTAATTCTCTCTTGCATGTGTATATACAATTTTAATTTATTAGTCTCCTCTACTACTCGATCTGTATAACTTCTTAATGTATATATATGGATTAGGTCGATCGACGAGCTTCATCCTCATGAAGCATCAATTCATCAACAAAAATGCCAAGTGTTTATGACATACGATGAGCTGTTTCTGAGATCGATTAAGGGAAAAAGAAACGGCCGGGCATTAGAATTAGCATTCAGCAAGGTATTCGTGTGAGAATGAAAGGAAGAAAAGGGATTTGTATTGATCATGTACGTACATTATACATAGATTTCACTTAAAACTTGTGATAGATCGAAAGGAATTAGCTAGTAATTTTCGTCCAAATTATAATTTATATGGTCATTTTTGCGGCTTCATTTTCAGTTGAGAAAGGTTTTTGCTGATGGATCATCATCAGCTAGCTGATCATTAATTAACCACTAGTCTTATTGAGTGTTAATTTAATGTTCTTCATTTTATTTTTTTATTTAGTTTACATGGATGTTTAACCGACCACTCTAATATCTCCTAATTATTTCTTCATAAATCTCTCACTTTTTACTCCTTACAAAGGATTGAAATTTAAAAAACAAAAATCATGATTGAGTTATCAATTCTATGGTTTGTCAAAATTTTTAAGGGAGAATTACATTACAGTTACCAAATGCTAAAACACAAAAAAAACCATTTGAGATCATATTTAAACAAAAAAGGAGGCCAACTTAGCCCAAAACAACCGGTTTCAAAACTCTAACTTCTAATTGAGTCTAAAATTACCCAAATACCCATTTTGGTTCATATATCAATGTGCACCGCACAAGCTCCGATCTGATTAATTTCTTCTCTCTCTCTCTTCATTGTCGTTCCAGCTTCTCCTCCTCTTCCAGCATGACCACCACCACTACCTACACTCCATAATAATCAACTCTAATTTCCCCACCTCTAACTGAAGCCCCTTTCGGTACTCCAGTACAGATCACCATACTTTTTCTTGGTCCGTCGCTGGCTCAGATAATCTTTCTCTCTCAACCCAAGGCTCGATGATGGGTCCGCCTCTACCCCGATGACAACTACTCCATCGATCCCTTTCTAGGAGGAAGATATGAGTCGATTTGAGCGGTGTACGTATGAGCATATGACGTCGTCGAGGAGGTAGAGATGAGCAGGTTATTGTTCAAAGAATTTCAATTCAATTGTTGCTAAATTTTTGGGGTTTACATTTGGGTATATGATTGAGTTGAGCATCTGAGTAGCAGTTGGAGGTTGAGATCAGAAGAAGACGATGCATTAAAAATGGAGCTACAAGATTGGGTTGAGGTATGCATTGAAAATGAAGAAGTAGACAGTAGCAAACTTGGATGAGTACAGTAACAGACAGATTGGTAGTAGTCCTCAATAACAAATGGATTAATAGTGGCACCACTCGTGTTTCTTAGTAGCACCACTCTTGTATCTTAGTAGCAGATGGGTATAATTCAACTTGCCAAATAAACTTGCTACCCGTTAACCGCCCGGTAACTGCCCATTAAAAACCTGTTTGCTAACTGTCCGTTAAAAACTTATCCGCTAACCGTCCAATTACATAACGTGTTAATGGGTTGTCAACCCGTTACGACTCGCCAGTTAGCGGACATAAACGAGTTGTTCGTTAGAACCCATTTAACCCGTTAAGTCCCGCTAAAGAATAAAAAATAAAAATAAAAAGGAGAAAACCTTAATAATCCATCTTCTTCTTTTTTCTTGTTCTTTTTTTTTAACTTTATCTCATCTAAATCGTTGGAACTTCTAACCGCTAAAGAATTTTTTTTTTGGTATTTGATTAAAAAATATATATATATATAAGAAATGATGAAAAAATTTCTTAACAGGTTCCAAAGGGTAACCCATGAACCCAACGGGTTCAACCCGCTATAACCTATTAGCTTAACGGGTTATAACAGGTTGAGGTAGAAAATGAGTAGTAGAACTCAACCGTATCAGCTTTCAAGTGGATAGTAAATAGGCAGTAGCAACTTTGGAGTGAAGAGTAATTGACAGTAGCATTTTTGAAGTTGAGAGTAATATACAGTTATATAGTGGCAGGTTCATTTAACAGTAGCAGACCAACCGTAGTAGGCAGTTGTAGCAAAAAAATATGTAGTCGATAATATTAGATTTGACAGTAGCAACGCACTAGCATCAGGATCTGACAGTAGCAGCACACTAGCATCAGGATCTGACAGTAACAGCGCTCTAGCATCAAGATTTGGTAGTAGCAGTTCACCAACAGCATAGTCGGGCAGTAGGAGCGCGACAACAACAAAGAATTGCCAGATTTCGGGTTTTGTCGGGTTTTGGGCTTGCATACTAACATTCACAGATCTCGATCTCAATTTCCAATAGTGAGGAAGAAGGAAATAGTCCCTCAACATTGGTCTTTCACACTTCCAAATTCCAACCAAAATCTGGGGAAGATGACTAGATGAGAGACGCCGTGTTCACGGCATACTTGGTGAGAGTTGGAGCGGGCGGTCTCGACATATTGAACATTGGGGTTGCCGGTGGCGTTACGTGGGTGGGCTTGACAGAGGTGAGGTTGGCTTCGAGGGAGGAAGGTTGATCCTCACTTTCTCTGTGTTTATGTAGATGGGAGGAGACGAAGAACTGGAAGAAGGAGAAAGTGAGAGAGAGAGCCTGACATTGTTTTGGAATAGAATGAGAGGTGAGCATGATCTGAACTTTTACAAGATTAGGTTTCCATATAAAACATAGAAAGGTAAATCCTATGACATGTTTATTATAATAATGTAGAACTTTAAGATTTATGGTGTAATTAACTCAACTAACCTATAAATCGCTAATTTCTCGGGCTCTCGGGCCGTAAACATTTCTTAATATTAGAAACCGGGCCCGGCCTGTCTATTATTGAGCCCAGACCAGACTGCCAACAAACAAACATAGGACTGGAATAAAGCTCGGCCTGATCCGGTCATGCTGACCGGTTTGGTTCGGGTTTTTTTTCTCGTTCGGGTTTTATGCCTACCCTTACACTACCAGAACAGAGTGTTTGGGTGACGAAGCAATTTCGTCACCCTGTTAAAAAATTTTGTCGCCCAAGATCTTAGGCGACGAAAGAAATCTCTGTCATCGCCTAAGAGTTAAGTTAAGGCGACGACACACATTTCGTTGTCTAAATAGCCGTCGTCGCTTAAGAGTGATACTCTTAAGCGAAGAAAAATTGTTCGTCTCTTCAGAGTCTAGATCTTAGGCGACGGCGCTAGTTTCGTCGCCTAAGTGTTATACCTTGGGCGACGATACGTTTATATTCGTCGCCTTATATTTTAAAAAAAAAATTAAAAAACTCTTAGGCGACGAAAATGGTATATTTCGTCGCCTAAGTGATCTTAAGACGACAAAATGGTGCAAAATTCGTCGCCTAAACCTCTCTTAGGCGACAAAAATACCTTATTTCGTCGCCTAAAGTATTTTTTGTATTTTTTTATTTATTTTTGTAAATTTTTATAAAATATAAATAACAACACAAAAAATTTCAAGAACAAAACAACAAATTTTTCATTACAAATTATCTAAATTGTTCATAAACGTACAAATATATAAATTTAGTCCAAAGTAAATTCAATATTATCTAAATCGATCATGAAATCTGATTCTTGTGGTTTCCGAAGCTGAGGACGTTCCGGCGGGGGAGGCAGAATAGGATGCATCGGCATGTGAGGAGGAATTTGTCCTGTTGAGTGAGCATATAGACAGTCCTGAAACCACTGCTCCAACTGCATTTGATGGTTTTCCTGGGCTGCATTTCGGGCTTCATTATACTGCTCCCGGGCGTCTTCATAGGCACTCTTGGCGTCTTCATAGGAATTTAAAGCTGATGCGAAGGCTCTCCTGGCAGCCTCCTGTCGCTCCTAGCGTTGTAGTCTCTGCTGCAGCCTCCTGTCGCTCCTGCCGTTGTAGTCTCTGCTGCAGCCTCTAAACTTCTGACTGTAGTTGCACGTTGCTGCTTAAGGCTCCCTTCTTTCCTCCTTTGATTTGCTTCAGCTTTTGGTTTCCAACCCTACCCATACCCCGACAGTAGAAGTTGTTTGTACGGTGTAGGAAAACCGTGTCCATGATCCTCGCCCCGATGAGTGGATCTGATTGGTCGATCCGGGACCTCGGATTAAGGATAGGCATTATGGAACGTTCTCATGAATGGGTTAACCTCCGGATTGTCCCTCATCATCTCCTCCATGATGCAAGCAAACGGTTTCGAACTGGCATGATGGTTGGTCGTGTTGCGTTGCCGGTTTGCAACGTTCTTCCAGTTTGCAGCGTTTTTTAATTTTTTTTTAATTTTAAAAAAATTAACCGTTAGTAAAATATTTATTTAATATGTAATTTATTTTTAATAATTAAGTACGGCCTCAATAACTAATTAAGTAATTTATTTTTTATCTACCTTTTTATGAGGGTTGTTGAATTCGACCATCAGAAGCCAACACCACTCGTGCTCCATGTATTGGAACTCAAGAGGGGTACCCAGCCGGCCGTTCCCGTGCGTTTTCCAGTGGTCCCTCAGTTTTTACTTCTACTCCTTAAACCTACATATACGACATCAAATATTAGATATCTATTTAATATAACATATAGTTCACGACAATATTTTTCCCAACGTACGTACCTTTAAGAATGTTTTTTCCAGCCATGGCCTCATCAATTCCTTGGACCCCTCGAGAAACTCAAAATATAACTGCATTTAACCGTTTGTTAGTCTATTTTCTCGAAAAGTCAACAACTTCATTACATAATATTATTATTGAGACTTTTTTAAAACTCACCGACATATCGTTATCGAGCTGGGTCTTCATGGAATCCGGGACATCTTTCCATTCTTCCCACAACATAGGGCATTTAGCCATAATCATGGGTCCTGCGGCGCGGACGTACATGTTCCCCACGCTTGCTGATTTCGGTTTCCCATTCAGACCAACCCGGATTAAGACATTCCCTGATTTTTTGACTAGCTTCTCTAGGGCCTTGTTGATGACGATCCTCTCTTATTCTTCTTCGGTTTGTCCCCGACGGCGCCTATGACATAATAAACCAAATTTAATATTAAAATCCGTCATTAAATATAATAATTCAAAAAGCCTTGTAAATTTATTTACTTGAGAGTAATGTGGCGGAGTCGACCGATTCTGTCGGTGTCGACGCCGATTCCTTACACCTGACGAGATGAAGAGGTCCATCAAAAGGCGTGTAAAAGTACGACTCTTGAATAGTCAGGTCCGGGGGGGAACGATAATATATTCCACTCCGCATCAACGATCGGTATGGCCGGTACCGTTAACGGAAGCCATATAGTTGCCGGTACTTGTGGCGCCGATGACCCATCACCCGAAACAGCAGAAGGAGTGGGCACCTCTGCAGCGGATGGAGTGGGCCCCCGTGAAACCGAATGCCTACGAAGTGCAGACGGGAAATCATCCGGCTGCCCTGAAGAGGTGGAAACGCTTGACCGCCTCTGCCCCTCTAGAAGAGTCGCACATCTGACAGACATAGTGCCCTGAAACATCTCCTGTGGAGGGTTGCTTGCGGTTCCCTCAGACGAACCAGACGCTTGGCCCCTCGAACCTTTCTTGCTTAACCGAAAACTCCTGAACATCCTGTTTAAAATAAAAATTTTAATCAATAACCTAAAAAATGCACATTAAATTACAATATATTAAAATAAAAATTTCAATCAATATTCCACAAATATAATTTTAATTTACCACACAATTATCATTATTTACCAAATATTAACCACAAAATTACCACAAATATTCCACAATTTTTGAACAAATATTCCTCAAATTTTTCCATAAAATATTGTACAAATTTTCCATTTAATTTATCACAAACTTACACTTAATTTTTCACTAATTTACCACAATTTTTCCACAACATTATCACAATTTACAAAAAATAATCCACAATTTTCACAAATTTTCCACAACATTATCACAATTTTTTCCACAAATTTTCAACAAAATTATCACAAAAAAATACACAAATCCTCCATCAATTTACAATTAATTCACCACAAAATTATCATAATTGTTCTACAAAATTATCAATTTACAATTAATTCACTACAGAATTCAGATAGGTACCTTCGAATTCAAAGGTAGGAGGAGGAGGAAGAGGGAGGCTTAAGGGGCGCGGCGGCACTACGGCACGGCGACAGGGGCAGCGGCAGAGGAGAGGGAGAGGGAGGCGGAGGAGAGGGAGACGGAGGAGAGGGAGAGGGAGGCAGATCAGAGAGGGAGAGAAAGTTAAGGATTTTGGTTATACCTGACCTCTTACGCGACGACATAAGTATTTCGTCGCTTAAGGTCTCTCTTAGGCGACGAAATACTTATGTCGTCGCTAAGAGATTTCATCTCCTATGAGCACCATCATGAATTATGTGTGTGGGAAAAAATTCAAGGTCATCCGACAACGTTAAGTGCTCGATCCGTATTGTCAAACCGTGTGGTCAAACCCCTAAAGGGACGGAAATGGTGATTCGACCCTCTAAATAGTGTAATTTGGCCGGACCTTCAACTGAGAATAGTTTCAAATCGACGAGACACATCCACTGGTATAAAAGTTTTACCAAAAATAACGACCCGAGATAGGGCTACACATAGGGAGAAATATGGTAAAATTGCGTTGACCCCAACAACCGGCATCAAGACTTTACTGGAATACTGTGATTTTTCAGCCGTAGACGCATTTCACCGTTCTGGTCATATCTTATTTCATGACTTTTTTGCATTTGAGGCCTCTACATATAGTTTGTATTAAAAACGATACTTGAACTCCACACGTTATACAACATTAGTAGGTATGTTGTGATTTTGATGATCGAAGATGAGAAACGGAAAACCGACCGTCAGATATGAGCACCATCATGAATTACGTGTGTGGGAAAAAATTCAAGTCCATCTGACAACGTTAAGTGCTCGATCCGTACGGTCAAACCGTGCGGTCAAACCCCTAAACAGACGGAAATAGCGATTCGACCATCTAAATCACATAATTTGGCCGGACCTTCAACTGAGAATAGTTTCAAATCGACGAGTCGCATCTACTGGTATAAAAGTTTTACCAAAAAATAAAACTCCAATATTTAATTTCAATCTGTTTTAATTTATTTTATTTATTTGGATACTCTTAGCCGACGAAATGGTGTAACAATAAAACAACAGAAGGTCAAACCCCAATGAAAAAATAAAAATAAATTCAAAATGAAACACGAAAATAACCTTAGGCGACGAAACCGAAAAATTCGTCACCAAAAGTTTTAAAAAAATCGTCGCCTAAAAGGGTCACTCTTGGGCGACGACAAGATGTCGTCGCCCAATGTTTTCGGACCTTAGTCGACGATACATTTGTCGTCGCCTAAGAATGACCCTCTTAGGCGACGACGGTTAGGCTTTAGACGACGAAACTTCCTGTCGTCGCTCAAAACTAGACCTTAGGTGACGATTTCAGTTTTCGTCGCTTTAAATTTTACCTTAGGCGACGATTTTTGGCTTTTAGACGATGACACATATTTTCGTCGCCTAAAGTTCGTCTTAGGCGACGAAATTTGCTTTCGTCGCCCTGTTTCGGCACTTTTCGTCGCTCAAATGCCTTTTTTTCTAGTGTTAACGTCATTAGTACTTTGCTCGATCACATAAAACTCGAAGGCAAAAGCTGCCCAAATTACCATTCACCAAATCGACCTTGGTTGCTCGATCACGTACATGCTGTTTTTTCTTTCATCACCTCCATTGCTTCTTTCATTGTTGTACTGCTTTCATAGTTGCATGACATTCACATATTTGGTTTCATAGTTCACTACACGAAACACTTAATTTGAGTAAACTCAATCAAATGAAGTTGTTGGTATGTTGAGCAGTATATAAGATGTTGGTGGTAATTAAACTTACACATTGCTTCCCAAGAATCAAGCGGCTTCTTGACCTTGAATAATAGGTAATTGTTTTTAGTTTAGAACATATGGGATTAAGGTCTTTAAATTGTTTAAAATAAGGTTACTGAAACCATTGTAATAAATGAAAATTATGTGATCGATTTAATTAGCTTTGATAACTGGATGAAGATAGTTTGTTCTAGCTTATTAGCTTACCAATACGTCAAATATTTTCTCATCATATAATTGTTTAAATTTTGCTGCATGCATGTTATTATTATGTTGTTCTAACAAGTGTTTTACGTGTGTCGACAATATTAGAGAGGCTCCACTTGGACAGAGCTGGAAGCTTGGTGGCGGAAGAAAAACGCATATATACATTTTACCACAAAACCCAACGGCATGGTGTACCTTCCGAAGCCAAATCACGACCACAATATCAAAACTAAACTAAATTAAATTAAATTGTCTAACTTAATTGCATGTAAATGCATGGAACCCCCTTATCAAATACAACATGCCGGTCTCTCCGTCGCACACACTAACCAGGATGAGCAACTTTGCATGGATATACACTCGTATTCTGGAATTCTATTGCATGGATATACACTGGAATTCTACCGGCTCATGGTTATTATAGATACGTACGGCTTCTTGACATGCTATGCGTCTTAATACGATATAATATCGTATGAAGAAGTCATGATTTAAAAACAAGAAGTTACTATTTTAAAAAAGTGTATAAAAAAACTTATCAAAAATAGAAAGTCAAAATCAAAAATTAGCATCTCTCTCTCCTCTCTCTCTCTCGACTGAAAACGCTACCGGATCTTCCAATCAGCCTAGTGCCGTCGTCGAGCCACCGAAGACTGCCGCACCAATCTGAAAAGGAGCGCCTCTGTATTTATTTATTTCTAGGTAAGTTTCCCGTGTTTTAATCAAAATTTCGAGTTGTATGCTGAGTGTACATTAGGGAGTTTTGATAGGATTTCTGTCTCCTCAAACCAGTCACCATCTGGTGAGTTCTATATATGGATAGAATGAGTTTTAGGAGTACTACTAACCCCCTAAAATTTGGTGGATCGATTTGGAGTGTGGAGAGAGAATCGACGATATGAAGTTTTTAGGGTTTACAATTTTGGATTTTTACATTTTTATTCGATTGACCTAGTTAGGCTAGGAATTGGTTTTCGAGCTGAAACATGGAGGGGTATTACATTTTAAAATGTGAGAAACATGGCTCATGGATTTTATACTTTTAAGTAAGGTCAGGAAACCGGTTTCGGATGCCTGAGAATGTTTTAATCTATATATTTGGAAAAAAATCATGGTTGATTTTGGCTTGGGTTTTAATTTAATTAACCATGAGGATTTTCAAGTGTGTGTTATATATATATATATAGCTAGCATGGATCCTCTCCGAATAGAGATGGTCAAACGACCCTCTTCAGATGGAGCCGGTCAGGACCCTCCTGAATAGAGCAGGTCAATGGACCCTCTTCCGATAGAGCTGGTCAGTAGACTCCCTAGTGGATTAGAGCTGGCCAGTTATTTCCTTTTGGTCATGGTGAAACTAATCCCCTCTTTTAATTCTTGATTTGAGCCAAGAGGATTGGTGTGAATTTTTATTTATCCATTTTCTATTTGTTGCATGTATATGAATTTTCAGAAACTCAAAGGGGAGAACATTAATAAAAGTTTACCTTTTAGTATTTGTTTTTGTCTACTCACGCTAATGTTTTAAATTTTTCTTTCCAGGGCCTTTCGTTTTAAATACCCAGATTGCAGAGCTCGGTTCGGCTAGTATTCATGGAGGTCAAGCATAGTTATTGCCACTTCATATCCATCAGTAGGTTCCAGGTTAACCTACTCTATTTTTTTCCGCTTCTACCTTTATTAGTCTCTCTGATACACATGGATTATTTTTATCTATTCGGTAAGCTGCTAGAGGTCTATGACCCAATGTAGGATTAAACTTGGGATTGTTGTTGTTGTTGATGATTTATACTCTTATGAGATATTTGTGGATTATATCGGTATGTTTATTAGAGGAGGATGTTTGGATATAGGAGCAGGATGACTCCAGTAGTTGAGGATGGTTGATGGATATTTAGAAGTGTTGTTTTGGGTTGTTTAGGTTAAAGATTGTCCATTTTTCAAAGATGGCTATTTAAAAATTTTGACAGAATCTTCTTTGGGAGGTGGATTCCGTAGGATTTACTCCGGATTAAAGGGGTTAACACAGGGTGGGTCTTGATATGTTAAGTGGACGTAGCTTTACCCACCAAAAGTAAGGTGAACCACTATGGATTTCGTCTCCATATCGCCATTAAACACACATATCACATTCATTACAAAACTGTATCAACATTGGTGTCTTATGTGAGAAGCCGAAACAAAAAGCTTTGTGAATCTCTAAAGAGCTAATAAGTCATCTCAAAAAATTTCTTCAATCTCAATTCAATTTTTCAAATGGCAACTTGTGCCTAAAATTCAAATAGAGGAATACAAAAAAATAGAACTTGAAGTTAGTTTATTGTTCTCCTACTGAATATATGTTGAACAATGCCCTATTATTCAATTTCTAATTACATTTGTAGCGGAGCCATTGCTTGGCCAGTGGTCACCGCCACTAGCTTCCTCACTATGACCGCCAGCCCTAACACCACAAGTATGACTCGCTCATCTCTCCTACTGCTAAAAGAAAGAGAGGCTTCTAGGATTAGCTCCTCAAGCGGCCAAGGATACTAAGGGCGCGTTCGTTAACGTTTTCAAATCTTGTTTTTTGTTTTCTAAATCCTAAAACAACCGTAGAATGCGTTCGGTGATAGGATTCCTAATTCAATGAAAACTCTATCTTAAAAACATATTCAATTTTGGTCTATCTTTTTGGAAACAAGATATATGCGTATCCTTTATTTTATGAAAACAGAATCGTAAATTTGAGAAACGCGGGGCGGGATAATTCTTTGGTGAAAGAATGAAGCGCGAGATTAGAGCGCGCACAGGGTTTCAATTTTTGGCTCAAAGGCTCTATATATTCATCTATTCATTCTCTGTCAGTACCAGCATGGTTCATATTCTTCAAACTACAGAGCTTCCTTTCGTCTATACTGCACTAGGTATGACGTTTTCCTTTATTTTGAATTTACTTTTCCACTGATTCTGAATTTACTTCGATCTTTCCCTCATTCTGAATTTGTTTGTACTGCTCTTGTTCAGGAAACAAAGGTTCCTTTATGTCTACTGCACCGCTATAGGTATGAAGTCTTCACCTCCCTCCTGAGTTTAGTTCTTCCCTCGTTGGTTGGGATTTTGGCTACAGATCATGAACATATAGTCAAATATATATCTACTGATAGTTGGTGTTAAATCTATTGTTAATTCATGCTAATCAATCAAATGTTAAATATATTCTACATGTTAAATCGTTGTTAGTTTTATTGATGTATTTTATGTGCTTATCTCTCTCTCTCTCTCTAGTTTTTATGTGTTTTGAAAATCTCTTATTATGTTTCGCAGGGCCTCTAGTTTCTGATGGATCACCTTGTGTACTTTGGTTGATTACAGTTAGCTTAAAATTTGTCTGAGAAAGTGATTCTTGTTTGATGGGAAAGTGATTCATATATAAGTACATGATCAGCTATTTTTTGTCTGCATTTTGATATATTGCATTTGTGTTAACGTGAGTCAGAATAGGAATATAAATATATTGTAGTTATGTCGTAGATTAATTTCTGTTATTCTATAGTTAATAGTTACCATTTATATTTCTTGTAAACTTCTATATAAACCTCCATGGTGAGATGAATAAGATATCAGAAAGTTTATTCCTCTCAATATCGTTACATTTAAGTTGGTATCAGAGCAAATATCCGAAAGGGTTGAGTTGGTATCAGAGCAAAGATCTGAAAGGGCTTTGTCTCTTTGTTTTTGTCTTCTTTTCATTCTTCATTTCAATTTGAAGAATTGATATAGTTAAACCTCTTTGTTAGGGTTTGTTTTGTTTCCGTTGTTATTACTCTGATTAAATTTTGTCTCTTTAGAGACAGACATTTTTTGTCTTTTTCAGATCTGAGATCTCTATCTTCAAAGTTTCTCTGCCGAACATTCGCCAAAAAAAATCTCTCTGTCGAAATTCTCTGTCAGATCTCTTTGGTATCAATTCTCCAATACTCTCTTCATCAGATCGCTGTCCAGGCTTCCTCCTCAAGACCTCCGCCTTCTCCTTCCTCCTCAAGACCGCCGCATCCGAAGCCCTCTTCGTCCTCACAGCCCTCTTCGTTCTCTGTCTAGGCTTCCTCCTCACCACCACCGCCTCCAACTTCCTTATATTCAGTCCAGCACTACCTAGTTGAGCCCTCTCCTTTAAATCTGAAGGTGGTAATCAAATCTCCGCCGGCGAGCCTTGACCCAAATCTGCCGCCCAGCCCGCTTTCACCTGCATTGCTCAGTGTTCACAGACAGACACGATCTGACCCGCTTCACCCGCCCAACTCAGCAAATCCATCCTACCCGGCCTAAATCAGAACCCGACCCGGCCTAGTTTTTGACCCTGATCTTACCCGGTTCAGATCCGACCTGACCCGGAACCATTCGACCCGGTTCAGTGTGATCCAGGATCCATCCGACCCGAATTCAATGTGACCCGACCCAGTACATCCAATTCAGTGTATCTTCACCTAAGTGTATTTTCACCTCAATGGAAGTCCACCTAAGTGTAGATACACCTGACACGCTGCTCTGACCCGCATCTGACCTGACCGGAACCATCCGACCCTGTTCATTTTGATCCGGATCCATCCGACCCGACTTCAATTCGACCCGACCCAACACATCAAATTTAGTGTATCTTCACCTAACTGCATTTACTTTAGTGGAAGTCCGCCTAAGTGTAGGTATACCCGACCCGCTGCTCCGGTCCAGCTTATTTATCTGGTCCGTCATTACTGTCTTCATACTTACATCCTTCATCGAAGGGTGCCCAAATCAAATTTTACAACCTCAAGTGTAGTTCCACCCACACACGTATTCATCAGAATTCAAGGAAAAAATGACCCGTTTATACATCGGCAATTTAAGTCATTGGGTGTCAGAGAAAGAGTTCGACAGTGTGTTCTGCAAGTTCGGAACAATGAGGAGGATATGAGTTGCAAAAAGGCCATCAGGTTTCGCTCTCATCTATTTTCATAACATTAGAGATGCTGATGATGCTATTCGTGAATTAAATTGCTACAATGGCTGGAGGGTTGAGCTTTCGCACAACCCTATATGTGCAATGAGACACGGCTTCAATACTGGTAATACTTTTGTGACTAAAAAACCAAGAGGAAGTAGTAAGATCGGTATTGCTTTAAAAATCTCTAACTTTGTTAATTCTGATACTTGGATTATTGATTAGGGTGTCACTGATCATATGACTTATGATAAATCTTATTTCACTGCGTTGTCTTCCCCCCTAGTGTCATATGTCACTAATGCTAATGGTGAAGCATTTCTTGTGTTAGGAAAAGGGTCGGTCGTATCACTCCTACGTTAGACTTACATAATGTTTTATATGTCCCTGATTTATCCCATCATTTGATCTATGTTCCCCAGTTGAATACTGAGTCTACATGTTCTGTAACCTTTTCTCTCGTGTATGTGATTTTTCAGGATCTTCTTACCATGGAGCTTGTCAGTCAGGGGTATTTGAGGGGCAGATTGTTTCACTTGGACAAGACATATGCAGGAGAGAAACCTGGAGCACAGCCTCGCACTGCTTTGACTTCGAACTCTATCTCGCTAAGTGAAATCTGGTTGTGGCACCGCCCTTAGGGCATCCATCTTTCAGCCTTATGAAATAATCTATGCCTTATTTATTTATTTATTGGTGTGAATGAGTCTTCTCCGCGCTGTGAAACATGTGTCTTGGCCAAGAGTCATTATGCTACTTATTCTCCGAGTTTTACTAAGAGTGGTGTTCCTTTTGAAATCATTCATTCAGATGTTTGAGGACCTTCTAGAGAGCTTACTATGTCGGGTATGAGATACTTTGTCTTGTTTATAGATGATTGCACACGATTGTCATGGGTTGCTCTCCTTAAAACCAAAGACGATGTTTTTCCAGCATTTCAAGTTTTTCGTACTCTTGTTCATATACAGTACAATAGTATCATAAAAGTTCTTCGCTTAGACAATGGGGGGGAGTATGTTAATCGTGCTTTTCAACAGTTTTTCCAAACACATGGAATTATTCATCAGACTACATGTCCACAAACACCAGAGCAAAACAGAGTATCTGAAAGAAAAAACTGTCATCTCCTAGAAATGGCTCGAGCCATTCTTTTTAGTGCTCATATACCTAAATATCTTTGGGGTGATGCAGTACATGATTCCTCTCATCTTATCAATCATCTTCCATCTAGTGTTCTTCAAGGAAGGATTCCCTTTGAGGTTCTTGCATCTCATGTTCCTATTCCCTCATTTCATAATCTTCTTGCCTGTATCTTTGGTTGTGTTGCTTTTGTTCATGTCCCTAAAAATCAGAGGTCTAAACTGGATTCCCGGGCGATTAAGTGTGTGTTTGTTGGCTATGGAGGACATCAGAAAGGCTATAAGTGTTACCATCCGCCCACCAGAAAGTATTATGTCACTTTCTTTGAAGATATGAGTTATTTTTCTTCATCTGATATTGTTCTTCAGATAGAGAATTTATGTTTTGAAGAGCTATATCATGGTGAAGGGGGGAAATCAAAAGAATTGGAAAGAGTCACGCTTACAGGAGATACAATGACGAATCCAGTTGAGATAATTGTTCCGTCATTTTCTGAAACAGAGGTTCATCTGGAAGCAGAGGCTCAGCGAAAAACAGATGCACCGGTTCCAAGCACTGATAATGTAATTGAAGACACAATTGCCCCTCCTGCCACTGCTTATACCCCTGATCCACAGCTCGCTGGTACAGAAGATCACGCATTTGAGGTATGTCACCCTAGTGATACTAGTAATAGTGACTCTGATAGAGGTCGTTATGTGTTACCAAATAGGTCTGCTCGAGGTCAACCACCCAAAAAATATGAACCCACTCTTCAAGCCAAATCAAAGTACCTAGTAGTCAATTACATGTCCACTAAGAGGTTATCCAAGTCATATGTATCATTTGTGAATCAAATATCTGTTGTATCAGTACCTAACAAAGTGCAAGATACATTGAGAGATCCAAAGAGGAGGAAAGCAATGGAAGAACAGATGAAGACATTACAGAAGAATGATACATGGCAACTTGTGCATCCACCACAAGGCAAGAAGGTTGTAGGCTGTCAGTGGGTGTTCACTGTGAAACACAAAGCGGATGGGTCAGTAAACCTGTCACTCCCCAACCTAAATTTACCTCTCTAAACCCGGGTTAGGACGTGCAAGACCCATCCTAAGGGAGATTTACTCAAAATCCCCCTTGAGAAAGGATAACTCTTATTCCCAAACCAATTTCAAACGGTCCAAACGAAACCGAAATAAACCTCACAACCGGTGGTTATCCCGATTCCTGCATTTGGATCTCAAACCAAACATTTTAGAGGACCTAGGGTTCCAATAATATTTGTGACTACACCCGAATCCCGGTCAGACTGCCTACGCACCATGTACTCAAGGATCAAGCCACACGTAGCTCTTATCTTAATTTGTGTTCTAACCGGGTGAATACCGCTTTACTACATAACGGTCGATTTATTAGTAAGGATAGCAAACGTCTATTGCATATCCGGTGTTTAACCTCTCCGCTGAGATATTCACCAACAAACTATCTTTCGGGATTATCTCGAACATACAATCATATTTATATTGAACAACCGTACACAAGCAAACCAAATATAAAGGCAACAGTGTAATTATAATCGACATCCCACATAAATATATAAAATAATGGCAACCACGTAAATAAATAATTTCTCCTGAGGACATATAAGTAAAACCACTCCAAGGTACTACTGTAGTGAACCAGTATTCTCAGGGGCAATACTGTCTTTTTGGCCCTAACGGCAGTCTTGTAATTACATTAAACTGCCAGGGACAGTATTGTAAATTCAGTCTCCATGACAGCTTGGTAAATATGCTAAGCTGCCATGGGTATTTATGGAATTCCACCCTCAAGGGCAGCCCTGTAATTAACTAAAACTACAAGGGCATTTTGGGATTTCCTACCCCAGGGGCAGCCCTGTAATTAACTAAAACTGTTGAGGGCAGTATCGTCTTTTTAACCACAGTGGCAGTCTTGTAAATATACAAATCTGTCAAGGACATTTTTGGGATTTCAGTCCTAGTGGTAGCCCTGTAATTAACTAAAACTGCCAGGGGCAGTCCTGACATTTCCCTTCCATGGTAAAATGGTAAAATATTAGATCTACCGCGGTAGAAACCTAAGAATTTACCCTTTCTTACCCTAACATCGCTGATTGGCCCTCCGGTCGATTTCAAGGCCTACTCCGGCCATCCCCCTCCTCTCCAAATATCAAACACAATTATATCTCCAACAAACAACAACAAACAGCTAAACAACAAAAAGCAGGGGAATCGTGTTCGGGACTCACCGAAATGGCACGACTGTGCCTCGGCCCTCTCTTCCTTGATCGAGCTCCTATCGCTCTCCTAACCTCCTACCCTCGCTGCCGCTCCGCCTCAACATCAAGAAGAGGATCGGATCTCGTCGATACCTCCCCTGATTTGCACTCGGGTCTTCAACAACCAGACTGCGCCTCAACGCTGGCAGCAGTTCGACCTTGCTAAGTGGGCAGACGCAGAGGATGTGGGAGCGAGAGAGAAACTGGAGAGAGTGAGAGAGAGTTCGGGAAGAAGAGAGAGTGAGAGTGAGTGAGACAGAAAGAGAGAGTCCGGCCCTGACCCTCCTCCTACCGATCCAAATAAATAAATAAATAAATAAATATACTAGAAACCAATGGCCCAGATTTAATCTCCCTAGATCAACGGCCCAAATCAAATATTAAAAAGTTAATGTGAATGGTAAATATATAATTTATCATTTACTTTTATCGAGCAGTAACTATACATTATCCTGAATAACTTTCGCATACGAACTCCTATTAATTCATAGGACATACCTCCGAGTTCGTATTAACGTCCTCTACATCTTTCCCGAAGGATGTTTCCTTAAATTTTCGACTTATCACAAAGTCATCTTTTCACGGTAAAGTAATTAACATTTATTACTTCCGTAAATTGGGTAAATTTATAACAAACAGCTCGTAGCTCTGGAAAATATTCCGGACATACCAGAGGACTCGCATTAACATAATCTACCCATCGGGACATTAATTCTATTTTTCCCAGAACTGAGAATATCTCGAATATTAATTCAGGAAAATTTACAGCGCGGCTAAAACCCTCAGTAGCCCGCCTAATCCGGTTAAAAAGGTAAATTTCAGGATAGGGTGTTACAATCTACCTCCCTTATAAAAATTTCGTCCTCGAAATTTGTACTGCGGAACATAAAACTGACCGTCATGGAATATGGTCAAGTTCCACTGGACCTAACTTCAAGCAAACTAGTCACCAGCCCTTTGTACCAATTTCTTTAGAAACCAAAGTCTTCTTGTAGTTGTAATACGAGATACACAACTACGCCCGCTTCAAAACACCTTGTCAAGCGCGAGACCCTCTCGTTTCATCACTTTCATCGTAAACTTACTCCACAAGGCTTGTCTCTTAACTCTTCTCAAGTTAATTCCCGAAATAGCCATTAAGACAAGCTGGTAGCTTTCTGAGACATATGCTCCACTTTTACAACTATCACACTTGACATTTAACGCCAATGTCTTCCTCGTGGAACGTTGAAACTGCTACAGTCCAGAACCATAGGGAAAAACTCACACGTCTCTCGCACATTTCGAGACAACAAAATCGTGCACTTTCTCCACTAGGCCTTCAGACCATGGACGTATTATCTCTCGCGTCCTTCTCACAAAATTATCAATTTCTCGTTCTTCGTACCTTAACTATCGATCACGGGCTCGAACGAAAGCCCATACCACAATGCGACTCGAGCTGATGGATCCATTATGCAACTTCGCGCTAACATGGATGTCATCTTCACATACTCAATCACAGTGAATTTCCTCATCCTACTCCACTCTCAAAAGAGTCTTCAGTAGGGCATTACACAACAATAAGCGCTAACCAGCTCGCACACTAACTTTTGTGTGCTCAAGTCATGCCTAAAGGACAAAATTTCAGCCCAAAATCCTGCATCCATCTCATGGTGCTTCTGTAATCAATTTTAATATTACACCAATCAGCTCGACATCTTTCACACCACATGAGTGGATTTCCCTCACAGAGATATCCCGATCTCTTTTACCAAAATTTAACCACCACTCATGCAAACGATCACGAGCAACCCGAATCGGCTCCACCTATACTCATGGAAACCTGGAGTACCTCACTCCTAAATCGTATATACCGTCCATAACCAGAGTGGACATGTCAGCCTCCCAAGCTAGGGCTGAAACTTCTCCACGCAGAAAGCTTTAGAGTGAGTGGACAAAAATTCAATGTCATTAATAATAGGTCAAAATCATAAATTTCAAATTTCATTTTCCCCAGAAAATAATCCAGGCCTTACGCTAAAAATAAAATAAATAAATTTCAGGCCCACGGCCAAATATAATTTCAATCCCGGCATGCGACCAATATAAAACAAATCATGACCTGTAGCCAAATATAAATCAACTCGTGGCCTGCTGTTGTATAAAACAAATTATGGCATGCAGCCGTATAAAACAAATCATGGCTTGCAACCGTATAAAACAAATCCTGACCTACAGCCATATAAAATCAAATCATGGCTTGCAGCCGTATAAAACTAACCCTAAATCATCTGAAAACATGCAGACTTCGAAAGTTATACACATATGCCCATACTCCCCTCATGGATTTATCGGCCCATTTAGGGCTACTCCGCACTTGAGAAGTGCGATCACAACACACTACATGAGTGACCCATCGTAGCGGACAGACATGAGTACGTACGTATCCATACTCCCGAAAACGACAAACATTAAAACAGCGGGGTACTCCACATGCGCGAGCGCAATGACACACAATAACGGGGCTACACCACACCGTTAAAGCGGACAGGTACGCGTGGCTAGCTAGCAATTTCATTCGTGCATTCTCTCGTAAAACAAAATAGGGTATGAAGAAAATCGTCTGAAAACATGCAAACTCCAAAAGTTATACACACATGCCCATACTCCCCGCATGGACTTATCGGTCCATTTAGGGCTACTCCGCTTGCGAGAAGCGCCATCACGGCACACTACATGGGTGACCCATCGTAGCGGATAGACATGAATGCGTACGTACCCATACTTCTGAAAACGACAAACATTAAAACAGCGGGCTACTCCACATGACCGAGCGCAAGGGCACACAATAACGGGGCTACGCCACACCGTTAAGCGGACAGGTATGTGTGGCTAGCTAGCGATTTCATTCGTACATTCTCTCGGAAAACAAAAATATGCAAATGCCCCAAAAAGTTAAATTATCAAATGAAAATAATTAATAAAGCAAAGGCAAGTATCATGATAAAGATTTCGCATGCATAAATTGGGGAAAAATATTAAAATAAGCAAATAAAATGTCCACTCACCCTTCTGGCAAAACGTCTCCTGCTCCAGGTACGGTAGTCTAACCTTCCACAATCAACTACCTCATATTCTGTAACGTTTCCTATGTTCCTATACGGCTTTCCGACTGTAATAACTTATTATTATACTGTTTCCTGTCAGTAATAAAATATTCCTCCTTGAGTTCAATCTTGGGCTTTGAAAGATTACATAATCCCTTCCTTTAACCTCAACCAACAACTTTATCATATGATCAACCGCGATCCTTCTCAAATATCATTACGCAAGACTAATGTGAAGGACGTGAAACTACTATCGAATAGTCTAACATCCCACTTTTTCCTTGGTTTGACCAGAAAAATAAATGATTGGCTTTAGGGTTGACTAAATCTTTCCTTGGTTGATCAAGAAATTGGCCAAGACTTTTCGACTAACCGACAAGGGTCAAACCCTAATAAGCTCGATTATCGTCGACTTATAAATTCGAATAAAATTAGACGCACTTTTATGCTTATTTGCACCCGATAGTGAAATTTGAATTTAATTTTTTCCTAATCTGGCTCGATACTAGACTTACGAACCACTAGATTTTTTGATCCAACGAAAAGTCAATATCACATCTAATTGCAATAGATATCGCAAACTTTAAAATTACATTTAACTACCCAGTCCTTTAGTCCGGGGTTTTGAACCTATGCCCTGATACCAATTGTCAGGCCCCAACCCTAATTTACCTCTCTAAACCCGGGTTAGGACGTGCGGCCTAAGGGAGATTTACCCAAAATCCCTCTTGAGAAAGGATAACCCTTATTCCCAAACCAATTTCAAACGGTCCAAACGAAACCGAAATAAACCTCACAGCCGGTGGTTAACCCGATTCTCTCATTTCGATCTCAAATTAAACATTTTAGAGGACCTAGGGTTCCAATAATATTTGTGACTGCACCCGAATCCCTATCAGGCTACCTACGTACCTTGTACTCAAGGATCAAGCCACACATAACTCTTATCTTAATTTGCGTTCTAACCGGACGAATCCCGCTTTACTACATAACGGTCGATTTATTAGTAAGGATAGCAAACGTCTATTGCATATCCGGAGTTTAACCTCTCTGCTGAGGTATTCACCAACAAACTATCTTTCGGGATTATCTCGAACATACAATCATATTTATATTGAACAACCGTACACAAGCAAACCAAATATAAAGGCAACAGTATAATTATAATCGACATCCCATATAAATATATAAAATAATGGCAACCACGTAAATAAATAATTTCTCTTGATGACATAAAAGTAAAACCACTCCAAGGTACTATTGTAGTGAACCAGTATTCTCAAGGGCAATACTGTCTTTTTAGCCCTAACGGCAGTCTTATAATTACATTAAACTGCCAGGGACAGTATTGTCAATTCAGTCTCCATTACAGCTTGGTAAATATGCTAAGCTGCCATGGGTATTTATGAAATTCCACCCTCAAGTGCAGCCCTGTAATTAACTAAAACTACAAGGGCATTTTGGGATTTCCTACCCCAGGGGCAGCCCTGTAATTAATTAAAACTACTGAGGGCAGTATCGTCTTTTTAACCTCAGTGGCAGTCTTGTAAATATACAAATCTATCAAGGGCATTTTTGAGATTTCAGTCCCAGTTGCAGCCCTGTAATTAACTCAAACTGCCAGGGGCAGTCCTGACATTTCCTTTCCATGGTAAAATACAAGATCTACCGCGGTAGAAACATAGAAATTTAACCTTTCTTCCCTTAACATCGCCGATTTCAAGGCCTACTCCGGCCATCCCCCCTCCTCTCCAAATATCAAACACAATTCTAACTCCAACAAACAACAACAAACAGCTAAACAACAAAAAGAAGGGGAATCGGGTTCGGGTCTCACCGAAGTGGCACGACTGTGCCTCGGCCTTCTCTTCGTCGATCGAGCTCCTATCACTCTCCAAACCTCTTACCCTCGCTGCCGCTCCGCCTCAACATCAAGAAGAGGATCGGATCTCGTCGATACCTCCCCTGCCTTGCGCTTGGGTCTCTAACAACCAGACTGCGCCTCAATGCTGGCAGCAGTTCGACCTTGCTAGGTGGGCAGACGCAGAGGATGTGGGAGCGAGAAAGAAACTGGAGAGAGAGAGAGAGATCCGGGAGGGAGAGAGAGTTCGGGAGGAAGAGAGAGAGAGTGAGAGTGAGTGAGACAGAAAGAGAGAGAGAGTCCGGCCCTCCCCCTCCTCTTCCCGATATATATATATATATATATATATATATATATATATATATATATATATATATATATATATACACCAAAAACCAAGGGCCCGGATTACATCTCCCTAGATCAACGGCCCAGATCAAATATTAAAAGTTACTGTGAATAATAAATATATATATATACCAAAAACCAAGGGCCCGGATTAAATCTCCCTAGATCAACGGCCCAGATCAAATATTAAAAGTTACTGTGAATGGTAAATATATAATTTACCATTTACTTTTACTAAGCAGTAACTATACATTATCCTAAATAACTTTCGCATACGAACTCCGATTAATTCATAGGACATACCCACGAGTTCGTATTAACGTCCTCTACATCTTTCCCGGAGGATTTTTCCTCAAATTTTCGACTTATCGCAAAGTCATCTTTTCACGGTAAAGTAATTAACATTTATTATTTCCGTAAATTGGGTAAATTTATAACAAACAGCTCGTAGCTCCGGAAAATATTCTGGACGTACCGGAGGACTCGCATTAACATAATCTACCCATCGGGACATTAATTCTATTTTTTCCAGAACCGAGAATATCTCGATATTAAACTCGAGTATTAATTCAGGGAAATTTACAGCGCGGCTAAAACCCTTAGTAACCAGCCTAATCTCGACAAAAAGGTAAATTTCAGGATGGGGTGTTACAAAACCGATATAAAGTGCGTCTTGTGGCAAAAGGATTCACTCAGACGTATGGAATAGACTATGATGAGACTTTTGCTCCAGTTGCCAAAATGAATACTATTCGGGTTCTACTTTCCTTTGCTGCTAGCTTAAACTGGCCACTCCGACAATTTGATGTCAATAACGCTTTCCTACATGGAGAGTTAGCCGAAGAGGTGTACATGAGTCTTCCACCTGGAAATGTAGCTGGTTCTCCAGGTGAATTTGTGTGCAAATTGAGAAAGTCTTTGTACGGTCTCAAACAGTCACCTCGTGCTTGGTTTGGGAGGTTTTCACAATTCATGCGTAAGATTGGTTAGAGACAGAGTAATTCAGATCACACTTTGTTTCTCAAACATCACAGTGGAAAGTTAACAGCCTTAATTATTTATGTCGATGATATGGTGATCACTGGTAATGATACTGTTGAGATGGATACATTGCAGAAGCAGTTAGCCTCGAAGTTTGAGATGAAGGACTTAGGAGATCTTAAGTATTTTTTAGGTATTGAGGTAACAATAGGGAGAGAAGGGATCTACTTGTGCCAGAGAAAGTATATCCTGGATCTATTGACAGAGACTGGTATGTTAGATTGCACACCTATTGAGCAGAACCATCGTCTAGCAGAGTATCCAGACCAGGTACCAACTGATCGAGCTCACTATCAGAGGTTAGTTGGGCGCTTGATTTACTTAACCCATACTAGACCAGATATTGCATATGCAGTGAGAGTCGTGAGTCAGTTCATGCATAACCCGAGTGAGAGTCACATGGATACTGTTGTGAGAATTTTATGGTACTTAAATTCAGCTTCAGGAAGAGGAGTAATGTTTTTCAAACACAACAACATTCTCGATATTTGTGGCTTCACGGATGCAGATTGGGCTGGAAACATTACAGACAGAAGGTCGACATCAGGTTACTTCACCTTTGTGGGAGGTAATTTGGTTACATGGAAGAGTAAGAAACAAAATATTGTGGCACGATCCAGTGTTGAAGCAGAGTACAAAGGTATGGCCCATGGAGTGTGTGAATTGTTATGGCTAAGGAATTTGTTACGTGATTTGGGTGTTCATCCCAAAAAGGCTATGCAGTTGTATTGTGACAACAAAGCTGCAATTGATATATCACAAAATCCAGTTCAACATGATCGTACTAAACACGTGGAGGTTGATCGACACTTCATAAAGAAAAAGCTAGATGAAAAAATTATTAGTTTTCCCTTTGTTCCAACTGAAGAGCAGCTTGCAGATATACTCACTAAAGGAGTTTCCAAGAAGGCATTCTATAACTCATTAGGCAAGTTGGGCATGGTTGATGTATATGCACCAACTTGAGGGGGAGTGTTATCGTGAGTTAGAATAGGAATATAAATATATTGTAGTTATGTCGCAGATTAATTTCCGTTATTCTATAGTTAATAGTTACCATTTATATTCCTTGTAAACTCCTATATAAACCTCCATGGTGAGATGAATAAGATATCAGATAGTTTATTCCTCTCAATATCGTTATATTTGAGTTCTTGCAGATATTGGCCAATGATTTTATCAATATGAAAATGTCTTGCATTCATGTGTGCATCTATATATATATATTTCATATTTATAGAGTTAATACATCCTAATACTGGTACATAAACTAAGTTGATTGTAAGTGATCTGAGGTATACATGTGCATATATATGTATGTATTCATCTCTGCTATTTTCGTTTCATACATTTAAGGAATATGGTCTCTAATGAAGTGGGCGTTGATGACAAAGCCGAGTGGTCTGCTAAGGATGAAGGAAAGTTCATTCATATTTTACATGAGCATGTTAAGAAAGGAGACATGCAAACATCTACTTTCAAAAAGAAAATCTGGAATGAAATGAGTGATAAGTTGTTTGTTGAAACTACAAAAAGATACATTGTGCCACAACTCAAGTCCAAGTTTAATAGGCTGCGCAAAAAACATTGTGAATTTTCTGATATGATTGAGCATACTGGATTTGGATGGGATTCTGTTGCAAACACCGTTACTGCATCAGAGGAAGTATGGGCTACATATATCAAGGTAAACTTAGTGTTGTCCCAATATTTTTTTGTTATCTGCATGTATATATTTATTTTTCTATAATTAATATGCATTTTTTCATTGTAGAGAGTGCCATGAGTGAAACCCTATCGGAAGAAAGGCTTGGAGCATTATGCAATTTTAGGGAAAATATTTAACACTACTATTGCAATTGGTCAGCTACATTATGCATCTTGCCAAGTGCCTCCTAATTCAGATGATGAGCGAGAGTTAGAGAACAAGTTTCTTAAGAATGGAGTCCATATCAATCTTGAGGAGGATTTTGATGTCAATAATGCTCAAACTGAAATAAAGGCAAAAAGAAAAGCTGTGACAGAGGCTCCATCTTCTGAGCGTCGTACAAAGAAATGGGATAAAATGGAAGCCTACTTAGAAATTTGTGGTGAGGTGATGAAAAAAAAATTGTAACAAAGAAAGAAAAAAATGGTAAAGAGAATAAGGAGAAGTATTCCATTAAAGAGTGTGTGCAAATAATCGAAACGTTGGGAGACATTGACCATGCCACATTTAATAGAGTGACTGAAAAGTTTATAGTCGTTGAATAGAGAAGGTTTTTTCTTACCATGTCTGATGAAAGAAGAAGAGCTTGGCTTGATAATCTCTAGAATGATTGTTTGCATTTGATCATTTTGTTGTCTTATTTGGTCTTTTGTCTTTGTTGAACTATTACTTTTATTCATGTTCAATTTTACATTGGCGATCGAACTTCTAGTTCTTGTGCATGTTGGTATTCAAATAAATGACAAAATTTCTTGATTTTTACCTTACATGAATATTATGAATTCACTATTTGCCTTTTAATTTTTTTATTAGGTACTTAAGATGATTATAAACATGGAAGATAGTGACACAGATAGTTCTTCGAAACTTGAACTTGATGGGATGGCATAACACATGATAATTTGTATGAACATTTATGACTATTGGTCTTCATATGTAGACAAAGTTCCCTGTCATACCTCGATTTTATCTGGAGCTGAATATATACAAGAGTTGGTGAATGGACATCCAGATAGAATTTATGATTCATTTTGCATGGACAAACATGTATTCCAAAGGTTGTGTTACACGCTTGAGAGTTTAAAGTTATGGGAACATGATCGGCATGTGGGTATTCAAGAAGCTGTGGGAATTTTTCTATATATAGTATCTCATAATGAGCGTATGAGAATGGCTGCTGAGGGATTTCAACGGTCAAAAGATACTATTCATAGACAGTTTAAGCACGTATTAAAGGCCTTATGCATGTTATCGCCACATCTTATACGTCTTCAAACTCAAGGAGAAACACCTCCTGAAATTTTAAACAATCCAAAATTCTATCCATATTTTGAGGTAATGATTTATTATGAATGAAAATTATGTATGTATATTCTTTATTTGCTCTCTAATGTTTATTTTTTTGTGGCAGAAATGTATATGGGCAATTGATGGAACACACGTCGCTGCATGGGCTCCAGCTCATAAACAAACTTCATATCGTGGTAAGAAGGTCCTTGTTACCAAAATATCATGTGTAAATGTTCCTTTGACATGATGTTCACTTTTGTTTACACCGGATGGGAAAGGACCACAAATGATTCTAGGATATTTGCAGATGCAGTGACAAGGCCAGAAAATAAATTTCCTTTTCCAAATGAAAGTACAATCACATTATATTGCTCTACAACTTTATAAACTAGATATACATATGTTTTACTTTAATTTTGACATGCACACAAATGATTTTGATTAAAACCGGGATATTATTATGTTGTAGATGTCGGATACACAAACATGCCGAATTTTTAGCTCCTTACCGAGGCGAACGGTACCATTTACATGACTATAGAGGACCTCGACGTACACCAAGAGGATCTAAAGAGTTATTCAATTATAGACACTCTTCATTGCGAAATGTAATTGAGCGATGTTTTGACTTACTGAAAGCACGTTTTCTAATTTTAAAATATATGCTGAATTATCCTCCTAGAAGGCATCGTCTTATCCCTATTGCATATTGTGTTTTACATAATTTTATTCGGAATGAAGCTTGTCGTGACAGACTGTTTGAAGGTTTTGATGTAGAAGACATGATCTTTGATGAGGAACAGAATGCACCAGCGAACTTGGATATGTCACAAGAGAACCTTGCCCAGATGACTAATGTTAGAAATAAAATTGCAGAGAGCCTGTGGCATGATTTTATTCCTCACCCTCAGATTGTTTGATGATTTTATCCTTTTTCCTTAATTTTTTGATGTAAACTTTTGTTGGCTATTAATTTCAATTATTATTATTATTATTATTTTCATATTTATAGTTTCTCTACCGAACGCGTTTTTCGTTTTTTGTTTTTAGAAAATTGTTTTACAAATTCACCACCGAACACATTCTCAAATCTAGAAAATATAGAATTTGATTTTCTGTTTTTGTTTTACAAAACAGATTTTTAAAAGTGGTTCAGCAAAACGGTACCGAACACCACCTAAACGATCAAAGTTTCTGTAACATCCCGTACCTAAAAGTTACCTTTTCACTGAGGTTTACGAGTTACCGAGGACTTTTAATTGCGATCGGTAATTCGATAAGTTATCGCTCGAGTTAATTTTTGAGTTTTTCTAAGTTCTCCAAATACCTGATTTAATGACTCGATGTTGTTGTACGTGTCGACACGAGTCTCCCGGTATTTTCGGAATATTTTTCGGAGCTTCCGGCTATTTTCTGTGAATTTCGGAAGTTTACGGTAATTTTCAATTATCATTCCGGTAAAAAGGAGATTTATCATTTAACCTTTTTACTTTTCACTCTCTTTAAATCTGGACCGTCAGATCATTTGTGGAATTGATCTGGACCGTCCATTCAAGTATAAATAGGGAGTTATTGAGTTGACTTGGTCAAAAACCAAGAATCGGGTCAACGGCTCCCCCGAGCCCTCCCTCTCCGCTCCACTGTTTTCCGCCGGTGCCGGCGACTCCGGCCACCATAGGCCGGCGGACCACCCCCATTCTCTTCCTCTTCTCTTCCTCTACCTAGCCTAGCCTCCACAACCACCATACATCCACCACAGCCGGAGATCGAGCGAGGGGAAGGCTCGACTGTTTTCCGACGAGAACTTGCCATTCAGGCGACGATTTGGTGCGTGGTAGGTATCTTCGTGTTCCTCTCCTCTTCTTCTTCCTTCCCTTGCCTCATAATGCTTGTTTTGATCTCCAAATTGAAAAGCCCCAATTCACTGTTTTCTTGGGTTTTCTGGGTTTCTCTGTGCACCACCGGCGGCGTGCGTCTCGGAGGTTCTGGTAGATGTTGGAACTCCGACGAGGCTGAAGACAGAGGGCTGAGGCGAAGGAGGTACTGGTTGTTAGAGTTTGGAGCAACGACAGCGTGTGTGGACACTACAGCAGCAATGGTTCCTAGGCTGCTCGAAGTTTGGGCAGCAGCTAGGGCCAGACGTGGAGGAGCTGCTGGGGAGTCCGAGAGATGGAGGTTGTGGGCAGGCCGAGACAGGGGGGTCTGTTTGGAAAGGAATCCGGTGAAAGTGATATCGGATTTGAAAGCATAGGTGAGCACAGTGTTGGGATTTTATCGTTGTGTTGTTATTTGGGATTGTTGTTGGTGTTATTGCTGAAGTGATATTGACTTGCTGAAATTGTGTTGTTTTGTTGTGTTTTCGATAACTTGGAGACGAAGGAAACGGGGAGGTTATGGCGAAATTCTGGCAAGTTACCGGAATCCGTCGAAGATTCCGGTGATGCAGTAAATCCGGCTGAAATGCCGAGGTAGTCTTCGATCCCTCTAAATGTGTTGTTTCCGTTTAATTGGGTTAAAGTGTCGTAAATCGGAATTTACGTAAGGAAACGAGTAAAAAACGGAAACTAACCGTAAATTGGGAACCTTCCATTTTGGGAAACCTTCTATGTTTGGAAACCTGCTAAATTGGGAAACTTTCCATTTTGGGAAGGTTTCCATTTTGGAAAAGTTACATTTTCAGAAAAATGGTTAAAGAATTGAAGTTCATTGAAGTTTGACACTTTTGGTTAATTTGGTAAAGTGTTAAATTGTTATCGGAAAATGATAACTGGAATTTCTGAGGAATTGTCAAGTTGACCATGTTAAGTAAAGTTGGTATTTCACGTAATTCGGTATATCGACTCAAGGTTAAATATATTGATTAATGTGACATGTTGGGTGTCCATAGTAATTCAACGAATTAATACGTGACACCCTAACATCAAGTTAAAGTGATAAAGGAAAGTTCGGAAGCTAAGTCGGACTTCCGGTAAATTGAGTTAAGAGTCGATAACCGGGAAAGAAAGTCAAAATGGTTAAAGTGCCATAAAAAGGAACTTGGTCAACACGTGGTCAAATAGGATTTCCTGGTCAAACTAGGAAAAGACCAAGTCAACTTGGTATGACTAATATATTGGTTTATTTGTACAGTCTCTGGTTGAACGTGAGACGGACCCGACTACGCGGTTAGTTCGAGGGTTTCGCTCGAGGAGCTTTCCGAGCAGGAAGAAGGTCGCGAGGAGTACTGTGAGTGGACTTTGTTTTAAATTAAATTGCATGACATAGACTTTATTTGTTTTCTCCTTTATTTATGAGATTTCCTCCATTTAATGTTTTACGGTGATTTTGGAAAAATGAGGATTTACTATTTTAAAGATAAACGAGTCGGGAAAGAGGTTCCTACCTTTCCCGGGGTTTTAAAGGATTTTCCCGGATTATGGTTTTAATGGTTTTCACCGTTTTGGGATTATGGAGGGGGACGTTTTAAAAAGGAGAATTTTGGCTCTTGGATTTAAAGGATTTTAAAGTAAAGGCAGAGAACCGATTTTTGGTTCCTGGAAAGGTTTTTAAATCCAATGTATTTGGGGTGAAGTCAGGGAGATTTGACTTGGTTTTCGATTTATTATTCCCACGAGGTTTTACGAGGTTTTACAGGTTTTAAAAAGGGTTTAAAGGATAAGGATATATATTGCATGCTAGCATGGACCCTCTCCAGATGGAGCAGGTACCATCTCTGGATAGTAGCAGGTCGGGACCCTCTTCGGTAGTAGCTGGTCAATAGACCCTCCCGGATAGTAGCAGGTCGGGACCTTCTTCGGTAGTAGCTGGTCAATAGACCCTCCCGAATAGAGCAGGTCATGAGACCCTCTCCGATGAGCTGGTCAATAGACCCTCTCGTGTAGAGCAGGTCGGATTTCTCGTGGATGAGGTTAACACCCCACATAATTGTTTATATTTGAGCCAAGGCATTATTTATGTTTTACTTGCATGCGGATTTTCCTAAGAAAACTTAGAGGGAGAACAGTAAAGGAATTAGAGCTTTTATATTTTATTTTTGTCCACTCACCCTGACAGTTTTCAATGTTTCTCCCCTGGGCCTTTCGTTTTCAAATGCCCAGTGGTGCAGGGTTCTTGAGCGGAGGTCGTGCGCGTACAAGAGTCGAGGCATAGTCGATCAATCTGTTGCTGCTTGAAATTCTTTAGGGTAATCATCTTTGTAGACTGCTCTGACTAACCCAGTTTAGCCAATTAAGTAGGTTAGGGAGCAGGATGCCTTCATGAGTTAGGGATTGTTGTTAGATACTCATGGAAGTGCTGAGTTGGTAGGTAGGAAGGGTTGGCCATTTCAAGGGGGTTTCGGTAAGAAGTTCCCTTGAGGTGGTCCCCGCAGGATTTACTTCGAGTTAAAGGGATTTAACTCGGGGTGGGTCCTGACAGTTTCGCTCTTCAAACTTTGCATTTGAATATACAGCGACATCTCATCCCATTCAAAAAAAGGGAGAATGAATTTTCTCTGGACACCCAATTTTGGCAAGGGATACCAGAGAGCGGCCAATTTGGGAAGTTCATTCAGTCCTTTGCCCTTCCACCATAAACGCTCTCGCTATCTGCCTTGTTAGAAAAGATGATACTTATATTGTTTATAAACTAACAAAATGAAATAACGAAAATTAATTCTAATTAATCAAATTACATGAACAAAACCATAAAATGACAAATTGAGGATTTGAGAAGAATAATTTAAGCAATGAAAGTTTGTCGTGTCTCGTGTATCACACGGTGTCCTTAAGAAGAATTACGGCTTCTCAATCGGTGCAAGGACCTCAATGCCGCTTGGTCTCATAGGATAAAACGACAATCAAGCTTAAGGTTTTGCACTATGAACAAGAGCTCCAACGAACTAGGAAGTGCATTCAAACTATCACCGAATTTTGAGAGAACTGAGTATGAGTAGAGAAGCTTTTTAGAGAAAAATAGTTTGTTGTTTGTGTGTATAGAATGAAGGATTGGTGGCCTACGAATTGATAGTTTTGTGTCTGTTACATACGAAAAGGCATAACCATCACCAATCATAAATAGTCAGTTACCAAATGATTAGCAATCATAACCAGACTTAATAAGTCTCTGGGCTATCAGATCACAAATTTGAACTGCATTCGTGTCTGCAGGTCGCGCGGGCCCAAAAGAAAAAATTGGGCTTCTGACCTGGGATTCACACCCCTATGCGTGCGAGAGACAAATAGAGCATGAGTGTTTGTCATGGTTACACCTTCAAGGTTTTAGATTATATTTAAATTCTTATTCTTTTCTCATTTTTCAATGTATGACAAAGTTTATTTTTTCCTCACTTGAACTAGCTATCTTTAGGTGATAATTTCTCATTCACCCTACAACCAAATTATGCTTATAAATACATGATTTTATAGTCCTCATTACAATGATTACAAATTCATACATGTAATCATCTAATTAAAAATGTAACTTATTTTAATTATTTCATATAAATTTGGTTTAATTAATATTCCTTTAGACCATTTTTTCCAATATAACTCACAGTCTCTGCTCCGGCTGCCACTTCTTCAGGGCATATGCACCCATAAAGCTCCCTCAATCTATCAATTTAATTGCCTCTTTCAATCACTATTCACTACATATTGCATTTCTGAGTCAATTTTTATGCAGCAGTGCAACTCCGTCAGAGAGACAGTCACTATTCATCAATTAAAAATTTTATTTTTTTAAATTATATATATGATACTCAACCAATAATCAAATGACATGTGACATTTTCAGGTCTCTTATCATCGAAATAATGGTATAGATTTTCGATAGGGTTTAGGACCAACAAAAATTTGACACGTATAGGATTTTCAATTAGATTTTTGATGAATCAAAAATCGACATGTGTGTGTTTGTCAGTCCAATAATATCGTTGGATTTTTGATAGGATTTCGGACCAACCAAAATTTGACACGTGTATGTTTGTTGACCAAATAATATCGTTGGATTTTGGATAGGATTTTCGATTAGATTTTTGACGAATCAAAAATCGACATGTGTGTGTTTGTCAGTCCAATAATGTCATTGGATTTTTGATAGGATTTTCGACGAATGACTATTCGACATGTAGTATGATCTTTAAACTTTATGATCCGAAATTGACCATATATAAGTCGGATCACCTATTTTATACTCACTCAACCTTCACAACTCATTTTCATCACTACCAAAACAATATATATCACATATATGAAAATTAAATTTCAACAAACAATTTAAAATTAAGAAAAAAATGATAAAATACATTTATTGATGATGCAAACTATTAATTGAAATATTTAATGTATGACAAAATACATGAAAAAACTTTAAAATAGACATACCTCATCAACCAAATTCATCCCACTAGCCGCACGAGTACTTGCTTTTGTTACACAATTATGCCACTTCTTAATCATTTTCTTCAAACGTGAAAAACGTGATTCGAGCACCATTTTGGAACGGGATTCTTGGAAAGGATCGTCGGGATTGCTACACCAATTCTTGGCGTAGTTGTCATGGACTTTCTGCCATAAATTACCTTTGGCTTGATATCGGTCGGTGATGTTTTCGGTGGATTGTCATCCTCAAGAAACATATAGTTGCAAGTCTTCAGAGGAAAGCCAATTAGACATAGAAATTAGGAAAGAAATTGAGAAATTAATATATGAGGGAAGATGGAGGAGAAGAAATGAGAAGTATAAATTGTGAATAATAGAATTAGGATATATATAAGAAGAATTCGACCGTTTGATACCGTTCTAATTCGATCGTTTGACGTTGGACCAGAGGTTATCACCTGACAGCCTCTGGTTGCCCAACGAAAAACAGCTGGGTGGGTCACTTCTTTAATTTTTTTTTTTTAAAATGCAGACGGCGCACTGAGGCAGTCGGCAGCGGCCTGCCTGCCTTTTTGACGGGTTCCACGTCCATTTTCTCTCCTCCTTCTCCGTTGCATTCTCTCTTCTCCGGCGATTTACAATTGGGTTGCCAAATTGAGTGACTACCCTTCTCGGGTGCAGTTGCTCTCATGGCCCATCAACAAAGACATCGCCATTAAAAGAGAAGCCGCTATCTACAGAGACAACTCACACCACTTGATCACTGCAGCTCCCATGGCGACACGCTAGGGAGAGAGGAATCACCATTGAGAAGCCCGATCACAAACAACGACATCTTTGTAGAATCATCCTCCAAACAGCAGCGCGCTCATTAACGACATCGCCATCCGATCAATCCGGCTCTTAAACAGCGGCATCGATCACCGCTCACCCAATCAATCAATCCGACTCAGCAACCCGCCACTCAACTTCCTTGCCCACCCCCTGTGAAGCTGCTAAGAACTCAAATCTGGGCAACGGTGGGTGAACGAATGATATGCTGGGAATGACGCCCACCCACTCACCCGCCATAAAGATAACCTCTTATCTCTTCCCTTATCTTATTGAGCATATACCCATGTGGGTTTGGTCTAGTGGTCGGGGCTAGGTCCACTATGTTGGGCGAATGTCACAGTGATACTCCTAGTAGTAAGGAGGTCACTGGTTCGATCATCCGCATGGTAAAGAATCCCATGGGGAGAGCTCTAACCTTAACCCCTCCAGCGGCTCGGAGTGGTAACTCACTCGACTACCATTTCTAGTAACAAATCTTATTGAGCATATAGCCAAGCATTATGTGCTACCTTTACCGGTTCTTACACTCAAAAACAAAGTGTTGTTTACATATATTTTGATACGCTACACTTAACAGCATGATAGACTTCTTGCACTCAGCATCTATGCCACTGTATAAATGCTAGCTTACATACCAAAGGCAAAGCATTTATGCTAGTTACTAGTTTTTCCTCTTCTAAGAACTAGTTGAAGCATATACGTTAGACACCATACTAATGCATGATATAGTTTATATCACTATAAGCTTATGCATATATGAGTATCCGGCTAGCGCCATCTAGGGTACATACTGGGGGAATATGTCGCCTGCTGCCATGATTAACTGATGACATGAGCTACTTTGATGCCACTAATCTAGTACGCTGAACACTCATATCTGTCTAGACATCCCTATGAATGCAGGACCTCGACGTTATTTATTTAGCTACAACTCTTTGTTTTGAGTAATAACAATGCACCTAGCATATATATTTGTAAGTGGCATAACTTGTCCTTGGCTACAACCCGCTGTCAAACCCGTTATTCAAACCCTTGCTATCTAGGTTCCTAGCACCTACATGTGTGATGCATTCTTATACGATGTATATATGACACGAACTATGGCTTGTCAAGCATACTACTAGTGCTAGTTCACATTCTGATACATGTGCTTTTTATATATATGTTTATATGAGTAGCGCCACAATTTGAAGGTCTGCATGGCTGCTATATGGCGTCTTCATAGCATCTTCTCGTAACTTTACTTAGTTACATATGAAGAAATGATTCGTATATTTGATCAACTGTATATATCCCGCGACTTTAACGAAATTGATTTCCATTTAAACATGATATTGCTTAGATTGCTAATCTCTTCTTCATTTTACTTGGTGAACATTGAACAAATTCCAAACCGGGTATTCTCATGCCCTAGGCACTGCCCTTTGGTGCCCAGATAAAGCCCTATGTTGCCCCCCAGACGCACCCCTTGGTGCCCCCAAAGCACCCTCTGGTTCCCGCCATATCATCCTTTGGTGCACCCCACACGCGCCCTAGTGCGCCCTTTGGTGCACCCCAATGTGCACCCCTCTCGAGCCTCAGATCGCTCTTTGGGTTCCACCAAAGCACCCCTCTATGCTCCCCAGTGCGCCCTTTGGTGTCCTTAGGCACACCCTTAACGCGTCCTTTGGTGTCCAGCCACCGAGCCCCAGGCGCACCCCAGCGCGCCCCCAGTGTCCTGCCGCTGCATCCTTGATATCCCGCCACTTCTCGACATAAGATGAGAAAAATCCAATCTTGATACACGCTCTTGCAAAGAGCTCATTACATGATTTACTAGTTTCAAGCATGCCTAGCTACAAAATTGTGTTCAAATACTTATCATGCTTTACTAGACACAATACAATGTCATTTAGTATGTTCACCAAATTCAATATGTTATTACACTACTACAAATATGGTCATTGATGACACTTCATCAATGACCTTTTATTGTCAAATGCCATTGAAAGTGCAAAAACGTCATTGATTTTTAGATCTCATACATATACGATTAGTTCATGGCGTTTTAGAAACGTCATTAAAATTTATGAAGTTTACCAAACGTCGTCGTAAGGTTCTTTTATGGCGTTTGCAAAATGCCGTAACCTATTTCGAGATCCATGGCGTTTGTAAACGTCATAATTGGGTTGTCAAAAGCCCAAAATAATTTCAATTTCTACTTATCTTCGCTCTACCTATTGACCAAACAAAAAAAGGATGCTCCTCTCTCTTGTGGTTTTGCTCTCGACTCTAAGCACCTCCCTCTGAGCGTCAGGCCGAGAAGAAGAGGAGCCCCTCACCGGAGGTGAAGAAGATATCAGAGCCGGAACTTGCTTCAATCTTTAGACCTGAGAAGTCGCCGTCTCCACAGGTGAAGAGAATGAAGACTGTATTGTCGATCTGGGAATCCAACTCATCCCAACTGACTCAGTCCTCCGCCACCGCCAACCCCAACCTAGACCGCGTCCTCTTCTAGGACCTCGTCGAGATCGTCCATCTTCTTTAATCGATGAGCCCCATGTTTTTTCTATACTTTGGGCTCGTGTTTCTCTTCGAAATCTAGGGTTCTATCTTTGAACTTTGCGTTTTTAACTTGGGTAATTGATGAGTATGAGTTTATTATACTCGACAGTTCTTCAATTTCTTCCTATGCTTCTGTTTATCAAATTTGATGTGAAGCTGCTAACTTGTATTTTGTTTTGTTTTTTTTTGGATTTGAGACTTTTTCTGGGTTGTGCTTCAAAACCCAAGTAGTGTTGCTTCAAATTTGCAAGTATCAGCGATCGATTTGTTTATAAGTGAAACGAAACAGTGATTTTGTATAGATGTTTAGTGTAGCTCTCCTTTTGTTATGTGAAGAACTTGTCTTGCTTAATTACAGTTAATGTGGATTTTCAATTTGCTGTACTTTTGATTTGGTGGACTGCTCATGCGTCATGAGTCTTCAAAAATTACAGTAGAAAGTAGCTTGTTGGACTTGTTTTTTGAGACCTCATTTGAATAGCCTTCAATGTGTTTTGTAAATATTGTAGAGTTCTGTGTATTGTTATCCATATTTATACATATTTTCTTGTTAGCTGATTTGATTATTTTGATATGAAATCATACAGTTCTGATTCCAAATACCTAAATTCTAATTTATGCATTGGCTGAAGAGTCAGCTCTTGGCTGATCAGATAGGATTAGTTCCTATATTATGGTAGTGGTATTTGACAAATGTGAAAACTTAAGTAGTCTAGGAGGGTTATCACATACATATGAACAAATGTCAAAAGTCATTGAGATCCATTATCACTGAGATACATATGAACTTATGTATTCTGCCTATACTCGTTTTAACTATTGTGAGTGTGTTTTTTATATCTACTTCAGTTATGCAAAAGAAGCTATGTAGGTTTATTTATAAAGGGAGTGTGGGAGTTTTATTTTAAAAATAGGATGAGTACAACCAACTGCATTTGTTTAGTATATCTTTGGTTATAAGATCAGCAAAACTATCTCTTGTGCTGGCAAACATGTTGAGCTCTACAGTCTTGTACATTTAGTTTTCCAAGTGTTAACAAAAATTGTATTTTATATTGCAGTTTCAAAATACATTTGCATAGTTCATATTTATTTGTTTTCTATTTTACAACATAATTTATTTGCTTTCTCTTTTAAAATGGTATTTTCAGCTTAGTGATGAAATTAATTTTTTGCATGTATGGATATATGAGATATTCTGGGTTTTTATATATTGAGTGGAGGGTTTCGTTGTTTCTGTTATATATTTGGTCTGTAAGAAGTTGTTAGTTACGAGAAGCATTATATATATATGGAATCCGGTTTTAATTGAGGCATGGAGTACAATTTTCGAAACTTCTGTTCTTCTGTACAAGTCTTCAAGTAGCCTATTTGTAAAGTGATCATGTTTCAAACATGACTTGTCCACTTGCACAGGTTCATTATATAGATTATTGTAGTTGTCTTTCGAAATATCATACTAATAATTTGTTCTGGTTTCTGAGTCTTGTTTTGTGTTTTAGGAACATGTTAAAGGTAATCATGAGTTGGTGAGGTGGGAAACAAATACTTCTGACATGCAACTAGACAGATTTATGCAATTACTTTCAAAGATGTAAAAACATATGCTTGTTACTTGAGGTGTGTGCTAGCAACTTTCAAGCTTTTAACATGTATGGAATTGTTAATATTTGTCTAAATCTCATCAAGAAAGCTTCATGTTATTAAATAATTAATAGATAAGGTGTATATTTGATTACATGTTAACAATAAGCCTTTGGTTATCGAATTTGGTCCATAGTTTTGTCATTCTTTTAATTTGACATGCAATTGGTTCTTTCCAAAAGCAGCAGCAACAAGAAATAAGGAAAATCAGACATGTCAGCAAAAGAAGAGGATAATCAGAAGAGATATCAAGTATACAACTTTGGTACTGTTCTAGACAATAGGAATGTACATTTGGACATCATTTGATCTTTGTTTGTTTTTATCTGTATTATGTATTATACGTACTTGACATATCTTTGTTTCAATTTTTTATCTTTCTCTTAGCTTATGTATACTTGAATTTGTAAACAAGTAATAAAATTTACAGTTGTGGAAGTTTTCTCTTTGTTGTGTGTAATATTTTTTGTCAATAGCCAAATAGATAATTGATTTTCTGCATTTTAGAAAATCAATTATTATTTAAAAAAAACTGGAAAACCATTTATGGCGTTTCATAAACGTCATTGAATATAGTTTTCATGGCGTTTTGGAAACGCCGTTGAATTTAATGGCATTTTGAAAACGCCGTTAAATGTAATTCTATGGCGTTTTTCAAACACCGTAAAACTCTGGAGAAAAGGACGGTGCCGTTTAAAAATGCCATTAAAAACATTCAACAGCGTTTTTCAAACGTCGTTGATGTGTATGTGTGTAGTTGTGTTAGCTAGCAACTTCACTACTTGTACTTGCTTTGCTTACATGTCATGATATTTTGCATACATAGACTTTGTTATGTCATTCACCATGTTGAAACAAAAATATCCGAGCACTCCTTACTTAAATAGAGGAATTCTAGGACTCATACACATTTACATATACCACAATGTGTAAGCGTGAATTCAATTCACCAACATTCTCAATCCTCGGGACTACTCAGCAAATATGGATTCGCTTCACTAAACTTCTAAAGTCTGGGGTCTGCCCGACACATGAGAATTCGCTCTTACAACACGTTAAAACCCAAAGAGTTCCCAACATACGTTTTTGCGTGTACTTAACTAAATAATCGTGAACGTGAAAAAAACCACATTTTTGTAAACGTTAATACGCTATAAATGAAATGAGAATATTATCCCAACTATTATTCTTTGACACACTTGTCCACCAAGCATCAATGCCAAGAATAAAGATAATCCCCTAATGATTTTATTTAGTAACAAAAATGGTGGATTTTTTCCACAAGTCGCACAAATAACGCTACAAAAACAAACAATTGACTTAATCTCACGATTGACAACGATATTCACAAATAACTTGCCCATCAAAATGAGAGAACAACATACAATACCTTATTACCGTAAGGGTTTAACTACTTTATGAGATAAGTCTTTGGTACAATCTCCAGTCACCTTATCGTCGTAAGAGTTCAACTACCTTACGAGATAAGTCTCTGGTACAATCTTCAGTCACCTTATCACCGTATGAGTTTAACTACCTTACGGGATAAGTCTCCGGTACAATCTTCAGTCACCTTATCACCGTAAGAGTTTAACTACCTTACGGGATAAGTCTCTGGTAGTCTCCAGTATTAACTTATCGTCGTAAGAGTACAACTACCTTACGGGATAAGTCTCTAGTATTACCTTATTGTCGTAAGAGTGCAATTACCTTACGAGATAAGACTCCAAATATGTCTCCACTATTACTTTATCTCCATAAGAGTTCAACTATCTTATGGGATACGACTCCAGCTCCCTTATCGCCATAAGAGAACGATAGTACTTTATTTGTTACATGTGTGCAGGAAAACATGCATATTATGCAGAATAAGTAGATGAGGCAACGAATGCAGCGAGACTTCGTCATTTATGACATAGCAACAAAAGACGGCATATACTGCCGAGACCCTTCTTGATTGAGGGGCTCGGGGACTAGTAGGGGTAGGAGTTATATTGGTATTACTTATGCTTTGTGACTTAGGCTTTAACTCTCCAACCAAGAAGACTCTTACTTGGAGACTTCAAGGACTTGTTAGGGTAGACACTAATATGCCTACACCACCAAGCATAAGTAACACACTTTATATTGGCTCAAGAGCCATAACGAAACTCAACCACAACATATATCAAGAAGCATGTTATACAAGCTACGCAACGATACCCGGAAGTCGCCGATCCGACATCGGGAAGTCACATTGCCGGCCTCACCAACATGTCCTCACAAAACTCATTTTAGACCTCTTGTCCCACATCGAAGAATATGTAAAAGATGGAGTCTCCTTCTCCTATATAAGAAGATTCTCCCTCTCTTAGTATAGTTCTCTGATGATCTAATGATTACGGCTACTCTTATAATTCTTCATTTCGGCACCCAAGACTAGTACATGTTAAGTGGACGTAGCCGTACCCACTGAAAGTAAGGTGAACCACTATAGATCTCGTCTCCATATCGCTATTAAGCACACCACATCTATAACAAAACCGTAGCTAACAGGAATCAAGTTGATTTTGGTAATTGGTTTCAATCTCGGTTGCCATTTATTGATTGCCATGGTGCTAGCTTTCCTTTGGGTTATCTCTGCTTAAGTAGAGCAGTTCTCGAAGAGACTGGTGATGATGAAGAGATTTGGGCTCCGACTTCGGATAACAAATTAACCTAAGGAATACAAAGTGTTGAGATATAAATCTCTCACCGGAAAAAAAAATCTCACATTTAGGAAAAATAAGACATGACCTGTGTTTTATAGGGGTTTGAGTTACTTTATTAATTATCAATTGGTTTTGGATGTGAACTCCAAACTATCATAGTATCAAAGCGAGTGAATTACACACATCCACATGTGAAGCTCAAATGCCACATGAATTCCACGTCAACCACAAATGTTGTCCACGTGTTAAGCTTAAAGATTCGTCACACATGCAGAGACGTGTTGTGATATGAATTTCATATCGGGAAAAATAGGAAATTACGTGTGGTTTATAAGAGTTTTGAGCTACTCTCTCAGACTACTTTATCACAAAATTATTCAAAATCTAAAAAATCCAAGAGACGAAGTAAAAGATTTTGCCCAATTACAACGTACATAATTATATGTGATAGCTGCAATGTTTGCTTGCCTCTTAATTAGCATAGCAATCTTGAATCCTAGAACCCGATTGTGGCATAGTCACTTGATAAATGTTTAAAATTATAAGTATGCATACATGTATATCAGGGTTGCTGGTTGTCAGTTTGTTATATACTCGTCCGAAACACTGAATTTTTTTTCATAGCATTAGCGTAGGTTTGTAGCATTGGATTTCATGGTACTCAAGCAAATCATCACAGATCCAAACTAAAGATAACCTGGAATTAACAGTACACAAGGTACCTTGTCTGTGTAACATCTCAAACTATATAATAAGCAACAAAATTTCTCATAATTATATAGGAAAAAGTACCATAGTTGGGAATTCGTCAATAGGCCGGTCGAGTTGCCACTCAAGCAGAAACACTGCGAGCAGCTTGTGACATCCTGGATTTGCTCGTTGCCAATTGGGAGTCAGGCTCTTTCTCACAGGTTCTTCCTTTTCAGACAAAGTGAGCTCAATGTGGCATGGAGATGACATGTATGGATTGATTCTTCCATGAGCACGGTATGTTCGATGTCATTTTTTTATTACATGGAAGTCCGAAGACAAGGACAAGAAGTCTAAAACACAATTAATCTAGATTTGGAAGAGCCTGAAAAATCAGCTTGCAAGAGAGGAATAACATGAGGAGGGGGAGAGCTAAAGAATCACCAATAACCAAATCGATCTTGATTGCTCGATCACGTAGATGCTGTTTTGTATTTTTCATTGTTATTGCCTTCGTGATTTTATTTTTCATTGTTTTATTTTTCATTGTCATCACCCCCGGCCCGTTGCATGCATTTCTCATTGTTATTGCCTTCGTGATTGCATGGCATTCACATATTTGGTTTCATAGTTCACTACATGGAACACTTAGTTTTATAAACTCAATCAAATGAACCTGTTGATGTTCAGTATGTAAGATGCTGTTGGTAATTAAACTTATACATTGTTGCCCAAGGAACAAGCGGCTAGGACATATGACCTTGACTGATTGACATTTTGTTCATAGTTTAGAACAAACATTGACAAATGTGACTGAAGTGTTTGAAATAAGTTTACTGAAATAATTGAAATAACCGAGAATTATGTGTACGATCGGATTATGTTCGGTAACTAGAGATAGATTGTCTTGATTAGCTTACCAATATGTCATATATTTTCTCATCGTATGATTCTACAGATTTTGCTGCATGTTAATGCCGTTTTAACAATAGTATTGCATGTTTCAACAATATTCGAAACTAGATTAGTTTTGTCTAACTTAATTGCATGTATACCGTCACCAAATAAAACATACATGTTTGTCTCTCAGTCATACCAACGATGACCCAATTAACCTTCCCACACATCGACGTTGTAGGTCGTAGAGAAAGCATTCACTCGTGTTCTGGAATTCTAGCTGCATGGCGATATGGGTGATGCGGCCAAGGGAGCGGTGAATGGATCCTGGAGGCTGGAGTTGCATCCTTATTCAAGTTCATGCTTATGATCTTGCAATTTTAGCTAGGGTCTTCTATGGTCTAAATGGATTTTGTACGAGTGTACTATGAGATTCAAATCGATCTTGGTTTCAATCTCGTCTGCCACTTATTTACTGCCATGGTGCTAGGTTTCTTTGGGGTTACCTCCTTTGCTTAGGGAACGTAGTAACCCTCGAGGATGCTGATGATGAAGCAATTTGACCGACTTCACGACTTGGAATAACAAACACTAGCATTGTTAATATAGGGTTTTTGTTGGTTTGAATAATTATTATGTAGTTTTCATGTATAAACAGCATATTGACTATTCAAAAAAAACCTTTCTAAAACCCAAATAAAAATAACAAAATTAGGTAAGATAGTATTAAAAAGGACGTTAACTCTATATATAAATATTTTAAAAGAACGCTGAAAATTAATCTGTAATATAGTAATTAAAAAGAATGTTAGCCCAAATATAAATTATATATATTTCTTTTCTTTTATTTGTTAACTGCTACCACTACTGGATTATGGCTCTTAGCCAACGGAACGTTTCCATCGGTTAAAACCAAAATTTCATCTACAAAGACAATAGCTGACGAAAAGTCTGTCGACTAAGATCTTTCGGCTAAGATGCGTCTGCTAAGACAATAGCTAACGGAATAAATTTTTTCGTCGATTAAGATATAACTTAGTCGACAAACCATCTACAACCTGACCGACGCACAATTTTGTCGGCACAGATTATTACTGATGGAAAATTTTGTCGGCTATGCATCCGCCGACTATAATAGTACTTAAACGACCAAAAAAAGCTTCTTTGCAAACGAACTATTCAGTCGGCTAGGATCTATGCTTCTTAGACAACGAAAAATTTGTGTCGGCTAAGCCCTAGCAGACGACGTAGTGCCAGTATCTATTCACTCTTAGCCAACAGAAATTTCACTTTTCCGTCGATAAAGGTTCTCTCCTTAACGAAGAAACTGTCATTTTTTCGTCGACTAGGGTGATCAAAATCCAAGGAATTTATTTCTTCAGAAATTGATATTTATTTGTTTTGCTTTTTTAATTTATTTACAGATAAAATTCATATTTGTTTACGTTCACTACCAGGATCAATACTTTAGCCGAAGAAAAATTTTCGTCGGCTAAGTACAAAATTTCGTCGGCTAAGAACTCGTCGGGAAAAAGCCGTCGGCCAAGACTTTAGCCAATGAAATTACTATTCGTAGGCTAAAATCATTTATTTAGCCTACGATAAATTTTTTCTCGCTTAAATTCTGGACTTTAGCCGACGAAATTTAATAAAATTTTGTCGGCTATATCTATTATTTTTATTTTATTTATTTAACTTTAGCCGACGAATTTTAATAAAATTCGTCGGCTATAGTTATTTTATTTTTTTTATTAAACTTTAGCCGACGAATTTTAATAAAATTCGTCGGCTATAATTATTTTATTTTTTAACTTTAGCCCACAAATTACCTTAAAATTCGTCGGCTATAGTTATTTTATTTTTTTCTTTTTTTATTTCTTGTATTTTTGATTAAATTTTTTTTCTTCTTTTTCGTTTTTACATTGGTGGTGGAGGGTGGAGGAGGAGGAGAAGGCCGGTTATAGGAGGAGGAGAGAGGAAGGGAGGAGGAGAATATATAGGCTAGGAGAGGGAGAGGAGAAGGAGGAGGAGTACGTTGTTGCCGCCGGAGAAGGAGGAAAAGGAGTAGGAGGAGGAAGGAAAATGAAGAGGAGGAGGAGGAGGAGGAGGAGGAGAAAATTGAAAGATATAGAAAATTTTGAACTTTTAAAATCCCTGCCAAAAATTTTGAATTAACTTTAGCCGACGAATTTTAATAAATTTCGTCGGCTATAGTTATTTATTTTATTTATTTATTTAACTTTAGCCGACAAATAATCTTAATTTCATCGGCTAAAACCCTATACGTAGAAGCTTTAACCGAAAAAAGTCGTGAAACAAGATATGACCGGAATGGTGAAATACGTTTATGGTTGAAAAATCATGTAATTCTGGTAAAGTCTCGGTGCCGATAGTTCGGTTAACGCAATTTATCATTCTTTCTCCCTAGAGGTAGCCCTATCTCCGGTGATTATTTTTCATAAAATAAACATACAACTGGTTGCGTCTCATTGATTTGAAACTATTTTCAGTTGAAGGTCCGGGCAAAATACATAATTTAGACGGTCAAATGACTGTTTCTGTGCGTTAAGGGGTTTAACTTACGGGATTGACCGTAAGGATCGAACCCTTAACGTTGTCGGATCAAGTTGAATTTTTTCCTATAGACATATTTCGACATAATGATCATATCAGACGGTTGGATTTTTTTTCTCAACTTTGATCATCGGAATCACAACATGCCTACTAATGTTGTATAACTTGTTTACTAAGCTTTAAGTAAATGTTTCGTTTCAAAAACAAACTCTACGTAGAAACTTCAAACGCAAAAAAGTCATGAAATAAGATATAACCAGAATGGTGAAATACATCTACGGTTGAAAAATCATGTAATTCCGATAAAGTCTCGGTGCTGATAGTTGCAGTCAATATAATTTAAGGGTTTGACTTACAAGATTGACCGTCCGGATGAAACCCTTAAATTTATCGGATCAAGTTGAATTTTTTACCATAGACATATTTTAACATATTGATGATATCTGATTGTCGTATTTTTGTTTATGAATTTTGATGACCGGAATCAGAACATGCCTACTATTTACCATTATTTATCCATATGGACAGCCCTATCATCGAAGGGTAAATGTCTCAAAATTTTTAGATTGACAGTTGCGTCTCATCATGTTGAGAGTTTGTTGTGTTGAAGGTTCGACCAAAATACCTTATATAGGTGTAGATATGGGCATTTTCGTGTGTTAAGTGTTTAGAAAAACGTCATTTTGAAGCCTTAAACAAACTCGGATGGCCAAAAAGTCCATATGTCATGGCATTAGCAATGTGTTTGACTCGTATGGCCGTTCTGCTTCCAGATTGGTATCATAATAGTCAATCGGACACCGAAATATCGGTAATGCAATTTTGTAACAAAAAGGTACTTTAGCCGACGAAATACCCTACTTTCGTCGGTTAAACTTTTCAAATTTCGTCGGCTAAAGTTCACAGACTATAACCGACGAAAAAATTAGTTTAGCCGATGAAAAATTATTTCGTCGGCTAAAATTCCACTTTAGTTGACGAAAATTTAACTTAGCCGACGAAATTTTTTTTCGTCAGCTAAAGTGGATTTTAGCCAACGAAAAAAAATTTCGTCAGCCCGTTTTTGGTTATTTCTGTGAGACCCCGACAAATTTATTTAGGGTTTAATTCCGATTACTTTTCAGTACGTCGTAAATTTGTCTAACGTTTTTATGTTAGGGCACACGTCGCCACATGGGTGAAAGTATTTACGGAATAATTTCCGGCACTTCACGTATTTTTCTTACAATTTTTATGAGTTAGTTTGGCGTTCAGTTGTTTTTTAGTGAATTTTCGAAAATGAATTTGGTTTGGAAATTATTTTGAAAGTGTAGTTGAATCGTGGCTGTTGATTCGATCGTCGAATCGTGGCCGTCGATTTTTCTTTATAAACCCTTATCTCTCCCTCATTTCCTCTCCACCTTTCCTTTTCTCCCCTTTCCTTTTCTCTCTCCTTCCCCTTCTATTCTTCTCCTTCTTTCCTCTTCGAGAGAAAACTCTCTCCCTCTTCTCCTCAACACGGCAGCATAGCTGCTCCGCCCAGGCGCGGGTCGACGCTCACCGCAGCCACCATCCACCTCGCACTGCCCCAGCGACCTCGCCCAGGCCACCAACGACGCCAACGCCGCCCAGCAGAGGGAGGAAAACCCAAGAGCACTGTGCAAAGGAGGTCGAGTCGATCCAGTGCATTTGAGGAGCAAGGAGGAGGAATGAGGAGGCCAGCGGAGCTCCGTCAGAGGAGATCTGCCGGAAAAACAGAGGAGGAAACTTCGAGGTACAAAACTAGATGGAGAAAAGATGTGATTTTGGTATTGTTGGATAGCTTAGGATGTGTAGATGGAGAAAAGAGAAGCCTAGAGACTCGATTTGACCGGAAAACGGAGCTTTTCCGGTGACACAGTCGGTCGGGAACCGACGCGGTAAAAACTCTGGTTTTTACCGCGTCAGTTTTACTTTTACAGTTTCATCGAGGGGTAAAGTTACCAAATTACCCCTGGCAGATTTACTATTTACATTTACATTTACATTTACTATTTTACTTTTACTGTTTACGAACTGTTTACTTGTTATCGTTGACTTTGACCGTTGACTTCTATTATTCACTAGTTGACTTTGACCGTTGACTTTTTACTATTTATCGGTTGATTTTGACCGTTGACTTTTGATCGTTGGCGTTGACTTTATTGTTGACCGTTGACTTTCACTATTTCAAAGTTGACATTTGACTTTTACCGTAGAACACTTACTTTTACGTTTTCGATCACTACTGTTAAATGTTTTAAAGGTTTTTGATTTAAAAACGCGACGAAACGACGTAAGTACTGAATAAGAAATAATCATGAATTCTTGCCGGTTCGAGAATCGGAGTGTCAAATAAATTAGACTCTAATGTCGGAAAGATAAACAGAAAATGTTTATCAAGTCGTAATCGTAGATAGTAAATCCTCGAATTACATATACCTAACTATGTCATTGTTATCTCACCCATAGACTCAGGAACACATCGACGTTGGCTTCAGGAGGACCGGGAGTTAGAGCGTAGCCAGCTGTATCAGCATATCAGGTAGTAGGGGGCACGCCCAATGGGTGAGCCGAAACCCTCCCTGGTTGGTGGCTTTTCTTTACTTATATATATAAAAGTATAACTGCATTATTTTAAGATATGACCACAGCATTTGGTGTGTGTGTGTGTGTGTTTGGATCAAAGAGTACTACCGTTGTCCTGATTTCCGGTGCTTGGCCTGAGAGCGACGGGACCTAGTATTTAGACTATGATTCCCACTGTGTCGATGATCGTGAACCTCCGGAGGGGCAATGCCCTGTTTTATTTATTTATCCCGCTTACGCTCGTCTCGTACAGAGTTAAGCGAGACGTAAGTGCGGTGTGCTGTTACGAGAGATTAATTGGACATTAGCTGTAAGTAGATGCTCTCGCTACTATTCGTTTATAGACGCATAGGTAGTTGGCCCCGGTTTGCTGTGAAGACAAACCCGGGATTTCGGCCACGTGGATCCTGAGAGTTCTTTCTTATGTGGTCAGCATGTTTTACTCGAGCTTTGCGTGCGTGGCTATTGCATATGTTTTCAAATGCCCTGAACGTATTTCTATACGTATATGTACATATATAAGCTATATGTTTTCTCATGGGTTTTAAACCCTGACTTGGTTGGCTTTGGGCCCCATTTGGGTTAGCGAGGACGAGTTGCTCACCCCTACATCTTTTCAGGTCTTCAGCACCCATCTTTGGAGGAGCTGAACTAGGAGCGACGTCAGTCATCGTGCATTTCTACTTCCGGAAACACCCGTTCTGGTGTGGGCTCCACATCTTATGATTTTCGTATTTGGTGTTTTTAATAATCTGTTGCGTACTTTGAGACATCATTCGGGCTTGTTATTCCGAGACCTTTTTACTTATATTATATTTGTCTCGGGTATTTTCATTTGCTACCTTCCGCTTGTAAAATATTTGTATGCTATTCTGCACATTTGTCATTTCATATTTGACATTCATATCATTTGTGTGCTGATTATTTTATTTATAGCCTTGTGATTTCGGTCAGGATGGTTATTAATACGTCAAATGACGTATTGATTTCTCTCTACACCGGGATTACGGCGGTTACCGTCGTGTTCCGAGGCTGGAAATAGTCTCGGGATGCGACAATTTCGTCAACTAAAGTCTTTTTTCTTGTAGTGGTTGTTATATAAATAAATATATTAAAACTAAATACATAATCATTAATAATCTAAAAATTGTTCGACAACTACTAGATCTACAAAGTTCATACATAAGAAAGATCGTCAGACGTTCAAAAACTCATCGGCGTCAAATGCTGAAAACGACTGTGGAGGAGGAGGAGTCGTAGAATACTGAGTAGGAGGAGCCATAAACAAGTCGAGAGGAGCTTCCAGACCTAGGCTAGAGAAGACAAAGTCCATCTGTCCGCTAACTTCAGTCATCTTATCACGGTACCACGTAGTCGCTGCCTTAGTCCGCTCCTTCCACTGCTGGAGCTCCCGTTCATGGCGATCTGGGATCTCTCGAAACCTCTCCATCTCTTCATTTGGAGCCGCACGAGTACGCAAGGTTGAGCAGGACGATGACTGGCTCAAGTCTCACTCACCTCCTCGTCTCATCCCTCGTATCTCCTTGCCTTTGCGCTTGATCAATACAGCATCCAACACATCAATTTGTTGTGATTGAATATTTTCCATCATTTTCTCCTCCGTAGCTTCAGGATTTGACTCCTTGAAGCTTGTCTTTCGTTGTTCTACCTCCTTAAGTATCTTCTCCTGCATAAACAAAATGATGCAATCGTTATTACTTAAACAATCATATACCAACCACATAATTCAACAAAAATGAAACCAACACCAACATTCTTAATTAATACTAATTATCCAAATAAAGAGACAAATAATTAAAGAAAATACACTAACGAATTTCTGTGTGGCAATTTCGTCGCCGAGTCTCACATAGCTCTGCTCAAATCCCTTGGTGATCGGCAAGGACTCACCTTTGTTTCTCAAATCCTCCATGATGTAGATGATAGGAGAAGACCCGCTGTGGTGGTGCATCGTTTTCATACCACGGTTCTTCTTGTTAGCATTCGAGAGTTTCTAATACATGATATAATTAAGATATCATTTATTAATTTTAATTATAACAATATATTTAATATTAATTTATTCTACATAAATACTATAAAGCTGAAGTTAATTTACAAAATAATGATTCATATTAGAGAGGTTATATTATTGATTGTTTTTATATAAAATCGTATTATTCTAACAGCTTATATTTTTAAAAAAAAAAAATATAGTGCTCAAGTTAATTACCCAAAAAATAAACGTTTAAACACATACCTTGAACCCGTCGCTATCAAAATGTGTTCCATAACTTTCAGCCTAAACTCATATTTTAAATATCATCACAAGTTTGGTGATGTCTTTAGACTTATCGTTGATGTTCAAAATTGTTCCAAGGATGTTGTCACAAACATTCTTTTCTATGTGCATGACGCCTAAGTTGTGTTTGATTTTCAATGTCGACCAGTAACGCAACTCAAAGAATGAACTCTTGTGCGTCCAATACTTAAAGTCATCCAAAGTGGAAGGATTCAAGTCAGTTACATACTTACTACTACTCAAAATTCCAAACCAGTGATGGTTTAGCTTATCCAGAATCCATTGACCAGAAACTCATCAAATGCTTCTGCATCAAACTGTCATTGGTGATCCTCTGCAAGCCATCTGCGGGATCCTAAGTAAACAATTTTTTGGCGTGATGACTAGAATTGACCTGATCTATACATACATGGAAAGACTTGTATCCATTGGTAGTTTGACCACACAACATCCCTAGAGCATGGTAATCACTGATGGTGAAAATAACTGCTGCTTTCATCCAAAAGAAAGTCTGATCATACCTGTCAAAAATATAGATTCCATATTCTCATAACTGCAGGAATTCGTCGATTAATGGCCTCATGTACACATCTAAGCATTTTCCTGAAGAATACTTGCTTGAAACTAACAGAGTAAGAAAATTATACTTCTTTCTCATATACATGTGAGGAGGCAAGTTGTAAGGAAATACAATCATAGCCCATATACTGTAAGACAAATTCTTATCTCTATTAGGATTGAATCTGTCTGTTGCTAGTCCAAGTCTGACGTTTCGACAATCCGAGGCAAATTCAGAAAATGAACGTTCAAATTATTTCCAAGCCTCCTCGTTTGTGGGGTGTGTAAGATTATTCGGATCTACACTATTCGTCCCTTAGTGTCATCGTGGTGTCATCTCATATCCTTAGACATATGTGAAGACATATAGAGATGTTGTACATGAGGACCTAATGAGAAATAGCGAAGAACCTTCCAATGAATGGGGCATGTCTGTCCAGAACCAGAGTGTGTTTCATACCTTCGCTCATAACAGTGTGGGTAGTCAAATGTGTCCTTATAATCTTTTTAGTACATGATTCAGTTATTACGCAATCATGTATCTTGATGTACTCAAGACCTACGTCACGCTAGATGTTTTTGACCTTGTCATAATTTTTCAGACAATTGTTATCAACAAGAAGCAATTCCTTCAAAAGTGCAAGGTCATCGTTAAAACAAGCAATGGTCTTGTTCCTCTTGTTTTTGACACTCATTTGCTTCTTGATAGTTTCCAACACAGTATGTTCACTTTCGGGGTATAACGGTGTATGTGCTTGCCGCATAAGCCTGTTATAATTCTCATAATAATCATTACTACCGACGTGGGAGAAATCAGGCAAGTTGTATTGTTGTTTTCATGTGGCACACTTTCATCATATGCTGAGGCGTACAGAAAAACATCACTTAGGAAATTTATCACAGCAGGGTCTCCGTAATTGGCACTAGAAAACTCACTCTGGTTACGTTGTGCTTAAATATCTGCAAGTGTGGGCATCGATCTATTCATAAATTTCATCGTGCCATGTCCAAGTGGTATAACTGGGACAAATACAGTATTGTGACAGGTGATGATACATGTCCTCAAAAGTTACATGAGTAGCAAATCTGTTGCGACATTTTGTGCAAGGATAAATGTGTAAAACTTGTCCAAGAAGAGTGTGTCGACGGATGAACTCAATAAACTCAAAAATTCGTCTCATATATCGCATAGACCCTCTATCTAACTGTATCCATCTCTTGTCCATGTTGTAACCTGTAATAAAAGATGAACCGGAAAAACCTAAATTTAAACTTATTGCACGCGTAAACAATGCTACGATAGCTACGAAAATAAAATTTGCACAAAAATAAATGTTTTCAACAAAAATATCATCAATTCAAATTCTTGATTTATGACCATATATGCATGCATGAAAATACCGATATCATCATGAAAATAAATGATTAAATATATAAGCACAAACTGAAAAATAAATAATTTAATGTAAGCATAAACTATATGAAATATGATCATAAACACAAATTTAATATAATCGATCATAACCTTTTTTATTATCACGAAAAAAAGAGTTCTTTCATATGTGGTCACATGTTTTACCGAGCTTTGTGTGCGTGCCGTGCATTTACATTTCCACATGCTCTTTCGTACTTACGAGTACCTACATATATATACGAAATGTTTTCTCATGGGTTTTAAACCCCGACTTGGATGGCTTTGGCCCCATTTGGGTTAGCGAGGACGAGTTGCTCACCTCTACATCTTTTCAGGTCTACAGCACCCGTCACTAGAGGAGCTGGACTAGATCGCGGAGCGTCGGTTATCGTGCACTTCACTTTTCGAGGACTCCCATTCTGGTGTGGTTTTCATGTTTCTTGATTTCCGTATTTTCGTATGTTGTAATCTGTTGGATACTCTGAGACATTTATTCGGGCCCAGTGTTCCGAGACTTTTTCATGTACTATTTCTGTCTCGGGTATTTTCTATTATCTTCCGCTTGTAAGACATTTGTATGCTACTCTGATCATTTGTCATTCAGTATTTGACATTCATATTATTATTCATGTGTTGTATATTTCATTTATAGCCTTGTGGTTTCGGTCCGGTGGGTCATCAATACGTCGAAAGACGTATTGATTACTTGCTAGATCGGGATTACGGCGGTTACCGTCGTGTTCCGGGACCGAGAATAGTCCCCGGGATGCGACACATACACACAATTAATCAACCCATAATACTAATCGTATATATGGTTATATATATATACACACACACACACAAACACAATGAAAATAAAAATTAAACGAATCTAGTTGAAAATATTACTGAAAATTAAACAAATCGTCTGAAAATAAATAAGGTTGAACAATACGTACCAATGATCAAAATGCTAGCTAGATTAGTTGCTTGAACTGTACTTCAATTCATGGAGAGAGATGTTTTGGCGATGTCGGGAATGTGGTTTGGAAGTTTTTGATGGAGAATGAATGAAATGAAAGAAATAGATGCGTTCTGCACTGGCCGGTGTTCAAATAAATGATTCAACTTAGCCGACGGAATATGTCGTCGACTAAGGGTGTTTTCCACCGACTAAGAAAATATTCGTTATGTACGATGTTAGAGAATAATTGAACTTTAGCTTCTTAGCCGACGGAATATTTCGTCGGCTAAGAATATATTTTCGTCTACTAAGAATATCCTAGCAGACAAAAAATGTTTCGTCGGCTAAGAATATCCTAGCCAACGAATATGTCCCTACAGAATTTTTTGTCAGCAATGGAGTTCTTAGTCGACGGAAATTGTCTACGAAAATTTTCCGTCGGCTAAAAACTTCTTAGCCGACGAACCTTTCCAACGAATATATGTTCGTCGGCTAAGATTTTCTTAGTCAACAGGACTGTTACGATTTCGTCGGCTAAGAGTCAAAATCCTCTAGTATACCTTCTTTTAGAAAAAAAAATACTGCTACCTCTCTCTCTCCTCGGTTCTCTACCGTATGAGTTATTATGTTAATTAAAGAATACTACCCCTGCAAGCCTCTTCCTTTCTCTCCAACCCCACTGTTTTCTCTCAGTGGATTTTGTGTTGTTTTCTCTCTCAACCATCATCTTACGGCCGAATATATCCCCTTTTTGGAAAATAGATCAATTTTTTATATTTAGGTATGGTGTGCAAAATCTAAGCAATTAGATGGAGATATAACCTCATTATTATTATCATGAATATTATTATTATTAACAACAATTTCCTTTTTATTATTGTTATTATTTTGTATGAGTTATTATGTTAATTAAAGAATACTACCCCTAAAAGCCCATTGTTTTCTCTCCAAACCCATTGTTTTCTCTCAGTGGGTTTTGTGTTGTTTTCTCTCCCAACCATCATCTTATGGTCAAATATATTCCTTTTTTGGAACATAGATCTATTTTTATATTTAGTTATGGTTTGTAAAATTTAAGCAATTGGATGGAGAGATAACCTCATTATTATGATCACGAATATTATTATTATTAACGACAATTTTCTCTTTATTATTATTATTATGAGCATTATTGTTTTTTTAAATTGTCATTTCCTCTCCTGCAATTCAATTTAAAAAAATAAAAACAAACCCTCTTATTAAACAAAATCAGTGACATAACATAAATAAATTAAAAATGAGGCATAAAATGAAAAACAAAAGAGAATACCAACTCGATCTCTCGATCTCTCCCATTAATATATATAGAGATAAGAACAAAGTTGAGAACATCCCTTTACTTAATATATTTATATTTGCAGCTGCAATGTTTGCTTGCCTCTTAACATAACGATATTGAATATCCTGGAACCTGAGCTAACCAATCATCCTCCTATAATCTGCCTAACAAAGACAGCATAGTCACTTGTCAATTTGTCATGTACTCGTCAGCAGCATCGGATTTTAAAAGCATATATGATATCAACTTCCACTTGCTCTCTCAAGTCTCATCACTCTCTTTTTCTATGAAATGTTTCGTGTCGACTAATAATTGCAAGGAAGAAGTGGCCGTAATTATCCGATAGATAATACCTTAGTTTTTGTCAAGTTTTTGTCAAATTTTTGTTCTAGCCAACTCTAGCTCTTGTGTATATACAATTTTAATTTATTCGTTAGTCTCCTGTACTCGATCAAGCTTCATCCTCATGAAGCATCAAATTCATCAACAAAAATAATGTGAAAATCAAAGTCGACCATGTATATGAATCGATATCCAACTCTAAATATATAATGGAGTCGATCAAATTCGAAAATGTCAATGTGCATATGACAATGAGCTGTGTCTGAGATCGATTAAGGCAAAAAATCGAGAAAGAAACGGGCATTAGAATGATCAGCAAGGTATTCGTGTAAGAATGGAAGGAAGAAATAAAGAGATTGAATCAATCATGTGATCAAGGATCGATCGATGTACGTACATATATAGATTCCACTTGAAACTTGTGATCGATAGAAAGGAAAGCTAGTAATTTTGACTCACACTCACTGATATATAGCTGCTGATTATAACACTGAGTTTTTAACACATGATCACATCACAAACACATAAACAAATAATCAACATATGAGCTATGATTTTTTTAGTTCTTTTAACGGGATTTGGAACCCAACATAACTTAAGAGGCTTAGCTCCACTCCCAGAATTTTATTAATAGAATAAAAAAAGAACATACAAGATGACAGGAGACTAAGCCAAAAACCGTCCTTCGAAACCCAAACATTATTAAAAACAGTGGTTGAAAGAACAATGCAAAAAATACAAGGGAAAAGAAAAAACAATGAATGATCTAACATCTACGACACGAGCCTCTTACTGAAGCATCATTAATAAAAGAATGAAGCAAAAAAATGGCAGGGAGTCCCACCAAATATCTCCATTCAAAGCACCATAGTTAGCAAGCGCATCTGCCACTGTATTGTCCTCACGGTAGATATGAGAAACTTTCACCTGCATCTGGCTAGCAATACACATGACATTTTTCCAGGGAACTCGAAGATAACAAGGAACCAAATTGTGACACTTGAAATAATGGATGATCAAAGTAGAGTCAGTCTTAATCCAAAGGTAATCTCATCCTTGAGTTTGAGTCATGAAGCAAAAAAATGGCAGGGAGTTCCACCAAATATCTCCATTCAAAGCACCATAGTTAGCAAGCGCATCTGCCACTGTATTGTCCTCACGGTAGATATGAGAAACTTTCACCTGCATCTGGCTAGCAATACACATGACATTTTTCCAGGGAACTCGAAGATAACAAGGAACCAAATTGTGACACTTGAAATAATGGATGATCAAAGTAGAGTCAGTCTTAATCCAAAGGTAATCTCATCCTTGAGTTTGAGTCATAGTCACCGCCTCAATAATAGCCATAATTACTATGAGCTTGAACCCGCTTGGAGAAACCTCCCAGGAAATTAATCGAAGGGTCCCTGAAAACACCACCTATACCTGCTAGACTAGGGTCCCGAAAAGAGCCATTGGTATTAACCTTCACCCAATGTGGATCCGGAGGCTGCCAAGAAACATATGAACTATGATTGGCTACTCAAGTTACATACTTTCTTCATATTGTTGATTGCCATATCGTTCAGTTGAGAGAACTTAATGTTTGTCTTCTACTATTCCCTACGTTTCAATACATTTTATAAGACAAGGCTGGATATCTTGTTGTAGAGAGAGCAGGGACCAGCAACCTGTATTTATAGTGTTACTTGTTATAAAATATGTCAAATATTACAAATATATAATAACATAAATTTATTATAATTAAATAAATAATTATAACTAAAAACTCATAATACAAACATGATGATGAACACCAATGTTACCAACTCGGATTCAAGGATAGAAGGATGTTGAAGGAAGTCGAGTCGTGTGTCTCACACGTTTTCCTTAAGATAAATTATGCCTCATCTTCGGTGCAAAGGTTTGATGACACTTTTCTCCCAGTATACAACGACTGCTTGCCCCTTGAAGCTGCATTGCTACTAAGGATACTGAACGAACTTGAAGTACCTTCGTTTATCACCAGAACACAACTTAGAGAGGGAGAGAGAGAACTCAAGTTAGGAGAGATGATTTGAGTTTGTGTGTTTAGAATGAGGGATGGAGTCACCTATTTATATTGGTGGGATTGGAGGAAAAACTTGAATGTCATGAACAAGGTTACAACCTTTCATTAGCCCACCACTATGTCATTGATTCATGTTCTTACAAAAACCAAAAGACATGGAAATTGAAAGATCAACCATTACATGCATTACTTTGGTGACTATTTTCATTCATCTTTAACTATCAAAATGATTAAAAAAATCTTTTATTTCTATCATTTTTCCAACATTACTATCTCCTTAAGATTCTCCCATAAAAATTTCTTTAGAAGACTAGTAATACACTTACAAAATCCTTATATACCGTATTATACCGTATTCAATAATTTCTTAACCAACAAAATATAGATATACTTAACTAAATTGATATCTAAATATTGTACGAGATTTATGCCTGTTATTAATGAATAAAATCGAATCCAGTTGAGACTATATTAAAGAATATGATATGTTCACGGTATTGGTCTTACAGAGAAAGGATTGAAGAAAGCTTGTAATTCTGACTCACTGATATATAGCTGCTGATCGATGCATGACTGCACCATAAATAGACGTGAGATTGGGATAGGAGTTATCCTCTTATGTTGACTTGAAATGAAAGTATGATTATTTGAAAAAGGAGAAGCGAACCACCAGACATATGGGGCCACTAATTTTTTTGCTTCTTATATATGTATAAAATTTCTGGAATTTAAATAAAAACCCAAAAACTTTCCCAATTTTTTCACAGTTTCAAGCGGTACGTATACAATTAAACTACTAATTATTCAATAAGATTAGAAAATTTCATAGAATCAGTTTTAAGCTTCTTTTTGTATATATTGTGTTGGAACATCAATTTATATTGGTTTGATCTGATTAGCTATCGTTTTTTTCCTTGGATCACCATAAGTGGACACCATTTTAGAACTCGCCTCAGGTCTTCAAATCTCAAGTCCGGCTCTGGCTAGCAATATTTTCTAATCTCAAACGAACTCGGACGTAACCTCAAAACGATATCTATTATTGTATCCATCACTACCTACAAAGAATTAGATGATATTTTTTTGTTAAAGATATATATTTGGACAGGAGAGGCCCATGATTGGCCCTGTGTGTTCAGAGGCTCTAGGAGAAAATAAAATTTGGGGCCCTCTAATTAATCCTCCAAAAAAGACTGCACATGGCATTCATAAATAAAGAATAAGTATTGCTATTAACACACCATATTTTGTTATTAACACATCATATCCATTTTTCTATAACTAGAATTTGTCTGCATTTACAAAATTGCCGTTAAAAATTGCTCTATGATTGACTCTTATCATAGAGTGGGTGTGCGAATAGCAAATTAGGGTGTGTTAATAGTACCACCCTAAAGAAATTGTAAATAAAAGTCTAAAAAATAAAACAATATATGATCAAATAAAAGAATAAAAGAAAGAAAAAAAAATACAAAAAAGTGGAAAATAACGGCTCTAGGAATCAAACCCAATTATTTTAGAAGTTAAGACATCTGCTTACCACAAACAAAAACAAAACTAATAACCCTTTTTTACGCTAATTATAATATATAAGGCCTCTTTTGGAGGCCATAGACCTAGGTCTTGCTCGCCTTTGCCCAAGGCCAAGCCTAGGGAGGCAGTCCATCAGCTCTCTCAAAAGCATTATGAACTACATACACCTTGAGAAGCACGGAAGCGTCAGACTGCTGGCGATTCCCGTTTTCGAAGAGGAAGAGAAGCTAAATTTTGATGGAAGCACGAGGAAGCGACCGAAATCTCACTTCCGAGAAAAGTAGAACTGGGAGCGTGGTAGAAGCATGAGGTTCCATTTTAGAAGCGCGAGCTTCCGATCTGTAGGTTGGCATTCTGGCAACCTCTCTTATATATTTCTGAGTCTTACACAAATCCCATATTCACACAAACCTTGAAACATCATGGCAGCAAAAGCTTCAACATGGCTCTCAGGGTTGTGTTCACCATCGACATCACTCAGGTTGTCGAAGCTCCGACCTAGTTGTGTCTCTCCCGCCACCTCCATCTCAAACTGTATGGAGATTTACAGCTCATACATCGGAAAACGATTGTCGGTGGTTGAGAAAGAGATAAAGATAACAGTTTGAGAAAGGAAGAGATAACAATGGTCGGTTGTGGCTTCCCGATCACGATTGTGACTTCACAGTCGAGGTTATGCTTTGTCATCTATATTGTAGATCTGGCCCAACACGAACCGACTAGAAGTGGAGGTGGTGGTAGTCGTTTAGGCGATGACATCGTCCTTGAGGTGTAGAGTGAGAATGAAGACGAAGAGCATGAGAGAGATAGAGTTTTGATTTATGATCAGGAAAACGGGAGGAGAAGAGAGAATAATCTGCATATGGGTGTATAAGTGTTTTACTGTACTTTCATAATCTTTAATATGTACACACACCATAGCGTAACATGTATTTTAGTATATATATATATATATAATTATTTTATTACGATGCTTCTAAAACGCTTCGCTTCTAACAATTTAAAAAAAACGCTTCCGAACACTTCGTTTCCACATTTTCGCTTCCGTTTTCGTGCAACGTAACATTCACATGAAATTTAGAAACCTACGTAACATCTTGCTTAAACACAGATTACAATGTGAGAGCAGTCAAAACCCCGTTAACTCAATGTTTTTGACTTTAAGAAATCTGACAGTCGAGTCCTCTCATGATCTAGACTCTTGAGTTAGAATTCACTAGCTAGTACCTAATCATCAACTCAGTTTCGTGCAAAGAATGATCGATCGTCACTATTGTGTCAGTTGTACTTTCAGCTTAAGTTGGAACTTACCTCAATTAGGCACGCTATGTGCAAATTAAGCTCTCGAACTTGACCTTATTAACATGATCTAATTAAGATCGTGTTAATCGTCATCGACATGCATCTATGTGTTCGAGGTGAAAATATATTTTCTTCGAACAATCAGCTCTTGGCGTGTCAGTACCTGTGAGTCAGGTACAACTTGGTTTTCTTCTCTGTTCGCTCGCTGTCTTGACTTCTTTTTAAGAAACTGTAAGTAGGTGTTGATTAAACATGCCATAAAGTTCTTTCTCAGACCTAACAGATGACTGCTAAGATTTTCCTCCACTCCACATGCAGTGGACGCTTCTTACTCTAACCGGTTTGGTTAAACAGAGTCAAGCAATATCAGGATTGAATGTTCGTTAAAGATTACTCTCTAAATATGGATATTTGCTAGAGGTTTTACGCTCTGACAATGGTTGTTGGTGGACTTGCGCTCGTGATGAGTCTTTATAAACTGGGGTTGACTTTTGCCGATTGGACTGGTTTGATGAGGTAGAAGCGGAATTTGCCGACTGTGCGGGTTTGGGAGTCTTTTTGGTAGATGTGTTTTGAATGAGGCTTGTTTTGTAATGTTGCAAGGTTGTTGTAAGTTGATGTGTGTTGCAAGGTTCGACCTCTTTATATAGAAGACTAGGGTTCATGATTTCTTACGGATAAAGATAAATCATATTTTCTAAATCTATTAGGATATAAATCTCTTAAAAAAATTATGAAACCGATTCTTATAAACCGTAAATCGCATCACACGTGACCTCAAAAAAAATATTATATAGATATTTAACGGCTTATGTCTATCCAATATGCTCCAATCATGTGCATCATCGAGAATAATTAGTTTGGCCCTAACAAGCACACATAAAATACAGTTGTACCAGAGCTTACGTTCTTATCCTGCAAAAAATCCAACGGCACCGTAAAACGTGTGGCCATTGTCCCCACCTTTCGTGACACCTTCCTGAAAATCCACATCGAAAACGACGAAAAGCGCCCACCTTCCCTTTAAGGATATGTAACCCCCATGGTTGACTTAACCCTGGTTAATGGATCATCGAGCCTCGACGTCCTATTTATACGACCCCCTTGAGCGGCAGTCTCTTGGAGATTATCTTTGTTACTGTTAAACCAGCCATGGCGAACAGCGGAGGTGAAAACGGAAACTTGAGCTTTACTCAGACAGGTCGCCAGGGTCTTCCGAAGATCCAAACCCGGAAGGAGACGAGGGAGGTCTGCCACGATGACACCGCAACTCCTGTTAAGGCCAAGACAATGGACGAGCTCCACTCTCTGCAGAAGAAGAGGTCATCGCAACCCAGCACTCCCCACACTGCTACAGGACAGCAAGTCTCGGCTTTCAACGCCATTTCCGAGGAGCATCGCCAGAAACAGCAGCTACAGTCCATCAGGTGAGTAGTGTGCACATGCACATATTATGGTGACGGCTTTGTTGTTTTGGGTATTAAAATGTTGGTGTTTTAGTGCGTCTTTGTCGTCGCTGACGAGGGAGACGGGGCCGAAGGTGGTGAGAGGTGATCCGGCGGGGATGGCTGCTGGGCGGAAGGCGGTGCATGTTGAGCATCATCTGTATGATAGCTCCCTCTTTGGGCTTAGTGATAGTGCTCTCAAGTTCACCCACATCCTCTACAACCTCTCTCCTTCTGGTACATAAATAAATTTTACTTGCATGTTGACATTGATCATATCAATTTTACATTTATGTTTAGAGAATAAGTATGTCGGATATTCTTGGTTGTGTGAGGAATTACAAATTTATAAGAAAATTAGGATGGAATTGGCGGGCCGAAACTGCCATATATAATTTGTTGTGTTCTATCTTACAGAACTGTATGAGCAAGCTATCAAGTACGAGAAAGGGTCATTTATAACAGCATCCGGTGCCTTAGCCACACTGTCCGGAGCAAAGACAGGCCGTTCGCCAAGAGACAAACGTGTCGTGAAAGATGAAGGGACTGCAAATGAGCTTTGGTGGGGAAAGTAAGTGCCAATTGCTTCCACTGTTAGCTCTGAAGCTGATGTATGATATAACATTGGTTCTGTATATTGCAACTTTGCACATTTAGAGTATGCTAAATTGCTAATTCCGTAATTTCAATAATATTAGGGGCTCACCCAATATTGAGATGGATGAACACACTTTCTTAGTGAACAGAGAAAGAGCTGTTGATTACTTGAATTCTTTAGACAAGGTACGTATTCAAATCACCACATTCCAGATGTTCATAACTCGCTCGTATTTTTGTTTTGACTGATTCAAGACTTGATTGTGGAATTACCTTGATGTTCTGTAATTGGTCTTTATTTAATCCAGTTGCTTATGAAATGGTCCAAGAATCATGGGGCACTCATGTCCATAAGCTGGCTATGACAGTTTGCAGACTTGGATTGAGTGGATCCTTATCCAGTTCCTGAATCTAACGGATAGACATTTGTATTTTACAAATAAGTTTCCAGTTCAAAGCCATCATCCACTGTGTGTTTATTTATTTATGCACCTGAAAATGCTATCTACCTTAGCCACCTTCTTTGCTTTTTCTATGAGGTTGAGTTATCTAAATTGATATTTTAAAGAAAAGGTTGACAAAAAGATAGAGAGAAGCCTTTGTTGGTGGGTTTGACCAGTAACTTCAGTCTTTGTGGAAGTGTTCCACTCCTTTCATGATGAACTGTACAGTCATGTAGTAAAAGGGGATAAATGCATGAGGACAGTAAGGTTAAATCCAAGAATTAGGGTTGAAGTGATAAAGGGAATCTTTATATTTGCTGTGCTGGATTTGTGTTGGATTTTCCAAATTTTCTGAAAGTAGTTGGTCATTTTATGATTGAACATTTTGAACATTAGCCAGAAATGAAGTAGTTATCTTGTTAACATTTACAGATTTGAAATAACTGATAGGAAGAAGCTTGGAGGAAAGTTTTAATTTAGTAATGGAGGGTCTATCTATTATGATGATCTGAAAAGTTGAGTATCGAATTGTGGAGAAAATGATCTCATAGACACTCATAGTTCTGTTTTTGGATCTGAAAATTAAGTGAATTGAACCTTCCAAGACTGTTTGGTTGAATCAAAACAAGTTATTCTAGGGGTCTTTTCCTTCCAATTTATTGCAAGTGAGTTGTGTAGGCCTCAGGAGTCAGGACATAGGTCTCATGATTTAGGAATTCTGTTATTATTCAAACATAACCTCCCGGTCTTAAGCAAGGAGTGAACAGAAAAATTGTTTGACTTAAAATTTTATAATTATTCTTTTTATTTTCTTATTCTAGTTTGCTGGTAAATTGTAAAGTCTTCTTTAGTGACTGCTATCATGATGAATCTGCATTTTAGGTGTTTGTGAATGATCAATTTCTGAACTGGGACCCAGAACATCGAATCAAAGTTCGAATTGTATCTGCAAGAGCTTATCACTCCCTCTTTATGAATAACATGTAAGAAATGAAGTTGATATGATTACTTGAAATTTGTAAGGCTGCTGCATTTCACAAATGCTAACATGCTAAACCTTACTATGCTAGGTTTCAATATGTTTACTTTGTATCATTATGTTTCTCTAGTTTCACCTCTGCATAGAATTCAATACGCAGCTGTAATTCTGCACATACCTTTATATAACAGCTTATAAGGCTGTTACTTGGTGCTCAAACATTTACTGGCTCGATGGCAGGTGCATTCGACCCACTCCTGAAGATTTGAAGGATTTTGGTACTCCGGACTTCACAATATACAATGCTGGGCAGTTCCCATGTAACCGTTATAGTCACTATATGACTTCCTCTACCAGCGTAGACCTCAATCTTGCTAGAAGGGAAATGGTCATCCTTGGTACTCAGTATGCTGGTGAAATGAAAAAAGGCCTGTTTAGTGTAATGCACTATCTCATGCCTAAGCGTGGAATCCTCTCCTTACATTCTGGTTGCAATATGGGGAAAAATGGTGATGTAGCTCTTTTCTTTGGCTTATCAGGTACACTCAGTTGCTAACTGTTAAGTAATTCCTTTTATTCCTGATTCATATATAGCTTTGCAACTGATGAAACACATATATATGATCTGAATATTTGTATTAGGAACTGGAAAGACAACTCTGTCTACAGATCATAATAGGTATTTAATTGGAGATGATGAACACTGCTGGAGTGACAATGGTGTGTCAAACATTGAAGGTGGTTGCTATGCTAAGTGCATTGATTTATCCAAAGATAAGGAACCAGATATTTGGAACGCTATCAAATTTGGGACTGGTAAAGATGATACTATAGACCATTGTTGTTTAAACATGTATTAGTTGGATACTTGGATCTTAGTAAAATATTAATTGTTATTGACTTTATTATTTGAACATGGGTTTTGCAGTTTTGGAGAATGTTGTGTTTGATGAACATACTAGAGAAGTGGATTATTCAGAGAAATGTGTTACAGGTAAAATCATCGATACCTTTCACTTATCGTGAATTGTTTTCTCCAATCTCCCCTCGTAAGATTTAGAATCAGTTGTTCAAATCATTTGCGCAAATAAATTGTAGGCTCGACATAATAGTTGGTCAATTATTTCTTTTAACATATATTCAGATATCACTACATAAGTACTGATTCATTTGTTAACTGTTGAGAATTTTAAGTACTAATCTTGGTAAGAACATATGAATGTGGAGATTGTGAGGTAACAGATAACCGAAACCATAGGACTATTGTATCTTAATATTTATTAGCTTGGTGTACAAATGATAATAATTGCATGATATATATCAGAGCATCTGAGCATGTTATGAATCATGTGCAGCACCATGTCTGTACAAAAACTATTCAGAATCAATATTGTTTCTTGCTGAAATTTTGTTTTACCATGACAAAATTGTTGCAGAGAACACCAGGGCAGCATATCCTATAGAGTACATACCAAATGCTAAAATACCATGTGTCGGTCCTCATCCGAAAAATGTCATTCTCCTCGCCTGTGATGCATTTGGTGTGCTCCCACCTGTGAGCAAGTTGAGTTTGGCCCAAACTATGTATCATTTTATCAGCGGCTACACTGCTCTGGTACTTAAATTGTATTCCATTCAAACTAATACTTTTACTAGTTCCATGCTTTGAATTTTATTGATACAAATTCCATTGAAAAATAGGTTGCTGGAACTGAGGATGGTATCAAGGAACCACAAGCTACATTCTCAGCATGCTTTGGTGCAGCATTTATAATGATGCATCCAACAAGGTATGCAGCAATGTTGGCTGAAAAGATGCAAAAGCATGGGGCTACAGGATGGCTTGTCAATACAGGCTGGTCAGCCGGAAGGTATGAAATTTGTACAAACAAAGTTTCGTGAGATACATTCTGATCTACCTTGTTTGTCTTACGTTGAGTTATTTTGCAGGTATGGAACTGGTAACCGCATCAAATTAGCTCATACCAGGAAGATTATCGATGCTATTCACTCAGGTAGTCTTCTAAATGCAACCTACACCAAGACTGAAGTATTTGGGCTCGAGATCCCTACTGAGATAGAGGGTGTACCTGCAGTGATTCTGGATCCAATAAACACCGTCAGTTTTCTATCTATTACTTAGTAAACTATTACATACTTTGGCATGCATGCTTTGACATGTTATATCTGAATTCTTTGAATGACAGTGGTCAGACAAGAAAGCCTACAAAGACTCGCTACTGAAGTTGGGTGGTTTGTTCAAGAAGAATTTTGAGGTATTCGTGAATCACAAGATTGGGAAAGATAACAAGCTCACAGAGGAAATTCTTGCAGCAGGTCCAAATTTTTGATCAGACACACTAGTGTGATTGGTGAGGGTCAAACGAAATGAAATAAGATACCGAGCACATATATAGGCGTGTGTATATATATGAGTGTGTGATTGATTTCCTTCAGTGTAATTATCTCTTTCCTGTTGTTCTGTTTCCTTGGTCTTTCCTTTGGTTTTCTTTCTTTCTCACCATATACGGTGAAGAGCATCTGTAACAATGATAATTATTGTTTGAAGTAAAATTGTATACAAAGAGCGAGGCTGTGGCAACCAAACTAGCATGACACTAAGATGTCATCAAAATCACATCGTATGCTTCCTCTAGGGATATATGCAGAATGTTACCTTGCACATCTTATTAAAATTACTATTTCGAATTCGCAGTAGCATATGCAGGAATTTTATTAGATTTGTAATTACATATCGTAGTATGAAATGCTTGAATTCATGATTTATTCCATGCATACCTGAAAAAAAATATATCAATACATAGACCAAGCTCGGCCTTATTTGCATGATTTATTCTAAGATTAGTCTCATAAATTCATAATCATTAAAGTAGTGTATTAGCTCGTCCGTCAACTTAGTTTTTTTTATCCAAAGATGATAATTTTTTTATCACAACATGAAAATAGGTATAACAACATAAACAATATCCGCCCGTAATAGGGCCATGATAAAAGGTAACTATGCAAAACTATTTAGTAGACACTAAGCAATATATATATTGAAGACTATGAGATCCCTTAGTAGAAAGGGCCCTATATAGTCCTTATCTAGAGCGGAGCCCTGTTTTGAAATTAAAGTGTGAGATTCCTTATTTGGCTCATTGTCATTTTCACATTTCTACCACAATGTTTTTTTTACTTGTGTGGAATTAGTTATTTATACATTATAAAAGTTAGATATGAAATATATACTTGTGTATGAAAAATTGCAAAAGTTTTCGTGTTGTGCTTGTTATTTCCCAAGCTCAAAAATGGCTCTGAAAAATAAAATCGTGTTCCTTTTTTTGACCATTTGGAACATGAACAATATGGAAAAGTTTGTATCTTGTGCTTGTTATTTCCCAACCTCCAAATTGCTCTTGAAAATGGAATCGTGTTTCCATTTTTTTACCATTTGGAATCGTGTTCGCTCACATTCCCTTGGTGCAATGGTTGGACTTCCCGGGATTTGTGAGCATATCTAAATCATACCGACCATGCATTAGTGTAAGGATTCAAGAAAAAACGTTATGTGCGCACAAAAATTACCTATAAGCTCTGTACAGAACTAATAATGCAAGCCACTTTGACTCTTACAGCTCTGCTTAAACAATTCTTCTCTGCTCAAATAAAGCTTAGCCTTGTTGGAAAGATTACTAAGATACTCAAAACCACATCTGATGCTACAATTGTTACTGTGCACTACCAACCCACTCTTCACCTATCTAATAGTATCCTGCATCAACTACAACATGAATTGAATAAGTTACCGAGTCCATACCTCCCTAGATCAAAGTCTCAACATTACCAGCATGATTAATTATGCGTCTACACCTCCCCCTAAATCAAAGTATCATCATTACAAGCATGACAGATTATGCAACTTTGAGCATGAAATGATTGTTGCATCTGTACTAAAAAGTCTAAAATGGAGACTCACATTCTCTACCAATTGCCATCCTCAAAATCTACAATCTAATTGCATACCAGTTCCCCATTATTACCAGTGGTACATCAAAAACCCATCTGAAAAGTTGGCAATTATCTGCTAGCTTAATCATGTGGTTAAAACCTAGTATTTTGTTGACAAAATATCAAAGAAAGATTTACTTGATTTGTAAATTGAAACAAATTTGTCCATAAGACACTTCAATGGAACAAAACTTAATAGTCCAGATATTACACGGAAAATAAACCTGGTATTCAAATTTCAAATAAAGCAACACAACACACTCTTAAAGATGACCCCAGTTCATCAGCAAGTCTTCATCCGTTGAACCAACAATTCTCCCAGCAGCTATGAATGCTTAGTTGCCTTGATCTTATGCAATTACTGTACTTCCTTCCGGATCAAGTACACATAGCTTGCCTTCCAGTTCCAATAAATAGTTTATTGACTATTATGAGGTTCTTCGGACCTATTAAAATTACAAAGAAGATGAATAAGATTCAAACCATATAAAGTAAAATAATTCAAAACACCGAGGATTATAACAAAGAAACTAGGAATGGATCATATGAATGAGCTCAGGGACAACATCAATAGTAGCAATGAAACAAAATTGCTTTGATATGACAATTCCAAAGCATAGAGTATGGTTGATAAAACTTGCCTTGTAAATCAAACACATGTATATAGAGCATGAAAACAATGAACAATGCATTTTTAACTCTTGAAGTTCAATTTTCAAAGCCTGCCAAAACACAAACACATTCCAACCACAAAATCTCTTTACTCAACCATACATATATGTGTATCAGCAGGGCACAAGGTGACATACTACAAAGTTCTGTTGACTCCACATTGATAAAACATGTCAATATTTGCAACACAACTGACCAAAACATCCCCGTGTACGCAAACCAGAATGTGACAAAGCATCTGTAGGTGCAGTACAATGTGGCGCATTGATTTTCTAAATCCAGAAAATTAAAATTGCCACCTGTGAATGTTATCAACACACTGGTTTGCTTCTTCCAATCTCATTGCTGAAATTACAAATGGGGGAAATGAACAACCATTATTCTTCTTTGTTAGAGGGTTTGACTCACTGGCAGAGCCCGTTCAGGACTAGTGAGGGCCTGTGCCCTCATTAGATTTTGACATACAGCAGCATTTTGATCTGATGTGCCTCCAGGCCTCCATCAGACCTCTTAAAATTGTAAAGGTTTAATATATGAAATCCTTAACTGCCTCATAATTAACACAAAACAAGAAAAAGTACTCTATGCAATAATAAGCCCAATATATGAACAAGTTGTCCTTTGCTGTGTTGATGTTGAAGAAAAAAAGTGATTTTCTGTGTTTATTTCCTGAAACCCAGAAAAGAAACCCAGCACAGTGAGTAATGATCAATTTCGCCCCCACCCCTTTTTGTTTCTCCCTCCGCCACTGTTTTGACTTATATCCCTACAATTCCATTTACGGTAAATAACAGAGATGGTTGAAAAGGTATGAAATGAAAAACAACAGTCGAAATTAATATCAATAATGTAACACAATGAATGTTGTCTTCTGAACAGATTGCATAAAATTTGTAACAGCACAACGCCCGCTAAAGATTATTAGAAAAAAAAAATGTGACAGAAGTTTTATAATTACCGGGTCAAGAAGATGGCGGTGGGGCTTCCTGGTGCTGGAGGATTCTGCTGTATTAGTTTGACAAGAGAACCGGCTTTAGAAAGTGCATCAGGATCTGTACCAGACAATACTTCAACCTCTTGAAGACCAAGTTGTCTCTTAATCAAGTCCAAGTTCTCTTGCAGGACCTCAATCTCGCCAAAAGGTAGCTTCAAATCTAAGGCCTGAACCCCAAGTGTAACTGCCTCATCCTTCTTAAACTTCATGAAAGGCATACAAAGCTTTTGGATTTGTCTAAAATCTTTTGACTGACCAATAGAACTTTTTTGTAGAGCCTCTTGTATCACATTGTCTGAAGAAAAAGTATGACTGTCTGTGCTGAAGTTACTTTGGAGTATTCTCAAGCACTCTGCCTTCCACCCATCAAAGTGCTCGTTCACGTAAATCAAGCCGCTTAGCTTGTTGTCTTCTGTCACCGATGTAATTGGGGCACCCTTCTTGTTACCCTTCTTCGAGCCTAAAACTTGCTTTTGGAGGAGCTTCCTCATTAAAATGATGGAGTCCTGCAAATACTTATTGGCACTCTGGAGGGTTAGGTCTGGTGCATCAGCCACAGGCCATCCAGAATTTACCACAAATCCTTCCTTCTTCAAAAGTTCCCTCCAGACGTATTCTCCATAGTGTGGACATATAGGAGTAATAAGACGTGTCTGCACATCCATAAAACGCCATACCAAATCATGGTTCATTCCCCCAGCACCACACGAAAAGCGGTACTCATCCCTAGCAGCTTGAAGATCATAAAATCCAGTCTTCAGGGCATCCCGGAACATGTAATCACTGTAATTCTGCTGAGTCCTGTTCACAGCAATATTTATCTCATTTGAAAAGACCTTGTCAGCATAAGTAGTTGGGGGGCCTAGTCTCAAAGAAGATTCTGCAGCCAAAACTTCTTCCATCCATGAGAGTTCTTTAGTAAGCCGCAGAATTGCAGCGTTGGCAGTCTCAAATACAAAATTTGCATCGTCAACGCCATCTCCAGCATCAGCCAAAGAGAACCGAGTAGCATCAGCAGAAAATTCCTCAATTGCCTGACGAAGTGTCCTAAAATTCCCCGTAGACTTGGACATCTTCTCAGCATTGAGCATGATATGCCCATTGCATCTGAAGCCACGAGGCCAGTGCTTCTTGGACATAATAGCTGTATGGTTGTAGATGCAGAAGGTTAAATGATTTTGAATGAGATCCTTGCCAGACACTCGAAGATCAAAAGGATACCAATACTCAAACTCATGCTTCATCTTACGAAGAGTTGATGATGAGATGTCAGATGATTTAGGTTCTGGGCCATCACAGAAGATATAATCCCAGACCTCATCAGTCATTTGTTCAGGTTTAATTGCGGACTTGCTGGAACCATACATATCTCCATTGTGGAGGAACTGAGCAATGGTGTAAAAAGCCATGTAAATAGTTGAATCAGACAATGACTCAACTAAGAATTCTTCATCCCAGGGGATACGAGTACCAAGCCCAAAAGATCGTGAACATGCCCACTGATTTAACCATCCCAATGTATGTTCAAACCCATGCCGTGTTTCATCAGAATACAAACTCATACCAGACAAGCACTCCTCCGCCAGTTTCTTCCATTCGGTTTCCCCATATGTGATATACCACTGATCTGTAAGCGCCACAACACATTCATCACCTGATCGTGATAGTACTCGCTTCTCAGGCTCACTGTACGATATTGCCTCGCCCGCCTGTATAAGCTTGCTCCTTATCAAGGGTTTCACCTCCTGGACTTTCCTTCCGCTGAATTCCCCCACAATAAGTGTTCCTTCATTGAATCCTTTCAAGTATGTCAACCTCTTGGCTTCTGCTAGCTTCTCTTTCTCATTCTGGCTTTTGATTTTGAGATCTGCACAGACCTTTTCTGCAGCTTTGTTTCCATATTCTGGAATATCAATGATTGGGATAATATCAAAGGGAAGAACCCACTCATCTTTTACACCATATTTATCCCTGAAAGCAGGTTTTAATTTCAAATCATGCAAGGCCATATAATCATCAGGAGAATCAGTCGGTACACTGGTCACAATCCCAGTACCTTTGTCTGTTAGGACGGTCAACATAGGAAGGGCATAAATAATCTGATTGAATGCAAGTGGCGACTTCAATGGAAGGCCAATCAAATCCTGACCGGTAAGTTCAACCAAGCAAGTAGGTTTCTGTGGGACCTTAGAGTAGTTTTGATAGGCAAGGTTAAGAGCTGCTCTTTCGGTAAGAATGAATACCTCAGTTTCATTGATTTCAAAGGCTCCATACTCCCCATCAGGCAATACCCATGCATTTGTTTGCCCATACATGGTCTCAGGTCTTAGAGTTGCTGCAGCAAGGAACACTCTCTTCCCCTCCAACACAGCCAATTTGCACGGAAGAGGTGCCACCACTTCCATTTTAACGACAGTATATTCTTGGGGCTGAACTCCTTCGCCACTGGCCCTATCATGATCTGCACACGGCTGCCCATCCAATGGAGAGTATATAGCGTAACGGACATCTTTCACAATCTTTCCCATGTCTTTAAGTTTCCTAACTTGCCACTTGACAAAGGCATCAAAAAAAGGGTTCACGTCTGTAGTGATGAACGAGCGTCTCCAGTCACAGCCGAGCCCAAAAGCCTTGAGGTCCTCCACTGCTAATGGGGGAAAAAATGTCAACCACTTATAAGGATCCTGGAATTTGGATATCTCACTGTCTGACAGACCAAAACTGCGCATAATTTCCCACTGGTACACTTGTCCGCCAGACTTTGACGCAACCTTGGACTTCTTCCCTTTGTACTTAGCAGGAGGTGCACCCCCATTGGCATTCTCTGCTTCCGCTTCCTGACTCTCCTGCTTCACTTGGGCGGGAAACACGGGAGGTTCTCCAAAGAGCTGAATCTCCCTCGCAAGCTTATCAGCTGAGGCTTTGATGGGCATGCCAGTGCAGTGAAACGCAAACGGCAGAAGCACATTGGCACCTCTCAAGCGGTGATAAGCCGCCGCAAACTCTAGCTTAGACAGCGAAAAAGCATGTCCAAGATGCAGAAATCCGTTCATGTAAGGGAAGGGGAAGTTTCCAAAAAACTTCTCCCCAGGTTCAGGAAGCTTCTCGCAAGCTTCAGCCCTGAAGACATGCTTCTCCTCCCACCAGCCTCGCACCTTGGCCTCATTCTCCAGGAGACGATCTCTCCTTGCAAAGCTTTTTCCGCCTTCAGCTGTCATTCCAGTAACTTTACAGTAACTGCAAACACCAAACACGGCAATACCTTATCAAATTACATATATATAAATTATTGCCTAACTCAATCTGATAGACCTAAGTCAATGATGTGTTGAAGGATGGACAATCGGCACCGTTGGCTGTTATACACAACACTGATTTATGAGCTGTAAGGTTCCATGTCGCTAGGAAGTAATAGTATACGAGTGTTTCAGTGATTTCCTCGCTAATTTTGAGGCATGAAATTATCGTAGTATGTACAATTCAAACATCACTATATAGTCTCTCGGCTCGACATCATATCATTGTTCTATCCAGCTCTAGTTGTAATCAGTAATATATATGCATCGAAAATTCAATGTGAGAGAGCAGAACAAAACCCTGGACTGAGGAGAAAAGAGAACCTGTTGTTGAAGTTCAGGATTGAATTGGGGATGGTGGCATCAGAGCGCACGGTTCGTCGGACGAGAAGAAGAGCCAGGGAGCGATTGGGTTTGACGCCGCCGTATGTGTGTGTATCGATTTTAGGGCACACAGAGAGTTCTTAGAGTGAGAGTCTTACATAATATAAAGTTATAAACAAGCGAAAATGGTGAAATTTCACCGAGTGACGTGGCATTAGCACAACCATCTACATTTCAACTTTTGACCAACTTAGAATTCCTCCCTTACCGTAGACTACGTAGACTACGGGTGGGTTTGATGCAGCTGGGCTTATAAGATATAAGCTGACTTTTAGCTTATAAGCAGAAGGTGGGTGTTATCAGCTTCTCTTTTTTCTCTCAAAACACTTTATACTTTTTAAAAAGTAGCTTATTTTTGGACTTACCAAACACCAAAACCTTTGGTGCTTAAAAGCGAATGAGCTTATAAACTCTCTCAAACCCAACCTACGTTTCGCGCCAACCCAACTATCTCCTAACCGAGTCGCTCGCTATTTCAACACCGGCATCATGTTCATCGACCTCAACTGGTGGCGGGCCAGCGACTACCGGATCATCACAACTTGAAAGAGGTGGATCATCCTCCATCTCCTTGCAAATATTTGGAAGCGGACAAGTTTGGAAGATGACTGGATCAGATTGAATTGGACTTCCACCTTCAATATTGGTGTTGAGGAATATAAGAGCTGCACTTTCCAATTTCCATCTGTAAAAACACTGACTCAGTTGCTGCTTACCAATTCCCTCCCTCACTCCATGATCAATGTTTGTCAAAGGTCAACGCCCGCATCTTCCCACCCTAAATTTCCTTCACCGTCACTTCACCTATCCTAAATCCCTTTCTGGGTCTCCTTCCCCACAAATTCTCAAATGGGTCGGAGGCTAAGCAACCCAGAAGCCCCCCATTGCTCTACACTCTCATCTCTGTGCTCTGAAAAATTGACTATTTCTCTTAATTATGATTTTACAACTTTACCCATTTTAGATGATAGGGCCTTTATAGTGTATGTATAAGGGACAATTTCGTCAAAGGAATATATTACTAGGGTTATCTATTTGTTTTTTGTTTTTTTCTTTTGTTTATCATTCGGTAAACTTATTTACAATTTTTGTTTATATGCAAATTTATTTTAAATTTCAAGTTGAATTTTTAGGCATGTTGTGATTATGATGATCAAAATTCACAAATGAAAATCTGACCGTCTGATATGACCATTATAACCGTCTGATATGACCATTATGATAAAATACATGTATAAGAAAAAACTCAACTTGATCTGACAACGTTAAGAGCTCGATCCGGACGGTCAGTCCCGTAAGTAAAACCGTTAAACACACGAAAATGACCATTTGACCGTATAAATGAACACTTCATGTCGTTCCTCATGAACACTTGTGTTCTTGATGAGACTGTGAGGAGACAAACCAAGACACTTCACGTCGTTCTTCATGAACACTTGTGTTCTTATCTCCCTCTATCGGCGGGAAGAGTGTCTCATCAAAGTGACAATCAGCGAATTACGTCGTGAATAGAACACCTGTAGAAGGCTCTAGGTATTGAATGATTGTTGGTGACTTATATTTAACATAGATACCTAATCGTCTATAAGGACCCATTTTTTAACACAGTGGTGGCATTATTGGCACATAGACAGCACAACCAAATATGCGTAAATGTGAAATATCATACTCATACTCAGTTACCAACTGGTACACACTAAAGGTTTGGTGTGTGGTGGGTCTAAAACGAATGAGTAAAGTTGCATGTAGTATTTGCATAGCCCTATGATGCAATTGGAAGGTTGGTGCGCATAACTAAAGTTCGAGCGATCATCTGAAGTCGCTTAATGATAGCTTTTGCAAGACCATTTTAGGTGTGCACATGAGGTACGAGATGTTCAACTTCAATCCCTATTAACATGCAATATTCATCAAAAGTTTTTGATGTGAACTCTCCAGCATTGTCCAATCGAATAAACTTGATCTGATGATCTGGGTGGTGATCCCTGAGTTTTATGATTTGAGCTAGGAGTTTTAGAAATGCAGCGTTGCGTGTAGATAACAACGCAACGTGAGTTCAACGTGTGGAAGCATATGTTAGAATCATAAAATACTTAAATGGTCCACAACTTAGATGAATCTGTCCACATATGTCACCTTGAATCCTATGTAAGAACGGTATATTGGTTGTGTTATCTTTAGCATATGATTGTCTTGCTATGATCTTTCATATGGAACAAGCTTTGCAAAATGAGTGATGTGCATTGGAAGGAGCCAATGACACACTATGGGAGAGATGACGCGCCTCAGTTGTATGGAAAGATGGCCGAACGACATCCTAGATGCCAGAGCCAAGCCTGGCAGGCACTAATGCCGGCAATGGGCTGCCATCATCAATGGTGGCGTCACCACCTTGGGGCGTGGTAACATGATGTCCCAAACATTGTCATTTCGATCTAAAGAAGGGATGTCCGTGCGACTTGCGCAAAATCCGGATCATCATATCTCTTTCAGGATGACCAAAACGGTCATGCCAAAGCTTGTATGAGTCAGAGTCCTAAAGTTCTTGTTTAGCGACTACATGTGATTCAATAATCTGAATAGTAGTGAGGTAAAACTCACTAGACTGACTCATAAGTTTCTCCAATGTGTGTTTTCGTCCGCAGTCATGAGAAGTAATACACAGAAATTTTTGTCCATTCTCACAATAAGTTTCTTGGTAAAAACCATTAGCGTGTATGTCTTTGAAGCTCAATATGGTTCAATTTCCTTTAGGTGTATAAAGCGCATCCGCAACATGGATCAAAGTTTCATGAGGCAATAAGAATCGAGCAGATCCACGTCCTCGAATTACAGGTGAAGATCCAATCATTGTTGTCACTGAGGTTGTACAAGTTACTAACTCAATAAAGAGTTGTCAGTTCCTTAGGATTGTGTGGGTTGTTCCACTATCTACGAGACACTCGATCTCTCCAGTAGTCATACCTACAAAAAAGAGAAGATATATAAGTAAATAGTTCATTTTGAAACTATTTAAAAAGGATTGGAAAGTACTTGTAAGATCATCAATCCCTAGAGTGCAAAAATTTTTCCGCGCAGGATGACTTTTGCGCATTCAAACAACCATAACTTCTTTGTTAGGATAGATTTGAACGAACGATCAATTGTTCTGGAAAATAAACTCATACAGCTTTCCAGTGATATAAAATAGGCGTTTTAGCTAGTCCGGAGAAGTTCACAATGCACGTTTGAAGTTGCTGTCCAGGGAGGGACAAATTTGTTGTTTTTGCAGAATTGGCATGTGCAAGTTTTTGGAGCTTGCAAAAGGCGTATAGGCCGATATCTAGGCCATAAGAGACGTGTTTTCTTATCAAAGATGCGGCATAAGAAGTCTTCAAAGTCTAGTAAAATACGACATTTGGTTTAATAGCGTAGAAAGATCCAAAATCGAAAGCTTTCGGTAACTCCAAATGTAATATGACCAGGCATGTCCGTGGAGGGTCGATAGTGCGAGGCACACTTAAAACCACTAACTCCTTAATTTCGAACAATTCTAAGACATCACACTATACTTGGATGATTCTAGTTGATACAATCGATGATGAAAAATCTGCTAGAGTAGAAGACTTAACCAGAAAACACATGAGCACACATGAGGTTGTGATTCATGCCATTATGTATAGACTTGTACATGTTATTGTAACCATAAGAGACAAAGAGGAATGTTTCAATGAAACGAAATGTCATTCATAAGCACTAATGAAAAATTGAGTACATCCAGAGTCTCAAAATTGAAAAATAACTTAAGCATGGCATTAAGATGTCTTATTACATAACAAACTTGGTACAAATAGAAGAGTAAGACTTTCTAATCGACTACATCGAAGTCAGGTGCATCCATGCTAGAATCAGGTGCAAAGTCATTAATTTTGAGCTTTAAATTCTTGTCAGCATCATTAGTCTCTATATAGTTAACTTCTAAAGTCTCCTTATATTTCTTGTAAGCAGTAACGACCTTTGAGTTCGCACGGCAATTGCGATGTCAATGGTCAAGGGAACCACATTGGTTACAAACTGAGGGAGCATGGGTATGTTGTTTGGCGGGATTCTTAGGCTTTGGTGCGCCGCCACTAGGGCCAGCGGCACCACAATCTCGTAGCAAGACATTGGGGCGGCGCTGGTTGTCGCCACTAAATCTTTTCTGATTGTTAATGCATTGAGGAGCTTTCTCATGCGTATATGGATCACGACATTTGTGTCCTCTCTTTTTAAGAGCTTTTCCACCACGGCCATTACTATAATTGCTCTCCGGTGCAATTTGGGGGCGAACATTGTTTTTATCAAGGACCAGATTGCTCTTTTCTTCGGTCATTAGCTGTGACATTAGACCACTAAAGGTAGTGAGTCTCTTTTGTTGGTGATCATGACGATATTGGTTCATCAATACTTTACATTGAGTGGGAAAAATCAAGAACGTCTTTGTGATCATATCATCTTCAGTAGGGCTGCATTGGTAGGTATACAAACTTCATTTTTCTAATACCATGTACCAACCAATATATGATTGGTATGAAAAATTCATAATTTATACCAACTAATTGGTACGGTTGGTAATGGGCTTCTACCAACATATTTTTGGCCCCAAAATTTAAAGGTCCAATTCAAATAAGTAACAACAAATAACAACACAAATCCATAGTCTTATACAACTTCAACCAAATTACCAAATAAAAAGTCACAAACTGAATGCCAAAGTCCAAATAGCTAAACTTCCAAAGTACTAACAAGTAATAAATTCTCAAAACGATTGAAAGATGTACGGTAGAGATTTATTTTTCAGTAAATCTACGGTTAAAAATTTAAAGATATATATATTAAATAATTTAATATAATATAAGTTAGTAGGTACAGTTTACCATGGTATAAGGAAAACATGTACCACCTACCAACCAATAATTTGAAGTTGGTACAGTATATTGTATTATGTACCGTGTACCAATTTGGTGATATACCAGTGTATTTGGTACGGTTGGTATTGTTGGATCCAGAAGTAAAAAGCCCATTTATAGAAAGGCAAGTGGACCGACGCCTGCGGTCAAGAAGGTCAGAGGACGCTTGAAAAGTCAAAAGCGCTCGCAAGGAGCACAGTAACAAAGTACGCTCGCGAAAGGGGATAATTTGTTCACAGGGGGAAACGCGCTCGCGAAGCGGGGCGTGTGTTAACAGAATACGTTCGCAGTTGGAAAAGCGTTCGCGAGGGTATTATAAGAAATTAGACACGTGGTTGCAGGAGGTTAAAGTTACCACTAGAATGGTTTTGGGCTTACATGATTGGGCTTTAAGAATTAGTCTTGCACTACAAGAAGGATTATTTGAGGCCATACCTTGATTCGCAAGGAAACATCTACCCTAGTATTCACTATATAAAGGGTTGAGGTGCAAGAGAAAGACACAACTACATCTATCAACAAACAGACAACAACTTCGCCACGCGAAAGTCTTCAAGCCTCTCCGGAGCAACCAAGCCTGATCCGTCAGCAACCGTAGCCTGATCCGTCAAGCTGCAAAAGGGACTTAATCCGTTAAGTCTGACAGGTTTCAATCCGTTGAAATCTCTCTACTCCCCTGTTCGATCCGTTGAGCAGTTTTACTCCCGCAACCAGTTCTGGAGAATCCGTTCGCCAGTTTATATCTTGATACCCGCTGCTTAGTTTCTTTGCATACTAAGTAAGATTCGGCCATCCTCAAAGGTTGGAGAAAAATCCTAGAGGGACTTTTCCCTTGTAGGTCTAAGAAGGGAACCTAGCACAGAGGAAGAAGATCGGCGTCTGTCACAGTCGCTGTGAGAAGAAGTCAGAAGAGGGACGCGAGTAGCATCCAACTTCAAGGTTGTACCTGACCCAAAGGTACTGGCACGCCTAGCACAAATTTACAAGCCGGTTGTTTGAAGGACTGCAAATTCTAGACCAAACAGGTATATGAATTGGTTGGAATGAAATTGCGTATCATTGCCAGCCCTAATCTTCAAACTTGTCGACGCCACAAAAACTGAGTTGTGCTTGAAGGTGAAGCATGTCGCTATTGAATTCCTCCACAGTTTTGTAGTCTAGTAGGCGTATGTCATCCCATTTAGCCAATAGCATTGGCAGTAGCGTTTCATGAACGTTGCCGAAACGCTCAACCAACGCTGTCCAGAGTTCAAGCGAATTTGATTTTTTCATATATTGACAACGTAGAGTCAGACACATATGCCAATGTAGAAACATTAGCGTCTGTGACTGCATCTTTTTCTCAGGCAGAGCAGCTTTGGGATTATGGTAGATCGTTCCTATGAGATATCTACCGATGAAAGTCTGTTCGACGTCCGAAACCCACCTAGGGTATTCAGTGCCATCGGCATCAAGGATGTCGAATTCAACCCATGCAGAATCCATCTACAAAAACAAGAAAACCCGAGGCGTTAGCAATTGTTCGAGACCTTGTAAAAAGGTACGATGCTAAATGGTTTGTCAAAATATATTTTTCTCTCAATGATTCGAAGATCCGAGCTTCTCACAAGGGAGGCATACCTAAAAAGGTGATCTCGATTTGGAGATTTTAAAACTCTTCAATTTTCACAACTCCAAGCATATAATGGTGTAGAAGAAGGGAGGAACCCGATTTATCCTCTCCGAGGTTATTGAACTTGAAAAGAGTTTAAGTTTGCTTTGAACTTACCTTAGAATTTGCTTGAAAAGGACTTGAGAATGTGGCCTCAGATGAGTCTTGAAATTGGGTGACATGATCTCGGAGCTGACAGCGGCTAATGAGTGGCCGGGAAGCGGCGGCGGTGCAGGGACGAGCAGAGGAGTTGAGAAGAAGGAATCAGAGGAGGAGGAGCCGAGGGGACTTGAAGGCTTTTTGTTTTATGTTTTAGGGTTTGTGGTTGCTATCAACTCAAGAGCTGCTGATAACGTGATGAAGTATGAGAATAATGTGAATAGAGAATCGTGAAAGATATGTACTTTATTCATAGATAGGTGTTTCTATTTATAGAGGATTACATATGACATATATACGGAATATGAATTCTTTATCCTAATTGCATAAGGTCAAAACACACATAACAGAATATTCTATAACACTACTAACTTTTATCACTATATATTGTTGTAAAAATAAATATTTAATTTTGGATTTTTTTGTTTTTTGTTTTGAATATTTTTGCTGAAGTAAATTGTTCTATTTGTATTTGATAACCTCAAAAAAAATATTTTGTTAAGGTAAATGTGAAAATGATATATTCGATGAAATGACAAAAATACCCTTAAATTTTAACGGTGTTAGTGGTCAAAATATCAAAATGCTAACGGAATGAAACTTATGGTATGAAATGCAAGTTTTAGATAATTAGTTATGAATATAAAAAATAAGATTATAGTTCGGGTAGTGTTTTATAATTAATTCATTAAAGATTGAAAAACTAAAGAGAAAGAATAAATGAATATACGGATATACCCCTGGGCTCTCAAGTTGATTGTAGAACAGGGAAGAAATGAGAATTGAGAAGTTTTTTTAATGGAATATACGGATATACCACTACTTTTTTTTGGCTTAAATCTGATTTAGTACTGTGGATTAGAGTGCAAGGTTTCAAGAGAACGTACTAATGTCATGGATTAGAGTGCAAGGTTTCAAGACAAATGTGTGCTTGTGTCTGTAACACAGTTGCACATTGATAGATAACACAGAAACCTAGCACAAGATCTATTGTGAAGCTCAGATGTCCATCATTTTCAGCCACACATCTCCAAATTTGCAAGCTGTAGCAAAACTTTCTTGTCAGTGTAAAAATATGTCAATGGAAGCTTCGACTCAGATGACTCTACCGCAAACAAGGCTTGTTTAATTAGCTAAGACCAAAATCAGCAAAACATTGTTGGTTGATGCTCAATGTGCTGTCTATTGCATGGAGATATCAGTTTGGTTTCTCTGCTGATACATATGCACCATATATGTTACCCATATTGTCACACACACGTCCTTCAAGTTAGAAAACCACAGATTGATCACACATTCACACTCAGCAATCCTCTCAACTCAGTACAAGGTGGAGGAAGCACGACACTGCTGTCCCGGACAAACAGAAACTATCTGATTTTATCAAACTAAGGGCAAAATCAACAAGAAAGAAAAGCAAGGGTTCCTCAACTACAGCAGCGATCAAATACATACATGATGATGTTCACAGCTGAGTTCCAGAGAGTTTGAAAATCCTGATCATATGATTCATATCATACAATTATTCATATGAAAATTATGAAATAAAATACAAAGACCACACATACCTTTTATCTTGCATTAATTGTCCGAAAATTTTATCCCATTTGACAAACTCAGTAAGTATATATTGAAACAAGAAACAAGTTACATTACATTGATAAGAAACTAATTGTTAACAAGCTTGCACTACTAAAGAAACTCACTGTTTTTCCAAGAAAAAGAAAACTCATTCATGTCATCACTATGAGAAGAATAAATATGGCCATCAGGTGCTATATAGGTCACAAAGGTTAAAATCTAATGGGCGCCTGTGCCCTCACTCGTCTTGAACTGGCTCCGCCACTACGTAGCTGTAGGAATACAAACATTACTAGAAGCAGTCCAAGTATCTTTGGTGATACATCAACATAAATAAACTCAGTGAGTGCTTGAATCCCAGTGCTATACACCTTGCCTTGCTTCTATAACCTGCCATAATTTTTCAGTGAAATTAGGCGTTCAGTACAGCTGAAGATACTGGAGCCCCTACATTTTCCTGTCCAAAAGATGGATGGCAAACAACCAGGAGTAGAATATGGGGTGATTTGTTTTCTTAGGTCCAAAAAGTAACATTCATCGGCTGATGCAAAACATATTCCATGCTCCCATTCAACACAAATCTCTCTAAAATTAGACCCTGCATGCTGGATGACTAGTCCATTCTGGAAGGCGTTTCATTGTTATACTGTGATGTAGCCCCATTTTTCCTCATCATCGTAACTTTTCAACACCCATATTTTGATTTTATAATGTGCATCCCAATGATGAACAACATCCACAAGAGCCAAAGATCCTCTAAATTCAAGCAAATATAAGCCATAACAACTAGAGGGAGCAAGGGTTTCACAGAATTCATCTGTTAAAATTGAAAGGAATTATGTAACCGGGCTTTTGATTGTTTTGTCAATCAACCAATGAATGTGCCCACCTACATATATTGCATTCTTTCTGCTGCGTGACTGCGTCTGCCAGAAAAAAGAACTGCTTGCATCAAAAGGAGGCGCCTGAAAATGTATCTGTCGCCATGAGCTTGTACCTAATACAAGAACTTGAGCCACAACACAGTTGTTAGTTGCCCAAACATGAACAACCTTGTATGTGCTAGTAATATTAACCAAATCCCATCCCATACCAATCAGTATCAATATTGGTGCGTGGTTGGAACTGGGATGTTACTATCAGTATTGGTGCATGGTTGGAACTGGGATGTTACTAAGAGGTAGCTCAAGAACTTCTTCCCTCTGCAGATTGACCAACAAGCATGGACCCCAACTCCATGTACTGATGTTTTGAGGAAAACCTAGTTGCAGAAAACAAAGTCTACTTGGAAGGAATATTGTTTCAAGACGATTTGAGAGACATGTATGGATTTTGTCAGTGTCTGCTTTGTGCAGTTGTATTTGAACGACTGCCATGCTTGGAACACTGAAGTACCACCATGTAGTGTAGAAAACTCGGGTCTTCTACAATGAAGTATCACACGCATAAGCGATGAGTCTGTAGCAGACCGCAGGTTGTGGAGCGTAGCAAACTCGGGGCTGCGAGATATGTCCAAAGGAGTTAGACACACATTGGACGCGACGGAGTGATTTTACCGGCAGTCTCGTAAGGATATCAATGGTGACATCTTCCGGTAGATCCGTCAATGTTTTTACCTTTGTGTTTGGATTGCCATCAGTCTCGCCACCGGTGACTTCGTCAGCTAACTCCGTCAAGTCTTCAGAAGATCTATACAATTTTTTTTTTTTAAAAAAATTGCTTCTATGCATGAGGATTCCTCCGGCCATCGTTCCTTTTTTGGCTCTTTTATACAATGTATATTGGATATATATAGGAAAACGAGATGCGTCTAACTAGGAAACTAGAAATTAATAGATGATAAGATTCTTCTGCTATCTTTGTTAGGAAATAAATATATGAACTTATTTCAATTTAGGAAGTAAATAAAGGGTGACTGAATCGGCCGTCAGCAGTACCTTCACATCAAGCAAAATCTCAAGCTGAAGAATTCATAACTATGAAACAAGACCCAATCACCAACTCCGCTCATCTCAAAAAATTTGGAGCTCACAAACAATTGGAAAAATCTGACATGTAAAAGAAGGCAAACGAAAAACCAAGAGGTCTTAGGTCTTAGAAGTGACATGATGCACAGGTCATGGTTATTAAAACCTAACTCGAACATCATAGGTTATGTAGTCAATCAAATACAATCCAGAGAGGGAGGGACAACAATGCATCAAACATACATGAAGAAATATCAAACTCATACCTAATAGATTTGTGTAGCATTTCAGAACAGAAAGCAGATAGTTCAAGACTGTATATTAACTGAAAAATGTAGTTTTATCTGAGATTAAAGTTATAATCCTCACAACACAGTTGCAGTAAATTGCTATTTAAGGCTCAACAATTCTCACAACTTCAGTATTAAATTTTACAACGACTAAGATTCACCCGATGTTGCTGCATCATCTTTGTGCTTGACCATACCAGAATCCACAAGAATGGGAATCTCTGCTGCAAGCCATGGAGCAAGACCCAAGCACAGCGCATGTGCTATACCAAATCTAGGGCTGCATAACATAAGAAAGATTTTAGTTGATAGTACTCAAACCTATGACTCCAATAAAGTGAAAGATAGATAAGGCGCTTATCATTGTTATTATAGATCTATAGTTTTTCCGTGAAAAGGAAATAAGTAACTAAGTTGAGAAACTTGCAGTGCTTTTGTTTCCATCAATGCTTCTTGTTTGTTGGATTAAAAAGACCAAAAATTTTCTAATCAATCACCAGAGCACGACATGAAAAACCATAGTTTCATTGTTCAAGGTTCTCTATATGTTTCAAATGTTTTAAAGCTGTATTGTTGCATCTCTGAAAGTAAGTAATTTTCTTGTCTGTCGCTATAAAGTCATCCAAAATCCGTATGACCGCATCCTTATTCATGACCCATGACTGCTACTATTATTGAATCTACGCCATACTCCTACCAGGTACCATTTCTAGTCATAAAGCAATGTTAGCTAGAAGAATTCATCCTACAAGTTTACTAGGGAAATCTAAATCTACCAATAGTGAAAATATGCTAAACTGATGGGTCCATTTTGAAACTACAGTAACTAACGATTTCTGTTCAGGTAGCGAAACAAAATCCTACAAGCAGCAGTACCAATAAAGAGTTCAAAACTTACAACAGAGCAAGTTTCCAATTAATGAATATAGGCGAATAGGGAAGGTCCTCATGTTCTATAGAAATTGATATGCAAAACGATCAAGCACTAAAATATAATTGTCCACTAATTTATTCTGCCCATCCTTAATAATGTCTAGCCTTATTCCAACTTTAACTTAGGAAAGAAGACAATCCCCACCACACAACTGACTTTCACCTCACTAAATTGTCCTGGTACCACAATTTCTATGCAACTACAGCTGCTATAAATCATCTTTTTATTCTAAAGTATTATTATTCTATTTTTGTGTAACATTTCTATCTAGGCAGTCCAACATGACCGCAACAGACCCACCTTTGCTTTGCCATAACTTTACATATCTAAGCTAACAGACCTTTAAATTCTCCTGTACTTTGTTCACTTCTCCAAACACCTCTTTACTTCACATCATTAATTACTCCATCAAAAAATATATCACCCACCACCCCTTATACCCACCCCTGAACTAAGGGCGCTCAGGTCAGGTACTTTCAGACCTAAGAGCTCCTGGTCTGCATTTTACATATCTAAGCTAGTAACTTCTCTCCATAAATTTCAAAATGACTATGTACCCAATTTACTAGCCTAAGTTTTACTATAGTGTCACTTTGAACTTCATAAATCTAAAAACCTCAACTAAGACAATGCAGTTAAACATTTTTCACGATACAACACCAAATCATTAGGAAAAATACTTGACACAATTCAGCCTTAAAATCGCAGCTAAGTCCGAAATCCCTAACGCTACATCAATTCATAGGTAACCGCAACTACGAAAGAAGCGAAAATACCAGTTTTTGGCCCAAAGCGGCTTGAAATGCACGGTCAAGCAAATCTTCCCTCCTCTATACATCTGCACAAAACCACACGTAACCTCAAAACTTCCACTCTTACAACTCGCAACCAATGTCAATGGGCAAAACAGTAAAATCAAAACAAAACGAGAGGACCTTTTGGGTTTTTCCATCGAGCTGGGGGAGCTCGAGCTCCGGCGCGGTGGCGGGGTAGGTGACGGGAATATCGAACTGGAGGTCGAACTCGTACTTGAGGAGGTTGTGGACGTACCAGCACTTGCCGGTCCAACGTGTCCCTTCGGGATTGGCCGCGGAGATTCGGAACCAATCGTTGTCGTTGGACTTGTTCATCTGTGTGTAGGCGATCAGGGACTTGTACTCCTCTTTGAGGCGCTGAGTCCACGCCGGCCCGTCTCGTGGCCCGGCCTTGGTGGTTAGGAGCGGGATCTGGGTCAGCGTCGACTTCGTGTTCGGCTCCCAACCCTCCATTGTGTGCGAAACTCCGATTTGGGGATTGAGCTCTCTCTTGTGGCTATGTGGGAGAATATAGCTGACGCTTTTCTGGGAATATATTCACAGACAAAAAGTTGAGGTCTGAGGGTATATTTGGAATTTTAGTGCTAACATTTTTTATAATTCTGGTGTGAATTGTAATCGAATGTTTGCAAACCCTTTTTTGCTCCCCTTTCAGAATTAGATTTTGAGAAAAAGGAGAAAAATTTATTGATCAAATATCAAAACAATTATTATAGTCAAGGGCGAATAGCCTGAAAATCATCCAACGCAGCTAACAACTACTAAAGAAAAATACACATCTCAACAATTGTGACTTGTGAGTGCAATTGTATTATTGACTAGCCTAAAGTCACCGCAAAACACGTTATTAAAACAACAAATTAACGGGCAAAGAAATAACCTTATGAACCCTGAAAAGCCACACAACTTTCAATCGATTAAGGCCTAAGGACCAATAGTATACCTATCATCGAATTGAGAGAAATAAGCTATTAGGATCCGAAAGGATATTTCCTTGCTACATCAACGCCTACTCCTCAGCCTCATAACTGAGGCCTGTACCTATATTAGGACCCTCTACCTTAGGAGCCATTGATTCTGACAAATCCTGATCACCCTTAACTATCACCTTCTTATTTCGACTTCCCCACTTACGGTCTCTTTAATTTCTTAGGCGACTTGTACAAGGGAAATCCCCCAAACTGCACCGAAACCTCGACCAAACCATAATCAAAACCTAGCCTTGGCTTCTTCAATACCAAAGTAAGCCCATCTGCAAGCCTACACGACCCAAAATTATCCAAGGAGTCTAATTCATCTCCAGCCCTAACTTTCCTCTCCAAATCGAGCCTAACCTTTGAGAGTCCATACTCAACTCTCGACCCAAATACCCAACACTCTCAGTCAACTCTCTTGGCTCGGTCAACCCTAGTTTGAAACTACGGTTTCCCGTCGAGGAAATCAGAGACGCAGCAACTGGCGTAGCCGCCTCCTCGTCACCGATGCAGCCATCCTCCAACCTCATCGGCCTAACCTTCTCCACCGACTCCTCCACTAATACAACATCTCCCAATGGCCGGCACACCAAATTTTCAGCCCCAACCTTGACAACATTAATAACACCGATCATCGACAAACCACATATCAAACCTTTGTCACATATACCTCCTCCATGCCCAAAGATACCACACTCCTTGCAAATTCCATGAGCTCTTTCAACCTTAAACTCTAACTTGAAAGCTAATTCCGACGAGTGAAAAAAGCGTTTGGCGAGATCTGGTTTCTCACGTCTAAAACAACCCTAATCCTCTAAACCCACCCCGGATCTACTCTGACCAAGGTTCCATGATCCTTTGCCACACGGCTAAGAATCAGAGTTCCCTATGACAAAGTGGAGATTGGTAATTGATACCCACGCCTCCAAATGATGCAAGGAGACATCCTCCACCGGGCTAAGCCTGTCATATTCTGCCAAGACTAACATACACCTGCTGAAGGACCAGGGTCCTCATCCAACGATCTGATATCTCTCCTCTTTCACCTTAAATTGAAAAACAAAGAGTCTTGTCTCTTCTTCACGAACGAGCAACTTTGACTTGAGATTCTAAATCCCTGAGAGCATCGAAGAGAAAACATGAATCACAACGGTCTTGTTCATACCGATCAAATGTCTACAAAAAAGAGAAGGGATCAGCATCCCAAGTCAAGATTTAAGCCTCTATCTCGGTCATCTGGCCGCCGCCGAGGAAACCTTAGCAGAGACCAAAACTGCTCTTTATTTCCCTTTACGAATTAGCCGCTCTCTTTAGGGTTTGGAGTAGAGGAATAAAATAATTTGTTAGGGGCAGTGATTATAGGGCAAATCGATGTTTGCCTTTGGCTAATTATGAGAGCAATTGCAGTGGTAGATCGATTCAATAAGCAATTAGTGGGACCCAGACACTTTTAGCAGAATTTGTAATGCAGCAGTTAAAATTCCCATAGGCAATTCATGGGGCTCGCATGAACAGCAATCAACAAGGCAAATCAATTGCCAATTTTTGGCCATCGTTTCGCTTGACCGATTTCACTAGGGTCCACTGACATTCCACTTGCTCTATTGCCAACAAATCAATTTAAACGATAAAAAGCTACAACGGCTCTTTAACTAGAACCACTAGATTTAATCATATGGCTATAATTAAACCAACGGTAGGATTTTTTTCCATTCTGTTTTCACTTCAAAATCTTTGTTTGATGATGGTAGCAGTGACTGCTACACACCTAGTTTTAATTAGTTATATTTTCTGATAATAAAATGTTGCGTAGGAAATCCTGTAATTTAAATTCCGCCTATGTAACTTTAATTTTATGAAATAAAAATCTACCTGGTTGAATAAAATAATAAATGAGCTTAACAACATTGATAGTAATTACAACTATGTTAAACCACACCAAAGTTTATTCGTAAACATAAACAAACTTCAAAGAAGATTACAAATAGAATTAAATTCAGTTTACCCCATTGAAGTTTAGGGGCAACTTCATGTTAGTCCTTAAACTTTCAATTTCATCAAAATGCCCCTTAAGCTTTTCAAATTTAATCAGTCGTACCCAATTTAACAAACTCTGTCCAAATTAGATGTTAAGTCTATTAATATGACTCATTGAAATGGCTAGAATGGTCATTTTATTTCTAAGAAAAAAACACACACAACAATGCTTTTTCTTCTTCGATTCTCTCCCATAAAATCTTCCTAAATTGCTCTTAATGACATCTGAGCAATCTTCATCATCCTTCCCTTAATTTCAAATGTTATAATATTCATTCATCTCTTAAACATTACCTCTCTCGCCAGCTCCCCACATTACCACAACTATTAGATAAGAAAATCACACATGCAAGTTTAACGGTATCTGTTAAATTGGACATGACTGATTGATTTGGAAAGCTTAAGGGGTATTTTGATGAAATTGAAAGTTTAAGGACTAACATGAAGTTGCCCATAAACTTCATGGGGTTAAACTGAATTTAATTCTTACAAATAAAACACACAAACTATGAGTACATTTATGAAAATCATAAAAACAATTTATTCCTCGATCGCTGGAGTTCATACTCAATTGTCATCCATGTTCCAATTATGCTTCATCAAATCATCTTGTAAACACTTGTGGAGGTAGGCAGACTATACCTGAAATTTGTGATCCTTGAATTCAGGAAGATTCAGTCCATCTCTACCCACTGGTTCGAATCGAATAGGTTCACCAGTTTCGGGATGCACAGGTCGATCGTAGACAGTTGCCATGGATGGATTCATCAAATCATCTTCTTCAGGCTCCACAATTCTTCCTCGACAAATTCATCTTGCACAATCATGTTATGAAGAATGATACAACTTATCATGATGGCTCGAAGATCTTCTAGTTTAAACAACTTGGCACGGTGATGTAGTAATGCCCATTGAGATTGGATGATACCAAAGCATCGCTCCACATCTTTGCAGTAAGCCTATTGTTTTTTGCAAAAGTGCTTCTCTTCTTCTGTTCTAGGGTTCAACATCTTTGCAGTTTACCCCATTGAAGTTTAGGGGCAAGGTGGTATCCATTGGTTGTTGTTGACCTCAAATTGAACCTGAGGAGCAATTCCACCTATGACACGTTCGAACACATTAGATGCACCAAGAACGTTGAGATCATTTTGTGCTCCAGGGTTTCCGAAGAATGCGTGCCATATATGTGTGTCGTACGACGACACCGTTTCCAGAATTATAGTTGGTCTTCCCTTCCTGCCCGAGTAAGCTCCAGCCCAACCGGTTGGGCAATTTTTCCACTCCCAATGCATGCAATCGATGCTACCAATCATGCCTGGAAACCCGCGGCGATGTCATCTATTGAGAATCCTATATAAGTCAGCAGGATTGGGAGGACAAAGGAACCACTCACCGTACAAAATCTCGATATGTCTGTAAAATTTCTTCAGACACTGCAGCGCTGTAGAAGTTCCCATCCTAGTGATTTCATCATATTGGTCAGCAGCTGCACCGTATGCGAGCATTCTCTCAAAGCACTTGTCATCTTTTGTTCCAGAAGCAATCCCATTTTTCCAGTAGCATCTGCTTTTTGCCTCCAAAAACTGTCGTGGTTGCAAAGATCCTCCATTATACGTTGGGAAGACATGTTTATGCATTCGGTACCGAGTCTGAAAACAAGTTTCATCGTACACTGGATGTTCAACAAAATAATCTTGTAGGAGGAATTGACCTCGGACTTCTCGGTGTCTCTCCATATTTGGTGCACGACCAGGCCGTGAACCACGCGCTCTAGGTGTCTGTTCCAGTTGATATTGTGCCACCAATGCAACCTCTTGAGAATTTGTAGCTTGAATTCGCTCTAAGTCGATATTTTCACGATCCATTTCTAGCAACCACCTGTTTAATTCATCCATTGAAAAAAAGGGATGAGTGTTGATATTTAGAAAGAGACGAAGGTAGAATGAGAGGAAATGTGTGAGTAGAGAATGAAGTCTGAAGGTTATTTATCAACAATCTTCGAGATAAAAAGTTTCTGTAAGTACACGTGTCACATAAAGATAGGTTAAAAATCTTATCAAAAATCTGATATATATTTCTAGATGATAATGGTATCCGAAGTTGACACGTGTCAAGTAAATATTAGATGAAATTTTTATCGAAAATTATAAGATATTTTACAATAAATTAATAAATTAATTAATAATCTCTTTTAACAGTAATGGTTGGTGTACAGTTAATCTCATTATGAATTAATCAAATTATAAGTTAAGTTTTGTTAACTAATAAATTATTCCAAATAAAAATATAAATAATAAATTAGCATGCAAATTGCCTTCACAGGTACATTGGAGAGGCGATTATCAATTTAGGATGAATAGTAAATCAACAAGAGCAATTAATAGGCAAATCAGCAATTGTCTTTTGCCTATGGGTGCAATTGCTCTGACGGGAGGGGTGAGGCAATATTATTGCCCATTTGGCGACAGATGAAGTTGTTTGTCATGGTGGTGACAAGTTGAGCAAGATTCTATAGTTTGACATGAATAATATTTCATGAGGGATCACAGTTAAGGTTCACATCTATCGCCATATTTGCCCTATACTGGTGTCTGTGAAGCATGCTTACTGTTTCTGAGTTAGGGTCGAGAGACAATGATGTGACAAGGAAGGTAACTATGAAAATATTGTTGGTTTTTTGTCAAGTATACAGATTGCTATAACACCTGAAGGGTAAGCCGATTTATTCCATTGTTTAATTTTTTTTGAATGTCTATTGTTTAGTTTAATGTAAAACCGATTGATATCTTAGACAAATAACTAGTTGCAAAAATGCTCATTCAGTATTAATTTTAAGAGCATAAAACTCATTCTAATGAAAATAATTTCACATTGCCTATTTACACAAATCTTAACTAAAATATAATATTACCCTTCATTAAATAAAATCTAACCCCTCTCTCCTGATCGATAACGCCTCTGTCCTCCTCTCTCTCTCTTTTTCCCTCATCCTCGCCTCTCCCTTTTCTCAATCCGACCGGTCAACGCTGTGACGCCGCCACGATTCAGATGTGGAGGTTGCCGATGTTATCGAGGGTGAGTCCAGGGCAAATGGTTGTTGTCCTCAGATCCGTCAACGTTGTCGTCGTCCTCGGTTTGTCGGTCAACTCCCCTCTCTCTCTCTCAATTCTCCAATCAATCTCTCTTTTTCTCTCATCCACAAGGATGATGCCTGCCAACGCTTCTCTGATTTGACAGGTCTCATCTCCGATCTCGTTCTGCTATGCCTTAGATCTGGACGGTGAGCTTTAGAACAGATCGTCTGCTCTCGTACCCGAACCAGAAGCGGTGTCTTCTCTGGTCATGCTACCGAGCCTCTAGACACTGCCGTCAAGCATGAATTCAGGGATCTACAGATGAGTCGAGATATGGTCGGTCTGCCTTGATTTCTGTTCCGGTGACAGTGCCTCCTCTTCTTCCAATTGGTTCTCTCAATAGGTTGGCACATCAATTCCGGGAACTTCATCTGAAGAGGCGTTTTCAAGAGGTTATTGATGAGAATCTTAAATCGGCGAAACGTCTTCGATCGTCTCTTTCAGTGGACCAATCTGAATCTCCTTCTCCTCAGAATTCGCAACTGGGTTTTGTTCCAAAGGCCCGACGAACCAAGATTGCATCTATACCTGTTGGAGTTGGGCGTGGTCGTGGACTCGTGGTTGTGGATGGCGTGGTAGACCCTGAAAAATTGTTCCTGAGTTTTCTCAATCAGTAAGGGAGGTACCGGTTTCTATCTCTACTGATCTTGTTATGACTGTTCCTATGGATACTACTTCAGTCTCTGTTCTGCTGTCTTTCCTACTGTTACAAGTACAACTGCTCCACCTGAGGGCAGTAAAATATCGGCAATAGAGCCTCAGCTTGGTTTCTTTATTGCATCTTCATATACAAAATCTAGTGTGGACTCTCTCACTTCCTCTGTCAATGGCACTGGTGGCTGGCCTACAGCTATAGGATCCCCATGAAAATACTGTCATGGAACTGTCAGGGGCTGGGGTCCAACCTGATAGGGAGGCATTTGCGTCAACTACAGCGCAAGCATGACCCTTCAGTACTTTTCTTAATGGAAACTCTTCAGCAGGATGAGGTTGTACAAAAATGGCAGTCTAACTTGAAGTTTTCTCATCTGTTTGTGGTCTCTACATTTGATACTTCAGGGGGAGGTTTGGCCTTATTTTGGAAGGATGATGTTCCAGTCTCGGTTGTACATAGTATTTCTAGTTTTATAGATACTAGTGTTCTGTTTGTTCAAGAAAATTTTCTTTGTAAAATATCTTAGATGTACGGAATGCCTACTATAAATAAGGTGTGCTTTTGGTATGCTATGTCTCAGTACTTTTCAGAAACTCATTTACCATGGATTTTGATCGGTGACTTAAATGAAGTTTTGTGGAATGATGAAAAGTTTGTGTCAGTAATCGAGTTATAGATGGTTATTGGGGGCCATGAACTGATTTACTGGGGGTCAACAACTAAAATATCTGAGTTCCTGGGTGTTAGTAACAGATTTATTGGTGGTTATTAGAGATCATAAACTGAGTTACTAGGGTTCAGTAATTAGAATATCCGAGTTACTGGGTGTCAGTAACCGATTTAGTTGTGATTACTAGGGATGGGTCAGTAACTGGAATATCCGAGTTATTGGATGTCAGTAATCAATTTACAGGTGATTGGAGAAATTTGATCACCGGAGTCCAACAACCAGAGTCCGGCGGTGCTCAGGCAAAGTCTTCTTTCTTTAGTAAGAGACAAGGGTAAAAATGTTTTGAAAATAATTATTTTAATATGGTCTTAATAAAGATTTGTGTGTTTGGACACAAAAAAGAGTATATTTTATTCAATTAGGTTTTAAAATCTTATTTTCATTAGAATGAAGTTTTTTATGTAAATGGACATTATCCAAAAAAATAATTGAAGAGTTTAGTCATAAAACTTCTTTAATGAATTGTGGAACTCATGATGTGATGTAAACACTGCCTAGCGAAAAATATAAATATAAAAAGAAAATAATAATAATGACTTCCAAGGGTAGGAGACCCCAATTCTTTCGACCTTTAAATTCGAATATCCCCCAAACCCAACAAATTCCTCTCCCTCTTCTCCTCTGCTGCTGATCTCCTCTTCTCTCCCCCACCCAGAAAACCCCTCTTCAAAACCCTAACCCCAATTCCACCGCCATCAACACCATGGCTGGAGGAGCTGGCGGCGGAGCTCTCAACACTCAAGCGCTCTCTCTCCTCGCCGCCGTCAACAACCACGGCGATTTGTCCGTCAAGCTCTCCTCTTTAAAGCAGGCCAAGGATTTGCTCCTCTCAATCGACCCTTCCTCCGCCGCCGACCTCTTCCCCTACTTGGTCGAGCTCCAGTCCTCCCCCGAATCCCTCGTCCGCTTATCTCTCATCCAGTGAGTCTCGAAACCCTAAAATTGCAATCTTGATTGAATCAAATCGCATTCAAACCCTATGTGCCTTTCTTTCTTGATCGATTTTTACTGCATTTTTTGATAATGAATTAGAGATATTAGTCCAGAGAACTATAGAAACAATCACGTGTAGGTATTGTAGTGTTTGTATTTTCGGTTTATCGAAAATCTTTGTTGTGGGGTTCTTATTGTATGTGGCTTGGCAGGGTGATTGAGGAGATTTGCTTGAGAGCAATGGAGGAGTCATCTGTACTGATGTCTGTCCTGTTGGCGTTTTTGAGAGACAGTGATTCTGTTGTAGCAAGGCAATCTATAGTTAGCGGCACAAATGTCTTTGTCAGTGTCTTGGAGGAGTTGACGTTGCAGGTATCTCTCTCATGTTTTGTTCTCCCTTAACTGGCATTTCATAAAGATGTAGACAAACATGCAAATTTAGAACATTTACTTTGGTGAAATTAGCAGATAGGTAACGATACTATAGGACACTTATGTTTTGATCTTCAGAGTGATTCTAAGGAATAGGGATTAAGCTAGTTGGAAACAACCTGATTTAGGAAGAAAAAACTTGTATTGATAAACTATTACCTAAATAAAGAAGCTTAATGACTGAAAATCATCTCAAACTTGTAACAGGCTTTGCTTCTTAGTAAGACCTCCAAATTATACATATATATATATATATATATATTACTTTTTTGTGATATGCTTTTACAGATTATGGTACAAAAGATTGCCTTCCTTTCCCCAAAACGTAAACAAAGTTGCATGATTGCTCGTTTACTCTTTAACCTATGTAAACTTTTATTCAATTAATCTAGTTTATTCTCCTTTCCTTTTCTAAATCATATTGTTCTGTTTACTTATGGTTATGTAAAAAGTTTCACCGGAGGGGTAAAATTGAGATATGGCTTGAAGAACTTTGGTCGTGGATGGTTAAGTTCAAGGATGCTGTATTCACAATTGCAGTACAGGTAGTTGGTGACTCTGATTACCTCTTTAAATTTCATCCAACTGCCAGCAAACTTACTCAAGCTGGTTTGCATTTTGTTGTTGATGCTATATTTACCATGGCATTGAATGTAGGTGCCATCATCTTTAGATTCTCTCTGAATGTGTCCATTAATTTATTTTTCGATTTAATAGGGTTATTTGAATTTAAAAGTATTTATCTGCGATAAATGGAATACCAATCTTCTTAGTCATTGCTTGCATCAAGGCTGTTTGCAGAAGTGGGCATTTCGCCGTTTTAGGATCATAAATGAATGAGTTGGAGGACTTGGACTTTTAAGCCCTTGGTTCTGCTAAAGTGTGGATGTTTATTTTTCCAGTATCATTTTGTCAGATATTAGTTATTCATCTAACATAATTTCTCGTTTCAATTTTGCTGGCCTTTGTTTTATGGGTTTGTTAGGAATCCTGTACAATCTATTTGTACTTTTATTTGCATCTCCCTTTTATTCCTTTGCTAATAAAATCTAAAAAAATATTTGAAGTTGGTTTGCTAGATACTGGCAACATTAACCTAATACTATGTTCAATTGGATATTGCAGCCTGGTTCTGCTGGAACAAAGTTGCTTGCGTTGAAATTTTTGGAAACATATGTTTTGCTGTTCACACTTGACACCGACGATTCTGAAAAACCTATCGCAGAAGGTATTGCAATCCTACTTTGAATGCCTTCGTTTTTATTGATTTAATTATTACTTTTTTATTTCTCAAATCAATTAAAGAGTCATCTCATCATAGAAAATAGGCACTTGGAGATGTGGTCAAGTTCTAGGAAGTTGCAATGCGTCTTTTCCCTAGTTATCTGACTCCGGAGATATATTACCTTTCATCTATTTGGAGTCTTGGTTTCTTTGCTAATGATTTGGTTGTGGATGCTACAGGATGTAGAAGAGGTTTCAATATTTCGTGGCTGGTTGGGAGACACCCTGTCCTCGACTCGTACCTGCTCATGTCAGAAGCAAATAGGGCTCTTGGAATTCTATTAAATTTGTTGCAGTCAGCTGGTAGTCTTCAGGGTTCCTTGACAATTACCATTGTTAATTGGTGAGTGCTCACAATGTGGTGCTAAGTTTGGTCATTTTGGCTGGATTTTAGCTTTTTAGTATACTTAGCTTCCCGTCAGTTACATTAGATTAGGAAGTCCATTTATTTAATGTGATCTTATCATGGATATGAACTTGAAGTGGTGTATCATGTCTCTTCACATGCTGATGTCATTAAATATCTTCAGATTACTGGAGGGATTAAGTATTTAACATATAGATGGTAAACGGGTTTTACGTCAGTTTAATCGTTTTGAAATTATTGGAGGTATCACTGAAGCTTGGGAACAGCTTTAGTACAAGGTCAACTTCTTGTTTGTGATATTATTGCAGCATGATGACCAGCTCTCTTATGAGGAAGTAATGGCATTGGATACTGCTGCATTGGTGGTTCAGATAATGGCAGTTACATGACTAGACACGTTAAAACTTGCAAATTGTATGGTTACTGTGGAGCACCAATGGCCAGGGATAAGTTTGCATAACTGGTGGAAAAAATGGTCATCTCATATGCTGAGGGAAGCATGGTGGTCAAGCAATGCAGTTTATGCTTGTAAACTGTTAGACAGACCATCTACTTTTTGCAGTGTTTTAAGTTTTTGTGCTGTATGTGCATACAGCTATTAATGTGTGAGCTATTTGAAAATGTATTGATTATTTGGTAACAGTTGATACACATTTAACATTTCATAATAAAATTTCTTTTTAACCGCGAATTATGATTGAATATTTCATTTTGTTTGATGCTGATTCTCTTTGTACTTTGTGTTCTTTTTGCCATTGGAGTTATGGACAAGGATTTAGTTTTTTTCATGAACCCCAGCAATTTCAGATCATAGCTTATATTTCGGTTTAAATCTTGAACTAGGTATTGTAAAAAACTCAAAATTGCTGTAGCCCTATTGTCTCTAAGCATAAAGGGCCTGCTAACCCGGTTTAACAGTAAAACATCCACCTAGCCTGTCAAATTGCGCTAAACTTCTAAACAATTTTACTTAGTTTTGCCATATATACTTGAACCAGTTGGTATGTTAAGACTGAGGTAATAACAACACAGGTTATATGCTCAATATTTGCTATTCAAGTTCATGATTCTGAGGATTATGTAGTTAAGCAAATTGAGTTCAGAGTAATTGAATGAGTTGCTGTCTTGTAGTACTGCTGTATCAGTTTCTAATTGGATTATGTAGTTAAGCAAATTGAAGTTCAGAGTAATTGAATGAGTTGCTGTCTTGTAGTACTGCTGTATCAGTTTCTAATTGATCGTGTTTATAAGTTTTGATCTTCCAATTTGTGGATTTTACTCTTCTTTTTGCTAATAGAGGTTTTTCTATCAACATTTATCTGTACACTTTCATTTTTTATTTATTGTGATTTGTGTAGTTAAAAAAAGTATGAGTGAACATATTTTTGATGCTGTAGGTGTTAATAGGGTTGAATGTTAATAATAAAGTCACGGTGTGTTCAAAGCTGTGGATGGGATGTGAAACTGGAAATTGTGCTATAGGTGTCTCAGTTATAAGGTTGAAAGATAGTAGCATCATGATATTTGTGATTTTGTGATGATTGAAAAGCTCTGCATCATGATATTTGTGACTTTGTGATGATTGAATGAAGCTCTATAGTGTCTGAGGTACTGTGACTAAAGTGGTGGTGGTGTTTTGTGGGGGGGGGTGTCTGGAAAATTCAAGAATCTGAATATACTTGCAAGCAGCACATTTACCAGTAGTTGTAGCAATCTAGAAAGTGATTGTGACTGTGTTGTCTCATGCATTTTGCTCCTGGCAATTGTATACATGATCCTCTTGCATCTGCTATGGTTTTTCTTTTTGGGTTTGTGTGTTGAATGATACACTTTGCACCTGGTGATTGTGTACCTGATATCATGCAATGAGTCATATTTGGTTTCAGTTTGTTTATAATAAACTAACTACTACACGGCACAAAGTAAGATTTTATGTATCAGGAGGTGATAGATAGACACTCTACCAGGTCTCTTGGTTGAACAGAGTAATTATGTTTGTAGATTGTAAGCAAACAAGTTTGGAAACTTGTATACTAAATTATAAAAGGGAAATGTGGCAGAACTTATTGCTTATACAGGCTACCTGTAGAAGGATATGCAACTCATGATTAGCAGAGGATAGGTGCACAATCAGCTCATGTTGTAGGCTTATTCTGGCGATAGTGTCTCATATGTTACGGTTCCTTCCCAGTGAATGCATCTTCATATCTCTTCACATTCAATTTTTTTTTGCATTTCTCCTAGCGATAGTGTACATGAGCGGCACCCTTTTTTTCATAGATATGAAGTCAACTCTTCGATTTATGTGGTGTTAATAGGGGAGGCATAAGTGGCAAACCAGAAAATCATAATGATCATAAGATGTTATTACTTCCATGTTATACATGTACATTCTTTCTTCCTTAATTTGTGTTACTTTTCCTCCTACTGTAATCTTAACATTATTTATTTGACATGACAGTCTTGCAGCCGTAGCAAGAAAGAGGCCAGTTCACTATGGCACCGTTGTTTCTGCACTATTTGATTTTGATCCAAACTTTGAAGTAGCAAAAGGACGCCATGCTGCTAGTATCCAGTATTCTTTAAGAACTGCATTTTTGGGTTTCCTTCGGTGTACTAGTCCAGTGATTGTAGAGGTAAAAAAATTGTTTCAGTTTTTTTATTTTTGGGTATTTGGCTCATTGAGCCTTAAAATGTAGAAATCCTAGAAAATATCCATTTTTCATCTGTTATCGCCTCAAAAGTTTATCCTTTTACGTTTCAGTCAAGAGATAGATTGGTTAGGGCACTACGCTCTATGAATGCTGGTGATGCTGGTGATCAAGTAATCCGCCAAGTTGATAAAATGCTAAAATATAATGAGCGGGCTTCACGTGATGCTTGGTCTGGAAAGGTATATAAATCATTTCTTACATTTTGTATTTGTCTTTCACATATAGAATTGAACCATTGCACTTGTTTGGTTCATTACCTCACAATCACTGATATTACGACCACAGGATGATCAACAGTCAAGCCAACTGCCTATTTCAGGGGACGTGGTAAGAAAAAGACCTTTGCCTCTTGATATTGAAGAGTCACCTAATGGTCATGAGATACCTTCCAAGCGAAGTCGTTATGTTCATGAAACCTATTCAACATTGCCTGTTCAAAAGATTGATTCTGGGTGGGATACAACTTCTGTAAATGGAGTGTCCTCTGATCTTCCTATGGTAGATGGTGAGGAGACTCCTGTGGAGCAAATGATTACTGTAATTGGTGCATTGCTTGCTGAAGGAGAAAGAGGCGCTGAATCACTTGAAATTCTCGTTTCGACAATCCATCCTGATCTGTTGGCTGATATTGTAATAACTAATATGAGGCACTTGCCGAAGATGCCACCACCCTTAGCAAGGCCAGGGCTGCCAGTTGCTCGGCAGATAGGTTCTTTAAGTACTTTGGCACAAGTTGTCTCAGAGTCTCCAACATCATCTGTGCAGTCTCCAGTTTTGGCTGCCCAAATGTCTTTCTCTTCGGCAACTTTTAACAGCTTATCAGTCGCTGATACTTCCAATTTGAATAATCTTCCTGTTGATTCCAAGCGTGACCCACGAAGGGTAAGCTTCATGAATCTAAGATATGTTGTGTTTGTAACTTTGTATCTACTATTGCTGTTCATTAGTTAACAATGAACTGGCTTTAATTTATATCTTGGTAACTTTTCAGGATCCTCGTCGCCTTGATCCACGGTGTATAGCAGTTTCTGCTGATCTGGCATCCTCTCCCTCTGTAGAGGATACTAATTTTATGCAATCTGACATCGATGGTTCAGTTTCCTTAAATAAGCTTAATTCACATCCGATTTTGACCACTGTTGAATCTACTTCTGTAGCTCCCAAGCCCAAAACAGAAAGTGATGGTATATTTTTGGATAGTCAATTGGTTACTGGAACTGACCAACCAACTCCCATGGACGAGATTCTGGATCGACCTGTAGAAGATGACCCTACTTTGAAGGTCAATGTATCTTCAGATCTAACAGATTCTCGTGTGCAAACTGATGAGGACGTTGAAGCAATGCCATTATCAGATGTGGAATTAACAGATGATGATTATACCACATCTTTTCAAGAATCTGATCAGCATTCTCCTCCCCTTTCAAACACATCGGCATCTGAAGATATATGTCAGGACCTGCCTGAGGTTCCCATATATATTGAGTTGACACAAGAGCAGAAACAAAGATTAGGTCATTTGGCTGTTGAGCGAATTATTCAGTCATACAAGCATTTGCACGGAACAGATTATAGTCAGATGCGCTTGGCATTACTAGCTCGATTGGTTGCTCAGGTAGGGATAAATCTTATGATTGTATGCACTCAAATGCACACAAGCAACTTCATTTCTGAGTCCAAGTGTAGGTCTCACTAGAGAGTTGGATATACTTTTTGAGTGACGAGTCTTATCATTTGCTGCTCTACCTTGTTGCCTCAATATAGTGGCTTATAATATGCCATGAAGAATCTGGATTTTTGATTAATAGTTGTTTAGTGGATATGTAGAAGGGACCAACACAAAATATTAGGTCTGTCTAACTATTGGCATGAATGTCTGCACTTAACTGCTAACATTGCTGAGTTATGTCTTAGAAAAGGTAGACATAGAGACAATGGCGGCTATTTGTGATGTGTTAATTTAAAAGGAATTACTGTGACAGTGATATATACATGTAGACATGCATCATGAAGTGAGGCTGGTCTTGTATCGGTTTTCCAGTCACATTGTGGTTTTTTTCTTCTTGTCCACTCCCACACTTACTTTTCTAATAGAATCTCTGTTTCTTCTTTTAAATGTCATCTTTTCGTATTTTCTTTAAATAGCATTTCCCTTTCTGTTTGGATCCTCTATAGTATTTCTTATGTACAATCATCTGTGAATGTTTTGATTTCACAGACTGATGCGGATGATGAAATTATTGTGATGCTGCATAAACATATAGTTGTGGATTACCAACAGAAGAAGGTATGTATACCTTGTATTAGTAATTCACAACTGTTTAATTTTGGCTAATATACAGAAAATAGCTCACTGCAGAATAGGTACGTACAATTTGAAATTGAAGTCTAAGGTGACTAGTAATATATATAAAATGAAAGCTATATATTGGTTTGGTGATATGAATATGTCTGTTGGTTTTGCAAATTGTCTCTGTTGGTTACAAAGGTTTATTGCTCTAAAATGTTTTGATTACATTGTTTATGTTATGGGAAATGATTTCATTATTAACGTGTATTAAAAGTATGGAAACAATTTTTGCTGAATAACTGGAGCTTTGTATTTGTGATGTTCTCTAGTAGGGGATCTGTTGTGCTGTTGTACACTATTGCACTTTGTTAAGTTTTTTATTAAACTTCTGTTCCTCCAGGAAAAAAAATATGCAAATGGTTTTAGATGCCTATGTGTATGAAGATAATCTTGTGATATACCTCATGGAAATTTAGAACGTATAGCTTTCATCTCATGTCCTCAGAGAACATTATCAGTTTTAGCGGTTGATAATAATATTTCTTTCAAGTCAAACTAAGATTAACTCTTTACAGTTTAGTTGATTCATTATTTGATGTTGTGATTTCTGATATATGAGTACTGATTTTAGGGGCATGAGCTAGTATTGCATATCTTGTACCATCTGGAAGCTCTGGCTGTGTCCGATTCAGTTGAAAGCTCCACATTTTCTGATATGTATGAAATGTTCCTTCTGGCTGTGGTAGGCACTTTCAACCTACCTTCTCTTGTTTTGAGTTTGTTTCTCTTTCTTCGAGAACTGAACATATGAGGACCTTTACTGCAGGCTAAGTGTTTGCTGGAGTCCTTTCCAGCGTCAGACAAGTCGTTTAGTAGACTTCTTGGAGAAGTTCCAGTCCTGCCCGACTCCACTTTGAAACTACTAGATGATCTCTGCTATTCTGATGTTATTGATCAACATGGAAAAGATGTTAGGGACATTGAGCGTGTCACTCAGGGACTTGGAGCTGTCTGGAGTTTAATTTTAGGGCGGCCACAATATCGACAAAGCTGCTTAGATATCACTTTGAAGGTATCTTGAACTGGACTTTTAGGAAACACAATTATATAATGACATTTTTCCTGTATATAGTTTTGCTACTTCTATCCTTCTCACATATTAAGACAATAACCAGATCCTGACAATTTGCAACTTCTGGATTGCAGTGTGCTGTTCATCCACAAGATGACATCCGCACCAGAGGTGTCCGACTGGTATGTGATATAACTGCACAGCAATGTATTTGAGTCTATCTACCACGTATATTACAATTCCCGTCTTGAAAAGCAAGAGTTACAGTAAAACATCAGTTATCGGATGAAGAAAGATGATTCACCATATTCTCTTCTTTTTGGTTGTGTTTGACAGGTGGCAAACAAACTCTATCAGTTGAGTTACATATCAGAAGTAATTGAAAAATTTGCCACAGATATGTTGTTGTCTGCTGTTAAACAGCGTACGTCGGGTATAGAGCATTCACAATCGAAGTCCACAGCGCGAAGAACTGATGGAACGGTATATTCCTTTCATTTAATGCTCTTCACTTCCCTTCTTTGTCCATCTAAGCAACCATCAGAATGTTGTATGGTCAAGGTTATGTTTTGCCAATCTCTTGGGCCAGTTTGAAATGCCACAATATTTTGGCTGCTTTCATCATCTCAGTAGTTCATGGGGATATTCCAGAATTAAATGTCTATGACCTATCATTGAAGTTACAATTTTGAGTTGAGTAAAATTTTTTTATTTTATTTCTTTTTTATGAGGGATAGCATCAACCTCTGAAAAGTTTCCACTAAATTACATGTCATTCTGCTCACCAATTCTTGCAGTTGGGAAGCCAAGAAACATCAGTTAGTCATATGCAAAATTTGGAGTCCGCAAATTCTGGAAATGATTCCATAACGAAGGAGCGACCGGTGTCAATGATGTCAATTCCTGAAGTTCAGCGACTCATTTCTTTGTTTTTTGCTTTATGTACAAAGGTTTGTCTCTGATTCCTTGATGATTTGTAACTAATTAACAACTTGTGATGGCTTCTTTCAAGGTTTTGTTTTGACAGCTCTATCATAGGCTCTTACTTTTGTTGCAGAAACCTAGTCTTATTCAACTTGTATTTAATACTTATGGGTGCGCCCCAAAAGCTGTAAAGCAGGTAACACTTGGTTGATTTTGTGAATACCTGAATATTTATTGTTCGATAGCATGTCACACGTGCTAGTTTGTCCATACTAGATAGCATGAAATCTTTGATTACAAGGAAATGTCTCAAATTAAAGACCTGGGAATGACCATACATATTTGGATTAGGTCTGTCAAGTAAGACTATTGATTAACCCTTCGAAGAACTCCATCAAGATCTATGAATTTCATGCATACTTATGGCATAGTTAGATTTGATACTGATATGTGTTGTTAAAAGTGTTTAAGCATGGTGTCCTTTGGAAAGTTTCAGTGTCTTGCTAAATTTGCACTGTAGATTTCATAGTGCTGCATAATGTAATTATTACTCTTTACTATATCACTGCCCAAGAAAGGGTTCCTAAATTATGCTTTTTATGAAATGCAAATATGTAATGCCAATTTCTTTGTCTGCCTTTTGAAATGATGCAGGCTTTTGATCGCAATATTCCTGTTCTTGTAAAGGCCCTAAGGTCGTCAAATTCAGATTTGCTTCACATTATATCTGATCCTCCACAAGGAAGTGAAAACCTTTTGATGTTGGTGGGTATCATATTTTCTATCATGATAACGATGTTTAATCGTTTTTCTTATTCTTTTAATATTTGTACTTTCTTTTACTATAATCATAATATGCTTGTAATACTATGTTTTGTAATATGCAAGGTGCTGCAACAATTGACTCAAGACAAAACACCATCGTCTGATCTGATAGGCACTGTTAAACATTTGTATGAAACTAAATTAAAGGTTTTCAATTAACTGAAGCTCTCTGTTTAACAGTAGTAAAATCTTTTGCCAAATAGTTTTTATTTTATTTATTAACCTGAGTTGAATAATTACTTTCTGCAGGATGTCACAATTCTCATTCCAATGCTGTCTTCACTTACTAAAAATGAGGTTTGCTTTATAGATTTTGTATCTCTTCCTCTTGTTGTACATCTGACATTATAAATTATTTTATTAAATGTTTTTGTTTCAATATGCTGTTTGCATGCAGGGCGATATTGTCACCTTAGAGTTTTGAAATCACTCTTACCACTTAGTTAAAAAGCTTCAGCGAGTATTCGTGTTTTGAATATTAAGGCTCTCAGGACTTCTTGTTTTCCCTTGTACCTCGATCATTTCTCCTATAAAACTTATGTTTCTTCTGAAAACTAAGCTTTTTTCTTGCCAGGCAATACTGTCTTATCGATAATGAGTTTTCTTACCTTAAAAAGTTTTTACATATGCTGGGTGATTAGACCTGGGAACATGCCTTCTTTTAGTGTGTCATGTTTATGTCGTATAAGATTAATCAGGTTCAGATATATGAAGCTACGTCTTCCATCTTCTTCACCTAATACGCGGCTGCTGAAGTCTTGCTATGCAGATCTTCACTGTCATTTCTTGTTTGCTATCAGAAATAACAAACTATTGTTATAAATGACGTAAATAAGATGTAGACTCCCTTGTTAGAATGGCCATTTACATCATATCTGAGAAAACTTACTCACACATGCGTTAACGGCAAAAAAATACCTATAGTTTTGGAGTATGTTAAGCTACTAGTTTGACATAGATGTTCCCTTGTTGCTGATTGATCATGTATGATATTGTGGCCCAGGTTTTACCTATATTCCCTCGGCTTGTTGCTCTTCCATTGGAAAAGTTCCAGACTTCACTTGCTCACATACTCCAGGTACATGCAGTTTTCTATCTGTTTTTCATACATACTGCTGTCTCCCTGAGGTCTTTTAGTTGAATGTATGTTTCTTATTATGTTTAGGACCTTAGGTACATATACTAAACTACCACGGGCTTGTATCATGTGACAAACCCTTTTTCTGTGCTACCTTCTTGGTGTAAAAAGATAAACCAAATGCTAACATCCCATTTCCTATCAATTGCAGGGTTCAGCTCATACAGGTCCAGCTTTGACTCCTGCAGAAGTGTTGGTTTCCATCCACAGTATTGTTCCCGACAAAGAAGGCCTCACTCTTAAGAAGGCATGTCTTTCATATCATTGATGTCATTATTTATTTTCCAAATCAATTTCATAATCAAGATGGTGTAGAAACAGCATCTTATTGTGCTGACTCAGCATCTCAAATGGTCTGATCTGATCTGTTTCATGTTTTTCAAATAAATCTGTACCCAGACTGAAAATATATTAGATGAGCCACGTGATGTTCTTATCCCCAGCATATCAGATGGTCTGATCTGATCTGATCTGCTGCTGCATGTTTTTCAAATAAATCTGTACCAGACTCCGAAAATACATTAGATGAGCCACGTGATGTTTTTATCCCCAAAACAGCTCTCTTGTGTATTTCGGAATGCTATAGAATAGATTAGGCTATAAAAAACTAACCCAGGTGAGCAAGTTGTCCACATTCCAACATTGGAAAATTTCTTTGCCCAAAATTAAGTTCATGTAATTGGTTTGTTTGGTAATGGGTATAGGTTGAAAACATCTTTTGTTTAGAAAATGCAATTGAGTATATTCTTGAAACAACTGGTGATTGATTATATTGGCTGAGACTGTTAATCTCAACTTTTTCAAAATAACTGTGGCCCAAATCTGTCATTGGTAATTTCTTCATGTCCTCAAGTATCCTTGAAATATGAACTTTGTGCCTCCTAATTTATTGCTGTGCCAATTTTTGATTCTGACAGTAAGGTTAAACTGCATTATTTGTAAAGTTTTTTGTACTGTTTCACTTTTTCAGATAACAGATGCTTGTTCAGCTTGTTTTGAGCAGCGCACAGTTTTCACGCAGCAGGTCTTGGCAAAGGCTTTGAATCAGATGGTATATATCTATGTTCTATAAATCTTGGTCCTATGCATATTATTTGGTTCATTAAGTAACTGATTAAATTTTCAGGTTGATCAAACACCCATTCCTCTTCTTTTTATGAGAACAGTTATTCAGGCAATTGATGCTTTTCCTTCGTTGGTAAGTTCTTTGTTTCTTCCATTTCTTTTTCGTTTTTCAATTTATTTATTTTTTTTCACAAAATAATCCTGACCTTATATTATACATGGTTTCATGCCTTTGTATCTCAGGTTGATTTTGTTATGGAAATACTTTCTAAACTCGTAAGGAAACAGGTATGGACTCTTCAGTCAATACTGGGCACTTCACACGGTTCTCTTTGAGGTTGATGAGTCAGTAGTGGTTATTAACTTGGGGAATCACGGACAACTAATATTCTATACTTAACTGCAGGTTTGGAGAATGCCAAAGCTTTGGGTAGGGTTCCTGAAATGTGCTTCTCAAACCCAGCCACATTCTTTCCATGTATTGTTGCAGGTATCATATCTATGTGATAACTTCCTTCTGGCTTTTATTGGTGAATTTGGTTACTGTGATCTTTACCTCTTTTCTTCCCTTACAGTTACCACCCCCGCAACTTGAAAATGCTTTGAACAAGTATGCAAATGTCAAAGGCCCCCTCGCTGCGTATGCTAGCCAGGCTAGTATAAAAGCTTCACTCTCCAGGTATATTATTGTGCATCTGATTGGATTTTTGGATTACCCTTTTTATTACACCAAAATTTAACTTCTCTGCTGTGTCTGGGTTAGTTATAGGGTAATAATATATGATATCCTTGGTTATCTCAACCACAATGATAGTTCCCTTTGTGATTATGGGAGCAAGTAGCATCAAGTGTGTAAACCTTAAGATAAACTGGAGAGTTCTCTGATGAGAATATCCTTAAGAAGTTTATTCCCTACAAGAATCACCAATTTAGTCATTCTGATTTGACATCACCTAAATATTTCCAAATCAGTGATTTTTCTTTTTGACATGAATGCTTCTTATGGTGATAAGTTATAGTTTATAAACTTTTCATTGAACCGCATGAACCTCCCATGGGGTTTTAGACTTGCAAACACATCCAGCTAACTTATTGCATGGGTTTTGACAGACCAACACTTGCAGTTCTTGGTCTTGCAAATGAACTGCATTTGCATTCACCACTGTTTCACCCTACAGATGCAACTTCAACTCCAATATGATAACTTGAGAGCTTTCAAAGTCGGCAATCTTACGGCGATGTATAGTAGAAATCGGGTTTTCGGATAACCCTGAGCCATTTGGTGGATGATAAAATCTAACCACGTAAATGGCTGCTGATCACTGGGGGTTTTTGACTGCTGATCAAGCTGAGATAAATATCAGTCAGAGGGCATATTCTTCAGGAGTATTATTGAAGTTTGAAGAGATGCGCCAGCGCAACCCCCTTCTCTCAGCTGCTCTTTCAAATGTGTAACATAAATGTGTTGTTTTAAGTTTTAGGTTGTTTTTAATGTTTTTTGTACTTCATCCTTGTAAATTTTGGTTGCCATACTTGATATCAGGTCAAGTTCTATTTTTGGGCAGTTTGCTGGTGAAAGCACTATAGTCGAGGTCATTCGCTTGATTACTTTTTCTCTGTAAATTATAGTTGTTTTTGTAGCTTTTAATTACTTTTTCTCTCAGCTTGGTTATGACTTATAAGTTATAACAAGCTAGCAACACACCATGTTCACATAACAGATAACCATGAACACAACCATGCAAATATTGCTGATCATGAACACTCCAGCTAGTTATGATTTTTTTACCAACGCAAACAGTACACTGCCTAGATCACCTATTAATGGAGAAGCAAGAGCTTGTACACGTCGGTGTCTCGGGCCGGAGACAATGATGTCGCCTTTATTGGGAGCTATCCTGGCTTTTAAAGCTGGGTCGCCTCCAACAATGTCCTTCCCCTTGTCCATGAGCTTGTCAATCTGCCGCTTCCTTGGTCTTCCATGGAATGCACAGATGTCTTGTTTTGTTCTGATTTGAATGTGGTGATCTTTTTAAAGTACAGCTATTCTGTTCTATACGTTCTGATGTACGTATTGGGTTTTTCTCACGTCCTTGGTTTTGGTTGAAAATAGATTTGTCGAAACAATTAGTTATAAATCTGTGAGGATAAACAAATTGTGACTATAACTCAAGTGCAAAACATAATTTGTATGTAAGCCATTCTATTTGTATATAGCACCTTGAATTCGAATTTGACTTCTCTACTTGAATTTATTTTGCGAAGATTTGTTTGGATAATTTAAAATCATTAGATTTAGTACAATGTGAATCCATCATGTCATCCTCATATCATCTTTATTTAATTCAATGATTTTAGATCCTCCAAGCAATATGCTTGCGCATAAAAATCTAGCTTCTAAATTGAGACCAACATGCTACAATCACCTTCTCATACCTCATCGTTTCAGGTAGCTTCATACCCTTTAAGTAAGCCACAAACTGAGCATGAAATTTGAGGTTAATTATTGTAACGACTCGCCAGCTCCAGTAAGAAACTGTCATTGTGCATGGATTGGACAACACCATAAAAACCCCATCATAATTGCATTTACACCGATGAAGCTAGCTTTGTACCCCTGGATAACTATGTGATTCGTTACCACATTTGCCTTCAAAAACTAATTGTGCCATCCTAAACCAAGTATAGCAGCCTCCATAGGCCTTTTTTCTTTGCTTCTCATAATTGAGTATTTAGCCACATAATCACCAATGCTTGAGTTAACTTTTCCTTTGATAGTGCATCTCACATTGTCATTGTGGCTATTTAGGGGTGTATTAGATTTAGATTTATGCATATTTTTTATGTGATGGATTTACAAAGAGTTCTTAGATTTATGCAGATTAATAAAATCTATTGGATTCATACAGATTTTTAAATCTAAACTTTTTAGGATTCTTGAAAACAAATGATAAATTTGTATGGATTCTCATAGAATTAAAGAAATATTTTATGATTCATCACTTATCAACATAAACATGAAACATGAGTAGATAAACATAAGTAATAACATAAAAACATCTCAATGTAAGTTCTACATGTGTACCAAACCTAAACATATTATGGAGAAAGAATAAAATACGGTGAAAAACAAGTTTATTTTGTACCTAAGTTGTATGTGAAAAAACTATATCTATATCTCTATTGTAATAAAGCAAAGTTTAAAAAATTCTAACAAAAGTATAGATAGTCTATGTTATATCTATTGAGTTGATTGAAAGAGTTGAATACATATAATAATAGTGTACGAAGCAAAAAAACAAAATTGTGTAGAATATATATAAGACACGTACAAAAACAGAGTGGATGAGTATTGTATTGAAAAAAATAAGGTCAAAAAACATATATCAAAAAGAAAGAAGTGAGAGAGAGCTGAATAAAATAAAAGAAAAAAAGAAAAAAATTGTAAATCCATGAAAATCTTATGTCTATTGGTTGTATTGTTTACTTTACAGGTTACACTATACAATCCGTACAAATCTACTATTTAATAAATCTAGGGGGTTGTGTGTTTATTGAATACCTTTATGCTTTCATGGATTTAAAATCTTTAATTAAAAATCCTAATCGAATACCGTCAAACTTTTATGAATTTTAAATCTTATGTTACAAATCCTAATTGAATACCTCTAAACTTATGAAATCTACAAAAAATTTTAAAACATCATGGAGATCCAAATACAATACACCCCCTTATGTCTTTTCAATGGTGAGGTGAAAAGAGAATATGATGAGGATAAATTTGGAAGCTTAAAGGTAAACTTGGAAAAAAGAAGTATGAATAAAAGTGATAAATCTATAATGAGAAGAAAATCTAATTATAATTTGGTTGAATGAGTGAACATTTTATCTCCTTTACCTATTTACTCTTGCTTGGGAACACAGTGGCTAGATTCTCAGTAGTGAACTTGAGTTGTTCGTCATGGATAGATCAAATTGAATAAGATCACAACCCTTGTCCCATTGTAGCATGATGTTTGAGTCTTTAAGAAGTCAAAAACATATATATGACTACTGACAATTTTTTCGTTAGTAAAAGTGTTTTTAGCCTTTTTATTATTTGAAATTAATTTAAAAGACTTATCCTAAGTCTAAAATCATGCTTACCCACAACACAAATAGAACTCCCTTTTTGATACCACTGAGAGTGAAAAATTGTAGCAATCCAAACGTATCTTTGTAGACATTGTAGCAATGACCACAATTCTGGTTAAACCTTTTTTGGCAGTGTTATCAAACTTCATTCACTGAAATATACATAAAGATCCAAAGTAGGATTACATAGATCCATACTTGGATGGACACGAATAGAAAAAACAAAGATAGAATTAAAACAAGCAAGAACAGAGAACCAACCAAACATCAACCATATACATCTAGGTATTCACCCAAAAGCAAACTCTGTGGAAGAGGATTTCACCACCGCAACACAAGACCATCATCAGAGCATCTGTCAAGAGCCGAAACCCTCAATTCTTCTCTACGCATGAACACCAACATAGAGCCCAAATACAAAACTTCATAGTCCAAAGCCTAAAACCATCCTCAATCCTCATCAGTGCAAAACCGAGTAATAAATTGTTAGGTTGGGGGTAACCAATAAAAGACAACAAAGAATGGGGATTGGAGATAGTTGAGGACAAAAACGCCAACATGACCATGTTTGAGTGACGATTCGAAATCGATCTCACAAAATTTAGACAAAACACTAATGATCATGTAAGATGTGCACCTTGATTGTGAAGCATCTGAGGTTCAAAAAGAAAGAGGAGATATAGCTTGGATAATCTGAGATCGAAAGAGGCAGTAGAATTGGGTGGAGGATCTGATTGAAGGGTGGGAGAAAACGGAAAAACCGTGAAAATGAAAATGAAATCTGTCACTGTTTGAGGATCTACCACAACAAGGGTAGGAGGAAGCAAAATAGATCGACCTCTCCCATCTTTCAATCCAAGGATCAGATCAGTAGTGATCCCGATCTGAGGAGAGGAGAGGGGAAGGGAAACCATGGAGGTGGGTTTGGGTTTTTGCTGGGAGAGAAAAGAGAGGATAAGGTCGAACTTATTATGATTTCTCATTCAATTCTGGTTACACCTTCAATAGAGCATTGGAATGGGATGTTGAGTTCCAATGAAGAATATAGTTGTTTAGTTCAGTTTGTCTTCGATCCTTAAGACCTTAACTGTGTTCAGATATACATGATCTAATCCTCTGGGTCCTCTTCCTTCCTAACCGCATCTCACCATAAGAATCTATATGACTATATCAACTTCTTATTGTAATGACTAATCCATGGATTATTATAGATTTCTGGATATGATGATTGTATTTCTTAGGTTTCTTAAAGGAAACCCATGAATATCAAATTATCTAGAGCACAAAGAGAATATTTCCAACTTAATAGAAAGGTAATAGAGATTTTTTTTTGATACGAGAAAGGTGATAGAGTTATTTTGTTTGGATTATAACTTGTTAGAGCATCTATTGTTAATTTTTTTTAATTTGTCAATTTTTGGAGTGGATAAGAGCAATCTAGTCGATAAATTTATCGATCTAATCAAGAATTGTTAGTGAGTTTTTTTTCTCCACATGCTAGTTTATTATTAGTTAAAAATATTTATCAACTTACATTTAACAATAACTATTGGAGCTAAATGCTCATATCAATTACTAAATCTCATAAATATAACTAAATTTAACAATAATTATACTTACGCCACTATTGAAAATGCTCTAGCAGTACTAGCTAGTGGTTCACACACATCAGTCTTCTCTCATGGATAATGAAAAAGACAGATTCGCTATCTAGCTATATCTAGAACAAAGGTGCATACCGAGTACGTTATTTAGGCTAGCGGGTTCAAGCATCTGCACCGTCGCAAGACATGGGAGCATTTGCCGTAACCATAACCCTCACTGTGGTTAAATGTCTTGCTTGGCACTTCGCAGGCTCTTGCTTCACTCTCAATCACCAAAACAAGCCCTAGTACTTCCTCTCCATTTTGAATAGGTACATGAAAAAAAGTAATACAGTTGTTTGTTTAGAGTACATGAAACAATATCACTCATCAGTAAGGTAGTGATTGCTTTGCCTACAATGACGATGCAGCAAGGGTCTGAGTTGGTGCTTAAACTTTGCAGATAGTAGTATGCCGCCTTATGGTTTAGGGACGAAGTAGGCTTCTAAAACTTCCAAAGTAGAATGTTTAGTGTTCAAATGCTATTTCCAAAGGTATGAAAGCTGCCTAATTAAATAGCAAGCAGGCAAAAGTAAAGGTCTCAAGCTATATCTTCAAATGATAAATTGATAATTGGGTTTCCAATGGATATGCAATAAGTAACATAACGCTACAGTAGGAACATAAATCAAAATCAGAAACCTTTCAGATGCAAATGTGAACAATCGTAGGTGTAAGAACAAGTTCCTCTTTGCATGATTTGGCACGAGGCCTACATCAGAGTATTTGGGATTCATGACAAACCTAAACCCATCTGAATTTTGGAGGGCAGTGTCCCATCTGTTCTTAGTAATACATCTAGAAACCTGATATCAAGAACCAAACTCTACAACAAAAAACGAAATTTCGTTTCTGTAAAAGAATACATGTGATGCAGGAAAATTTCTACAAACAAAGAAAAAGCACACATATTCTGTTTGTTTGTCACTGTCTAACCGATCTTTCTGGGGATGCTTAAGCGAATTAAGCAATGCTTCATTCAGCAGTAGAGATCCAATCCAACCACCCGCATGAAATTTGGGAACTGTTGGATAAAATAAGCAAATGGTTAGATCATTTACGACATATTTAATTGTGATTTTATCACAACATAGCAATTATATATGTAATTGCCACCCTAAACAAATAAGAAGTTTCACTAATTTCCCTCTGCCAACATGAAATATAAATTCTTTAATTGATTTTATTTTCAAACTTCTTTGCAAGGTTGACCAAGACCGTAACTCGGTAAGTCTGCTAACTTCTTTATTTTTGAATTTCAACTTGAAGGGCTGGTCAATATGTTCAACAAACAATTGATATAATAATAATAAAACAGAGCAAAACTATGAATTTCATAGTACTTGTGGACATACAACAATCTCATACCTTTCTCCAGCTATAGGAATCAAAATTGCATGCCTAGTGAGTTAGTCACTCAATGGGGAGAACAACATCAAGGTTCTTCTGAAGTTGCCAGCCTTTGGGATAGACATGATTTAGAGCTTGCAAATGAAGATGCCAGTTCATTACTTTTGAGCAACCAGCCGGCATACCTTCCATTTGACCTTCATCTTCAACCGCTTGTTCTATGAAAGTGGTCTCCTGGGGAAAATGAAATAAAGAATTGATCAGTGACTGAAGATTCCATACTTTATGTCAAAGTGATGAACTATAAGCATTACAAATGACACTTCCAAAGAATTAATAACATGTCACACACTTGGAAACCCTCCTTCACTGTATCTAATTGCCGAATTGGAATAGGAGACCGGTGGTGCCATCTCTTCAGATCCCACAATATTGTGCTATTGAAGGCAAATCCTGACATATCAACATGAAACCTACGAAGTCTCTTGCTTTTATCATTTGTGTGCCATCCATTTACTTGGCTCCCATTGCACACTGGACCTTCCAATATGGCCTTGTTCTTGCTTGGTGCTAACATAGCAACAGGCCAAGTCCCAAAGCGGCTACAAGAAAAGTATGTAAACACATGAATTAGCAAGAGGAAAAGGTAGGCATGGCAGTCATATAATTCATAATGATTGGAGTTGACATTATAGAAACTCAGCAAACACTTTCAGTCACTAGCAGCCGTTTTAACGAGGGAGAGGGCAGTCAAGAAAGCAAATCATTTGACAGTTTCTCATACAGACGGCAATTTTGGTTGTATTCACTCTCTTTCTAAAACATTGGTCTAAATGGGCAACTCTAAACCAAAGAATTTGTTAGATACATGGGAGATAAGTTCACATCTATTCTAGCTAAACAATTTGATTCAGTTAAAGATCAACATATGGATAAGAGAAGAAAAAAGGAAATTGGCAAAACACTATTCATCACATTTTCACCCAGAAAAGACAAATAAAAGCACCAAAATTTTTATTCCAAAATATTGGCAAACTGTACATGTTTAAACATGTGAAGAACCCTAGTCAAACAATATACCTGCATCTCTATGTAATTAAACCAAGTAATGTAATACACAACTGCTTTTACGATTGAATTTCGAAGCCAAGCAATCCATTCCTATGAAAATCAGAACAGAACACCCAAGAAAACAATCATTCTAAAACAAGGAAATGAAAACCGAACTGCAATAATAGGCAGAAGTGCAATTGCTCGAAAAGAAGTGAAAATGTAGGTGGATTTAGAATACATACTTGATTTCTCTCAAGTTATCAAACAAGTCGAGGGTGTATATGTTGTCATCATCCCCAAAATACACAATGCCGTTGAGCTTATGGCGCTCAATGTGCTCCAACGCCGTGTTCCTCTGATACACTCCTCGGTCCTTAGCACTGGTCGAGTTGGTGACACACACCAAATGCCTGTACATGACTCCACTCTTCCTCAAAACATCAGCAGTCTCCGGCGACGCGGCTTTAGTCTCCACCACAATCCAAAGCAGCGGCGGAGGCACAAGCCTCAGCAGCTGCGCCACCCTGTTCAAAAAGTAGGCATGAAATGCGCGGTTGTACGTCGGCGTCACCACAATCACCTGCTTCCTGGGCACCACCGCCACCTCATCGGACTTCTTCTCCTCCTCCGCCACGGCGGGGCTGACGTTCGAGACGAGATCCTCTCGGCGTTTGACGACTTGATCTCCGCCGTCGAATCGGACATTGACGTGCGGCGGCTTGATGTCGAAACTGAAGCCATGGCTGCGGCGAATCTCGGCGTCGTCGTAGTCGACGTGGCCGAACGGGACCAGGCCGAGCAAGAACCCAAGGAAGAAGAACATAAGGCACCTGGAAAACGCTCGCCGCCACGGCTGGCCTTTCCGCGGCGCTCGCTGCAACAGAGCTCCGGCGACGAATCGCCGGACCGCGACGGCAAAGGCTACAAACGCCGACACAAGCGGCGAAGAAGAGTACTTGGAGCTGGAGAAGGACTTCTGCGACGACGGCGATTGGACTGAAAACGGAGAGCCGCCGTTGAGGTGCGAAAGAGTTCTCCGGATCGACGCCATTGATCTAAAAGCTCAAAACTACATGCCCACACCCCAAATATGAAACTCAAAAATTGGGGGAAAATGAAATCCGGGTCGGAATTTTGGGATTCGGGTCCTGACCCGGTGGACTGATGAGAGAGAGAGAAGCGGAGGTTTGGTTTCTGGAAAACAAGAGAGGAGCTCCGACTTGTTTATTTGAAGCTGGGAGGGGGTGGTGGGCCAGTGCAGGGTCAACACGTGTCCAGCTGTACATTAAGGTGTACGCTCATTACCGTACCTTCGTTAATAATTGGGGTGAAAGTAACTTTTTATTTTTGTCTTACACTTACAGCATGATAGACAGTAATTTAGATTCTGTAGATTTTGGTCAACGGGGAGGGTATGGTGATTATGGTATTTGAGAGAGACTATGGAAAGTGATATATTTTAAAATCAAAGTATTAACCTTGAGGGTCGTGTAAACTTCACATACCACTCTAGAGTGGGAGGTTTTAGTTTAGAGAAAAATTTAGCATGAATGTCTAAATTTTAGTGGTAAATTAGATCAAGTTTGTTGGTATATGACACTCATATTCAACTGTTTGAAATTTTTAAAAATCTGCATATGTGTTCTTCAGCTCAAGAATACGGTTTCCTGGTGGAACTAGAAAAAGCTGAAAGTCGACTGTTATAGTATTGATCTCTTATGGTATGTATATAATTATGCATATCATGTCATTTAAAACTAGTTGCATATTTTAAATCATTGGCTTAATTTGAAAAAGATTTTCATTGAGATTTTACTGGATTTATTGTGCATATAGGGTTGGAAAGTCGTTAGCTGTGAAAATGAATTTTCTTGTTTAACCGATTATGTTTTACAGCTTATCCGAAATTAGTGGGATCTTATCGTGAGGGGAAGCTTTGCTACCTTTATATTGGTCATACTACATTGTGCAAACGTAGTTTTTTTTTTGTGTTAAAAAGATTTTTATTAATTACTGCGACATAGACTGCATGTTGTTTTGAAAAACGCATCTTTCTTCATGCTTGCTGCATCTATCATTTCATAGTGATCGAGATCAAGATGATTCATTAAAGGAAATTTGATCTTCTGTTTGGCTCGAGTTGGTTCACTCATGATAGATTAGGAATATCAGTTGTAAAGATCAAGTTTGTTTGTTGCTTATAAAAGTGATTGTGATCACTACTTGATAAAGGCTGTAATCTTGCTTCTATATAGTGGATTGATTTAAGTGTGGATTACTCTAAAAGTTCCGCAGTGATGTTTCCTCAAGAGAGGTTTACACTGTAGTTAATAATTCTTGTGTTTTTGTGTTCAAATTTAAATTCAATTGTTTAAGTTCATATCAACAAAAATATACCTTAATCTGATCAGATCAGATACATTCAAGTGGTACCAGAGCACGTGGTAGTGTAACAAGTAAAGATCCTGTATAAAATATGGACCTATCAAAATCAAATGGATCTTTGAACATACCACCTTATTTTGGTGGTGGTTGTGACAAATATGCTGATTGGAAAATATATATGAAAACATTTCTATGTTCTTTAGATGATCTGTTATGGACTGTTATTGTGACTGGGTACTTCGATCCAGATTAACAGATGAAAAAACGTCCATAGCAACTCCTAAGCCAAAGAACCAATGGAGTAAGATCGAGAAAAATTTAATTAAAGCTAACAATCAAGCCTTGCACTGCATATTTGCAGCCTTATCTGAAGAAGAAAGACAAAGCGTCAACTTGTTTGGAACAACAAAAGAAGCTTGGGATTCTCTGGAAGCAACTATGAAGGCAACAAAAAGGTAAGGTCACAAAAACTTCCACAGCTCACTCTTGAATTTGAAACTACGCGTCTAAAAGAGGACGAGACTGTATATGAGTTTTATAGAAGAAGAATAATGAAAGTAGTCAGTCAGTGTAATAGCCTTAAAGATACAATTTCTGAGCATAAACTTGTGAAAAAATTGCTTAGAGGTCTTCCTAAGAGCTATGTTTATGATCTAGATACCTTAAAACTAGATGAACTGCTAGGAAATCTTAAAGCTTTCGAGCAAATATGGATTACACCAGAAAAGAAAACCAAAGGAGTTGCTTTCAAAGCTACGAAGAAGGAAAAATTAGAAGAGGATTCATAAAATTTAGATCTTGCTCTAATTACAAAGCAATTCAAACAGTTTATGAAAATAAGAATTCTTCAGGAAAGAATTTCAAAAGTAATTATGATTCAAAGAAGTTTTCAAATTTCAAAAATGAAGGGGGCTCTAGTTCTAGGACAGAAGCAAATCGTTTTAAACCTAGAAACACTCTAACTGGTCCAACTTGTTTTACATGTGGGGGTGTTGGTCATTTGGTCAATGATTGTGGGAATAAAAAATATGAAGCTACTAACAAATCTTTGATCCACCTGGAGTGATGATGAAGATCATAATGTACCTTTTATATGTTATGTAAAAGATTTTTCAGATTCAGACTCTGATGAAGATTTTGAAGATGAGATCGATTTCTGCTGCTCACAAATGTACAAGATTTCAAAAATCTTGGTAAAGAAAGATGAAGCTTTGGAAAGGGAAGCTGATATGCAGAATGCTAAAAGAGAAAAACTAGAGGCAAAAATAAAAAGTTTACAACAAACATGGCAGGAAGAAAATGATCATCTTGAAGAACTCAGAGAGCATGGGGATGAAGAAACATGGAGGACTGAGTGAGAAATCTTGAATAGTGAGGTAAAAGAACTTAAGAAATTAAATTTTAATTTAACTGATGAAATCAAGACCTTACAGGAAAAATTGTCAGGAACAGCAGAAAAATTTGAACAGTTTCAACTAAGATCAGAAAAATCACAACAGATTTTAGCCAGTGGAAGAAGCTTTGGTGACAGAATTGGACTGGGGTATTCAAGTGGAAATCCACGAAATAACAAGTTTGTAAGAAGCTCTCACCAAGAACTAGTATATGAAGAAATGGTTGTCACCAAACCAAATTCAAATATAGAGATCTCTGGAGAAAAATTTCAGGTATGTACATCAGGTAAAAAATTCATTCCAGTATGTCATTTCTGTGGAGAACATGGTCATATACAACCAAATCGCAGAAAACTTAAGCCATCATCTCCAGGCTGTACACTTGAATCCTTACAACATCAACTTGAAGAACAAATGAGATTAATCACTGAACTAAAAAATTATGTTGCACAAAATCAGAAGAGCAAATTTGTAACACAGTCAAAATATCAAAAAGAAATAAATCCTTTTGGATTAAAAAGAACTCAAGGTTAAATACTGATGATGCTACTTGCTTAGATGCTTTTACATCTTTTGCAAATAAAAGAAGAGATACATGATATTTTGATAGTGGTTATTTCAGACATATGACAGGCAACAAGGAATTTTTCACATCATTCAATGATGAAGTAACTACAGGTGATGTTACATTTGATGATGAAAAGAATGCTGTTATTTTAGCAAGAGGAACTGTCAAGGAACCTGGAATGCCTAGATTGAAAAATGTTTAACAGCTAATCTTATTAGTGTGAGACAATTAACTGATGATTTTGAAGATGTTTGGTTTAACAGACACAAATATCTAGTACTCAATGGCGAACGAAAGAAGATAATGTATGGAAGTAGGGCTACTGACAATTGTTATCATGTTTGTGCAAATGTTGTTCAATTTATCCCATGTGTGTCAGCAAACTTAAGTGACGAAGAAATGGAGATGTGGCATAAGAAACTGGGTCACATAAACTTTCAAGACTTACAGAAAATTCCAAACAAGCCGTGCATAAGGGGTTTACCAAAATTAAAAGGAAAAACTGATAGGATATATGGTGAATGTAAGGTTAGAAAGCAAACAAGGCACCACACAAGGCAGTGTATGCTGATACAACTTCCCAGGTACTTGAACTATTGCATCTAGATCTCATGGGACCTTCACAACATGAAAGTTTGGGTGATAAGAATTATGTACTCGTTATAGTTGATGATTTTTCACATTTCACTTGGGTGGAGTTTTTGAAAGAAAAATCTGAAACTTTTGATTTGATTCAAATACTTTGCAAACAGTTGTTAAATGCTAAACATACCCTTAAACAGAAAATTTTAATCAGATCAGATAATGGAACAGAATTTAAAAATTCTTCATTTGCAAACTTTTGTGCTGATTATGGAATTTTTCATGAATTTTCTTCTCCAATCACACCACAACAAAATGGTGTGGTTGAAAGGAAGAATAGAGTTTTGATAGAAATGGTTAGGGTAATGATGCATGCTGTAGGTTTGAATCCTTGTGTTTGGGCTGAAGTAATTAACACTGCTTGCTATATAATGAACATAATCTTTAACACTGCTTGCTATATAATGAACATAATCTTTCTAAAGAGAGGTACATATCAAACCTCTTATGAAATTTGGAAAGGTAAAAAGCCAGTTATTTCACATTTTCATATTTTTGGCAGTCCTTATATTCTTAGAGATAGAGAATACCTTGGAAAGTTTGAGTCAACAAGTGATGGAGTATTTTTAGGATACTCAGTAAACAGTAGGGCTTATAAGGTTCATTCCAATCGAACTAAGTTTATTATGGAGTCTATAAATGTGACTGTTGATGATTCCTTATATGCTTAGAAGAAAATTACAGACAGGTCCACTGAAAGTATTTTGGAAAATTCAACATCACAAACATTTTCACAGGATGAAAAAGATGATGGGATATTTGCACCAGCTGGAAAGCTCAGAACTGGATTCAAACAAGTCCAAAGGGATCACACAACTTAGGATATAATTGGAAATCTGAAGGATGGAATTCAAACAAGAAGAAGAGTGGCTGAAGCAAAAGCAGCTGATGGAGAGAGTTCAATAGAGGCACATACAACAGAAAATACAGATCAAGAACAGGTTCTATTGTGTTTTATCTCTCAAAATAGAATTGACATAAATGTAATAAAACACTAAGGTTTTGTTTCTCCAATCGAACCAAAAACTGTGAAGGAAGCCTTAACTGACACTGACTGGATAAATGCAATGCAGGATGAACTTAATCAGTTCATTAGGAATGAAGTTTGGGATTTAGTTCCTAAATCTGAAAACTAAAACATTATTGGTACAAAATGGATTTTTAGAAATAAGAGTGATGAGAAGGGCAATAATATTAGAAATAAAGCAAGACTTGTTGCTCATGGTTATGCTCAAGTATAAGAGATTGATTTTGATGAGACCATTGCACCAGTTGCAAGATTAAAATCAGTGAGGCTACTTTTAGCAGTAGCTTATTTTCTAAAATTTAAACTTTTTCAAATGGATGTCAAAACAACTTTTTGAAAGGCCACTTACAAGAAGAAGTTTATGTTGCTCAACCTTAAGGTTTTCAGGATCCACATCTTGTAGATCATGTCTATAAATTGAAAAAGGCTTTGCATGGTTTAAAATAGGCACCTCGTGCCTGGTATGACAGGCTATCAACTTTCCTTGTTGAGAAAGGATATACTCGTGGTTCCAGTGACAAAATCTTGTTTGTTAAAATGACCAAAATTGATGTGATAATTGCACAGGTTTATGTAAATGACATTGTTTTTTTTGTTCCACTTCAGATTCACTTGTTCAAGAATTCAAAACCATCATGGAAAGTGAGTTTGGAATGAGTATGTGCGGTGAACTAACCTTTTTTTCTTGGCCTGCAAGTTAAACAACTTGAAAATGGCATGTTTCTTTCTTAGTCAAAATATGCAGAAAATCTAATCAAGAAATTCAGACTTGATAATAGAAAGAAGGTTACTAACCCTATGAGTACCATAACCAAGCTCACTGAAGACATGAGTGGAAAATTAGTTGATCAAATGCTCTATCGATCTATAATTGGTAGGTTGTTGTACCTAACTACAAGCAGACCTGATATCATTTAGTGTAGGAGTATTTGCTCGATTTCTGGTTGATCCAAGAGAATCACACCCTGAAGATGTTAAAAAGATCATTAGATACATTGCTGAAACTCTAAATTATGGTATTTTCTATACTTTCGATACTAATATTGAAATTGCAGCATTCAGATGCTGACTAGGGTGACAATCTAAAAGATCAAAAGAGTACTTCAAGAGGATGTTTTTATTGGAAACAATATGGTTGCATGACATAGCAAGAAACAAAATTGCATATCCCTATCAATAGCTGAAGCTGAGTATGTGGCAGCCGATTCTTGCTACACTTAGATTTTGTGGTTGAAATAGATGCTTGCAGACTATGGTCTACCACAAGGTAAGATCTCTATTTTCTGTGATAATACTAGTGTTATAAGCATTATCAAAAAATCCTGTGTTTCAGCAGTTTCACTCTAAAACAAAGCACATTGAGCTGAGATACCACTTTATTAGAGAACTGGTAGAAAAACAAATCTTGAAATTAAGCTTTGTGCCAACTGAAACACAACTTGCAGACCTGCTCACGAAAGCTTTAGATACTGAGCGGTTCCATAAGTTGAGGAATGCCTTAGGCATTTAGAATTAGTGATTTGATGTGTTGTCCAAAATTATCTGATGGAGTATCTGATCGTAAGGCTAAAATCAGTATTTTGCTTTTGTCATAGTGCTCTCTCTCTCTCTCTCTCTCTCTCTCTCTCTCTCTATGTGTAAAATGTCTGACTTTGGACTGCATTTGATCATGATATTATATCATGGGATCATAACTGTTCATGTTTACTTTCATTATGATGGTGTGCCACTGTGTGTCAGCAGGGATTGTGTGGAATAATGCAGCGTTGTATTATCTCAGTGGCTGAAAAATAAAAATATGATGTTGTTATAAACTCAGTGTACTTGGAAGTGACATGGCTTTGGTGGTGGCAAACCTCTCAGGGTGATCAAGCCATAAAAGGTACATCGAGTTTGAAAACAAGAAAGCACCAAAAGAAACATGAGAAAAAAAATTTCAGCAGCTGGTATTAAGCATGCTCTAGATCAAATGAAAGGTCGAAAAGGGTTCATACATGTTTCCATTACTTATGGAATTGTCACTATTTTTAGATCCGATATGGCTACCTGACATCCAAATTTATCCTGGAAGATTCACATGCACCAAGCCATCTGTGTTCTTTGCATATGCATCCGTCAATACTACTTGATATAATTTTTTTGGCAAAATAGCTAAAACACCCCCTGAATTTGGCTATAATTGTCAACTTACACCTGCACAACTTCTAATTGGGCCAATTACCTCCTCAACTTGGTAAAACTAGCCAATTTGAACACTCTCCGTTAAATTGGATGGTTTTCATCCAATTTTCAATCATGTGCTATGCATGTGAGGGGTATAACTGTTTTTTATAACTTATTGTAATATTAAAAATATAATGAAATAAAATCTCTAAAAAGAGATTTGTTCTAATAAATAATACCCCCTTACATTTGTTTTTTATTTCCTTACACGTTATTTATTTAATATTTTTTGTACAATTTTTGTCATTCACTTCATCTTTTTGATGGTCAGGTATGAATATCCTTTTAGAAGATGATAATATATTCCTACTCAGGAGACGGTCGTCATTCTACCCCAGCGGTTTGGCGGAGAAAATATGTTTTCTGCTAACTACTCAACACCCACTTCCTGGCCAGTGCTAACCCCCAGGAGCAGACGCTATTCAAAGCTTTCTGTGCCACCTGTGGAATAGCCGGCTATTCCGCCAATGAGCAGACGCCCTTTACGGTGGCAGGCAGCGAGCGGGAGTCGTGCATGGATATGACGGATCACATGTTTCGCGCATTGTTCGCTGTCGGCAAGTATGAAGCGTCGGTGCTAGCGGAAAATAAGCGGATAAAGGGGGACATAGACGCCCTTCAAGACAATCTGAAGGAGTTGGGGGAAAAAGTAGTCAAACTTGAGGCCGAAGTAGGGGATAAACGCCACAAGTTGGGGATCGCCGCCACCTAAACTCTGGAAGACTGTGAGCGGATCGCATCTCTAGAGTCTGAGTTGAACCGCTTGCGGCGCCTCCAATCCTCTCATGACAATGAAGTAGAGTCCATCCACGGAGCACTGGGTGACAAGGAGCAAGAACTTATGGCCGCAGAGTCTACTTGTGCCCTGATTGAGGCGAGGACTGTGCAAGAGGCTGAGACTCGTCATGCTATGGCAGCCGAATGGGCTGTGAAAGAACAAGAACTGTGAGCGGGTGCTGAGGAAGCTGCCATAGAGATCATTGTTGAGCAGCTGAGCGAGGTGGATGCCTTGACATGGAGAAGTATGCTGCTTGGGCGTCGCGCCAGCAGAAAGGCGATGAAGAGGCTCCTCAAGGCTCCGCCACCGACCGCGTTTCCGCTGACCCGCATGAGGAGACGCCTCTTGTTGACTCAAGTAGCTATATTTATTCTACTTATGGTTTATCTGGCGATAGCTAGCGTTCCGATTCTAACCCCGAAATGCCTTCTCCCACTTCACAGAATGTTATCCCCTATCGCCGCATACATCGACGCAGGGCTCTAAGGAGGGATGAGGCGTTGTCCGCGGCTGGGTGGGGTGAGGAGAAGAGCTTATCGGTCTGTGTTTCTAGCAGTTTAGCCGATATTTTCCCCTCCCCGGAGCCTCCAGCCCGCTGGCCTACCTGACCCGCTATGATATGTTGCCCGGTTGTGTACCCGGTTGTAATATAGAATGTATTTGTACTTGTGTACTTTTTTATGAATAGAACTTGTGAGCACCTTGCCTCGTTTTCATTTTGTGCATGTGTTTTCTAAATGAAATCTTTAATATATTATCTTTGTTCTTGCAACTAGTTGTGTTCTGAAGGACAATAGTTAGGATAATATGTTTCATTCACTAGTAGTTTTTGTAAAGCTGGCGGTTACAAAACATGGAAGCGCTAAGGCTAGCAGCTTATACCGTGATCCATTCAAAAAAGAAAAACGTAAATGAAAAGCAGTAACCGATAGCTTCTGGCTAGGCTTACTCAGTATAATTCCTCCTTAGGTGCTGAATGTTCTATGGGTGGACAGTTAATTTGCTAGCTTTATCTTTAAGATTGTAAGTATCCGGACTTACTTCTTCCACGATCTGGAATGGTCTTTCCCACTTGGGGTTTAGTCCTCTAGGCGCTGGGATGACTTCCCTCATGACCCATTCCCTTACTTGGTAGCAGCGGTTCATGACCCGTTTGTTAAAGAAGTGAGCGATTCGTTGCTTATTTTAGAGGTTGGTGAGGTGTGCTTGGATGTGTTTTTCTTCCACCAAGTCTTTGTCCAAAAGTAGGCCGTCTTCATTGGTCTCCTGATTGAACAACGTCACTCGAGCCGTTGGATGTGTTACCTCAACGGGCAGCACTGCCTCTGTGCCATACGCCAAATAGAAAGGAGTTTGTCCAGTTGTGGTCGTTGGAGTTGTCCTGAGCGCCCATAAGACTTAGGGGAGCCTATCCGCCCAGAATCCTTTTGCTTCATCAAACTTCTTTTTAAGCAAGTTTTTGATCTTCTTGTTGGCGGCTTCTATCTGACCGTTGTTTTGAGGATGTGCTACAGAAGCAAACTTGATATGCAAATGGCGTTCGCGTGCCCAATTGTCAGTTCTTCGTTGTTGAATTGTGCCCCATTGTCGGTGATTATGGTGTTTGACACCCCAAACTGACAGCATATGTTCTTCTAAAAGAACTTTGAACTCTGGTAGTGTCAATCTTAACAAGCGTGACTGCCTCAATCCACTTAGTCGTGTAGTCAATAGCTATGATGATGTACTGGTATTGGCTTCTCACCATGGGAAATGGTCCTATCAAGTCAAGTCCCCACAAAGATCCTATCCATGGACCAACGATGTTTGACAACGGCTCTGCTGGCGCCCGGAATCTTAGCGAATTGCTTGCACTTCTTGCAAGCCTTTACAATAAGCTCTGAGTCTTTTTACCAACGTGGGCCAATAGTACCTGTAACGCATAGCTTTGTTTGCCAGTGAGCGATGTCTGGAGTGGTTCCCCTATGGATCATATGCAAGATTTTCTGCCCCCTCTGCTGGCGTGACACATCTCAAAAGTGGGTATTTGAGACTTTGGCGGTACAACTTGCCTTCAAGTATTGTGTAATTTGTAGCGCGCCTGATAAGAGCTTGGGCGGCTATCTTGTCCTCGGGTAATTCCCCGTTCTGTTTATAAGCGAGGAATGAATCCATCCAGGAGGAATCGATATCAATGTGGAAAATTTTTGCTAGTGACTTGGTGATCGATGGTTTTTCCAATATTTCAACCCTAGC
>OX637576.1:4542143-4668618 GCA_951800085.1 Comarum palustre
ACGAAAAAGGAAACGTATAAAAAACGGAAACTAACCATGTTTGGAAACTTGCTAATTTGGGAAACTTTCCATTTTGGGAAAGTTTCCATTAAAGGAAAGTTTCTAATTTGGGAAATTTACATTTTAAGAAAAACGGTTAAGTAAAGATTTGAAGTTCAACGAAGTTTAACATATCTTGGTTAAATTGGTAAAGTTTTAAATTGTTATCAGAAAATGATAACTGGAATTTCTGGAAAAAGTCAAGTTGACCGTGTTAAGTAAAGTTGGTGTTTCACGTAAATCGGTAAATCGACTCTTGGTAAATAAATTGATTAATGTGACACGTTGGGTGTCCATAGTAATTCAACGAATTATTATGTGACACCCTAACGTCAAGTTAAAGTGGTTAAAGAGAAGTTCAGAAGTTTAGTCGGACTTCCGGTAAATGAGTAAAGAGTCGATAACTGGAAAAGAAAGTCAAAAGGTTAAAGTGCCATAAAAGGAAATTGGTTGGTCAACTTAGTCAATGCGGTCATTCCTGGTCAAACTAGGAATGTTGTGGTCAACTGAACTGTTATTGTTTCTTGGTTGCTAAGCTACTCTATTCTGCAGTGATTATTGGACGATGTAGCTTACGAGGTGACCTCGGTTTACCGAGACAGTTCCTGGAAGCTTGGAGCTTACGTGTGGAACGGCAATTCCAGGTAGGAAATCTGAACCCCCTTGGTAGTGGTTTTATATATGTATGAGAAAGTGCATGGTTTTGTGTATGCTCATGGTCGATGCCTCGGGAAAGTTTTCTGTATATTAAATGATTTATGATTGGGCCAAGAAAACCCGAGGCTAGACGTAAATGATTTTATACGTCAATGTGAGATGTGTGGAGCACCGTTGTCCTGATTTCCGGTGCGTGACCTGAGAGTGACGGGACCTAGTATCTAGTACTCCCGCGGTGTCGAGACCGTGAACCTCCGGAGGGTGGTGCCTTGTTTATTTTATTTTCCCGCTTACGCTCGTCTCGCACAGAGTTAAGCGAGTCGTAAGTGCGGTGTGTTGTTTATGGGTACTGCAGTAAATGGACACTCTCGCTACTCTGCGTTTTCAAGCGCTTAGGTAGTTGGCCCCGGTTTGCTGTGAAGACAAACCCGGGATTCGGTCACTGAGATTCGAAAGTCCTGCAGGCTGTATTGTTCATTGAGCGCTCTGGGCCCCTATGTTTTTAGCATACTGCACTGTTTTCCTAAAGGATATAAAATGATGGTTTTTGTGTGCCAAGGATTTTCTAAATGGTTTTATTACGAGCTCAAATCTATATGTATATATATGGTTTTTGGTTTTCAAACCTATCATTGGTGGGCCTACGTGAGCACGCGAGGACGACGCTCACCCCTACAACAGATTGTTTGCAGGTACTGTGACGGGAAAGATAGAGAGAGCTAGGTGTGGAGCCTCATTCATTCCTCGATGTTCGGTCCAAGTGTACTCCCTATTTCGGTTTTACCCTTTGAGTCATTTACCAGAACCTTCTACATAAACAGTAAAGGTGTCACCCCGATTTGTAAACCATGTTCTATATTTTTATTGTTGTCGCTAAAGTTTTTAAATTGTCCCATTTATTTTGACCACCTTCCGTGAAATTAGATAAACTCTGATAGTTGTTTTAAGAATTTCATGTGGTGCCACACAAAGTATTTAAAGTTTAAAATTTAAAATTTATTTTACTCACTAAAAAGCCTACGACTTTAGGTTAATAAGTTGTTGGCACGTCCTTCGGACGTGTTGGCTTCTTATTGGCTTAACTTCGTGGCTACTGTAGTTTACCCCCAGGGGTGCTACAGTATACTGGGAAAAACGTGCCAAGGGTGGTTTTACATATCCCAAATAAGCTGTAAGTGACCCTTCTTTTGTCTGGAATTCCCCATTAACTTGATTTACTACCAGCTGGGAATCGTTGAAGATATCTATCTTGGTGGCCCCATTTTCTAGTGCCAATAATAGTTCTGCTATAAGCGCTTCATATTCTGTCGTGTTGTTAGAAGCTTTGAACTCGAATCTTAGCGCATATTCCACTTGAATCTGCCCTGGGCCTGTTAGGATGACGTCCGTCCCGCTAGCATTGTTGCAAGATAAACTGTCCACATAAAGGTTCCATTCTGCTTTGGTGGCGGTCTTACTTGTGACTTCTTGAACCTCCACATTGTTGCAGGTTTCTGGTACGATTGAACAAAAAAATTTTATCCGCCACATATGATGAGGTCATGACAGAAGCCATTAGCACTGCTCAAGCAGAATACCTCACATATGGAGAGAAGGCCGAGCCAGCAACAGAACGAACAGCCCAACCGCCAGCAGCCTCCAGTGGATGGCGTTTGGGTTAAAAAAATGCCGGCTCTACTTACCAGTGGCTCATGACAATAATGTTTGGACCATACATCAGAAAAATTATTATAGTTTACATAGATGATATGTTAGTCAAAAGTCTTCAGGCGAGAGACCATGTTGACCATCTCAGAATTATCTTCAAGATTTTGCATCAGTATAATCTTAAGTTGAACCTAGAGAAATGCTTCTTTGGCGTCACAGAAAGCAAGTTTTTAGGATACATCATCAGCAAGCGGGGAATCTCCGCTAACCCCGCTAAGATAAAGGTCATTGTTGACATGAAGACGTCAGAAAGAAAGGAGGAGGTGAAAGTTTTGCAAGGACGACTAGTTACCCTATCCCACTTCATAACATGCTTAACGGACAAATGTGCCCCATTCTTTAGGGCTCTTCACCGACCAACGGGCAAGGTGGTAGAATTGTCAGCAGATTGCGAGACTGCCTTCCAAGAGCTTAAGGAGTATTTGGTAACAGTACCTATGCTTTCTATCCTAGAGCTTGGAGAGATGTTATACTTATACTTATGGGTTTCATGCACTGCTATCAGCTCTGCTATTGTGTGGCGGATCGAGTCCTCTGAGCTACCAGTATTCTATGCTAGTAGGGGTATGAGTGGACCAGAGACAAGGTATCCTGCCTTAGAGAAGATGGCCCTTGCAGTCATAATGACCCGCTAGAGGACTTCGCCAATATTTCCAAGCACATCCCATTGTTGTCCTGACAAACCAGCCGCTCAAACAAGTCTTGTAAAGCCTAGAACACTCCGGCCGCCTCAGCAAATGGGCTATTGAACTTAGCGAATTTGACATCGAGTTTAAACCAAGAACCGCTATGAAAGGGCAGGCAGTTGTAGACTTCATCGCAGAGTTCACAGAAAAAGAAGATGTTTGGTTGGACGGAAACAACTTGGAAGACAAGGAGATGTCCACTCAGTGTACCCCCGGCCCGGGCCGTTACCAAGGCAAGATGGAACCTGTTTGTGGATGGTTCTTCATGCGACAAAGCTAGCGGGGCAGGTATTATCTTAACAGACCCAGATAAGATTAATGTAGAGTATGCATTGAGGTTCGACTTCAAAGCTTCCAATAACGTGGCTGAATATGAGGCCTCGTAGCAGGGTTGCTTTTGGCGCTAGAGAACAGGGCCACGAGACGAGATATCTTCAGTGACTCCCAGCTGGTGGTAAATCAGGTGAATGTGGAATTTCAAACCAAGGACGGACCACTGACAGCCTATCTGGGATATGTGAAAACCCTCCTGGCACACTTTCCTCAATACACGCTTACCCGGATAAGGAAGGGCAAACAACTTAGCCTGCTTAGCAATGGCTCAGCCACATGCCCATATAGGCGACGCTAGGGTTGAAATACTGGAGAAACCATCAATCACCAAGACATTAGCTGAGATTTTTCATATTGAAATTGGTTCTTCCTGGATGGATCTGTTCCTCGTCTATAAGCGGAATGGAGAATTACCCAAGGACAAGATAGTCACCCATGTTCTTATCAGGCGTGCTACCAATTATATGATCCTTGAAGGCAAGTTATACCGACAAAGTTTCAAATACCCACTTTTGAGGTGTGTCACGCCAGTAAAAGGGCAAAAAATCTTACACATGATCTATAGCGGGGAAGACGGGAATCACTCTGGTTACCGCTCCTTGGCAAACAAGGCCATACGTTATGGCTATTACTGGCCCACTTTGGTCAAGGACTCTGAGATTCTTGTGCAGAATTGTGAGAAGTGCAAGCAATTTGCTATTATCTCAAGAACACCAACATAACCACTGTCAATCATTGTGGGACCATGGATAGGATCCTTATGGGGATTGGATCTAATAGGACCATTGTCTATAGCAAAGAGTCAGTACTGATACATCATCGTAGCCATCGACTATACAACTAAATGGATCAAAGTTGTCCCCCTAGTTAAGATCGACACTGCTAGAGTCCAAAAGTTCATTTGGAAAAACCTTTGTTGTCGGTTTGGAGTGCCCGACACCATAATAACTGACAACAGAGCACAGTTCAACAATCCAGAATTGATCAGCTGGACACTAGAACGCCAGTTGCATATCAAGTTTTCCTCTTTAGCACACCCTTAAACCAACGGTCAGGTGGAAGCTACCAACAAGAAAATCAAGACTTTGCTAAAAAAGAAACTAGATGAAGCCAAAGAACTATGGGCACATAAGCTCCTTGAAGTTTTATAGGCGCTTAGGACAACTCCAACCACAGCTACCAGACAAACTCCTTTTTGTCTAACTTATGGCACAGAGGCAGTGCTGCCTATTGAGATAACGCACCCAACAACTCGAGTGGAGTTGTTCAATCAGGAGACAAATGAAGAAGACCTACTTCTAGACAAGGACTTGGTGGAGGAAAAGCGGATCTAGGCCCACCTCACCAACCTCTAAAACAAGCAGCAGAGCGCTCGCTTCATCAACAAGCGAATCATAAACCGCCGTTACCAAGTTAGAGAATGTGTCATAAGGAAAGTCATCCCAGCGCCTAAAGGGTTAAAACCCAAGTGGGAAGGACCATTCCAAATTGTGGAAGAAGTGTGCCCAGACACCTATTATCTCAAAGATAAGTCTAGCCATCGGCTAGCGGTATCAGATTTTGTAACCACTGTTTTCTTTCATCAGTTTGATTATGATTCAAGGTCTATGCTTCGAATGCTAGCGCTACTATATTTTGTAACTATCAGCTTTACAACAGCTATCAGTAAATGAAACATATATTATCCCTATTATTTTTCTTAAGTACACAACTAGCGCGACCTAAAAAGGTTCTCGGTTGCAAGAACAAAGATAATATACAAATGATTTCATTCAGACATAAAATATGAACAAAGCACACAAATGGGTAACACAACAAACAAAAGCGCCAGTAAATTTCATTAATACAAACAGGAGAATACATAAAGTTACAAATGGCATGCTATGCTACACGATAAAAGAAGACTAGGTGACGAGGAGAACAAAGCCACAAGAGGTCATGTAACCAGCGGGCTGGAAGTTCCTGAGATGACGAAATGTCTGGAGAACCAGATACACAGACTGATTCAATCTTCTCCACACCCCCTCAACCGCAGCCAACGCCTCAGCCATCCTTCGAGCCTTGCGACGGTAACGGATGACATCCTGTGGAGTGGGAGAAGGCGTTTCAGGATTAGAATTAGAACGTTGTCTATCGTCAGATAAACCATAAGAAGAAGAAATATAACTACCTAACTCAGCAACAGGAGCCCCTTCCAGGCGAGCAGACAGCTCATGTGCAGAATTTTCAAGAACCTTTCCATGGCCTGCTTGCTGGGTGGACACCCAAACGGTGTACTTCTCCATGTCAAGATAGCCCACCTCACCCAGTTGGTCAACAATGAACTCTATAGCGGCTTCCTCTGCACCCGCCAGTAGCTTTTACTCTTTCGCATCTCACTCCGCTGCTAGCGTCTGGCGAATCTCAGCCTCTTGCACAACCCTCGCCTTAGCTAACGCCATCACAGCATTGGCACGAGGGAATTCTGCAACCCCTAGCGCTTGTTCCTTTTCCTTCAAAGCTCGGTGGATAGACTCAACTTCGTTCGCATGCGAGGTTTGAAGGAGCTGCAGGCGGTTCAACTCACTCTTTTGAAATGCAATCCGCTGGACGTCTTCCAAAATCTGATTGGAAATGATCGCCAATTTGTGGCGTTTTTCCTCCACTTCGGCTTTGAGTTTCACAATTTCCCCTCCAAATCTGTCAGTTTATCATAAAGGGCGGCTACAACCTCTCTTAGTCGCTTATTCTCCGTCAGCACTGTAGCCGCATGGTTGTCGGCAATGAATAACACACGAAACATGTGAGCCGCCATATCCATACACGACTCCCGCTCGGTGCCCGCCACTGCAAAAGATATCTGCTCGCTTGCGGTGTAGCCGACCAATCTACAAGGGGCGCAGATGGCCTTAAGCAACTCTCACTCTTCGGCAGTAGCATGCATCAGAAAGTCAGCACTTGAGGCAGGGGCAGGACAGGACTCTTCGTTAGGCTGTAAAGGCAGGGTGACGATTGGCTCCTTAACCTATTGAACAGAGACGGATCGATCAGAAGATGGGCGCCTAGTCATTCCTTTCAGTGCATCCACCATCAACTTGTCACCACCAACGGTCACATCACCTTCTTCTTCTTAGCGCCTCCCTAGACATGATCTTTGCCCTTGCGTTTCTTAAGGACGGCGTCAGCAGCCGAGAGGCTGGCGGAAGACCCGCCAGAGAAATTGGATTCCTCAATCATCACGAAGGAAAGATGGTTCACCAAGGAGTTGTCTGCCTCATCTTTCTTGTGCGTATGATGGGGGACAAAAAGCGCGGCCTCCTTAGTCATTTTAATGATTGTCCCTTGTGATGTCACCATCTGGGGGGCAATAGCCGCCTTCTGCTCTACAATCCTCACCAACGCTTTATTCATGGCTTTTAGCAAATTTGATTCAAGCTCAGGGTCATTCAGAAACTTAGCCGCTTCCTTGGCAATTCGCATCTGTGTACTGGAATGGATTGTAAAGGATTGATCTGTAAAAATAATGAAGTGTTACTTGCGCAAAACTTCATAAGTCAAGAATTAAAACAACCAAGGAGACAATTTTCACTTACGAGACGCTCGGGTCAGCTTAAAAACAACTATCGTTGGCTAGGCCGTTAGCAGCCACTGACAACAACACTCTTTCCCCACCCACAACGCTTTGATGTGGTTTATCCGCTGTCACTCCAACTCGGTCAGCGGGAACCGACGAGCTTCTATAAACAAAAGAGAACACAGGTTAGAAAACGACAAAAAGGGAAGAGAGAGGAAGGACTCTTGACAAGGCGCCAGCACCTTCTATGGGTTAGAAAATAGAGGGAAGACGATAACGGCTAACCACTACCTCGCCTTTACGGCTCCCAAAATCCCAACCAGCGGTCAAGACACAAGCGTTCTTGTACTAGTTGGTTTTGGAGTCGCTCAATTCGGCAACGACCTTTTTAACTACAGATTTCTTCTACCAATCACGCAGGCGGAACACCACCGTCCCGTTACGGTCCTGGCAGTTGCTATAGTGTATGCCATAAAAGTGGGATACTTCCACCACGGTTGGAGCAGAGCAGCCACAGAAATCCTAGATGACTTGAAGGCATTGAAGAATCGTGAGCATGTTCAAACCCATTTGGCCTAACACAATTCCATACTCCGCCAGGGTATATTAGAGCCAAGGATCTAGCGGCAGTCGCAACCCATAAGACAACATAATATCACAAAGAAGGGCCTCACCTCTTGGGAGCTTGGAACCCCGCTCTCATTCTGATAACTCACGCATCTTTACAACTCTAGGAACCCGATATAACCATTGATTGTCCCTGATGCCGCTCACAGAAAACTTGATGGCAGGTTCCACAACCATGACACTTTCTTCTAGCTCCTAGTCAGCAAACGGGACGCCAACTGAGTCTCTACTTGGGGAGCCACTAGCAGCCATTTAAGCACGCCCCGAGGTGCCAACCAGCCCACTCCCCTCAGCACAGTGTTGGGCATAAGTGTTAGTGGCAGACACATCTACCAGGTTAGATACAGGCGGTGCAACGGAGAGCGGCTCTGTGCTCTCCACCCCTTGTCTTCGATCCGTCATTGCTTGGTGATAGACGAGGGCAAGAAAGTCATTAAAAGTTCTAGCCTCCAGAATGGGACAAAAAGAAGAAATGAAGCTAGCTAGCGGATTGGGGGACTTGACACTATCTTCCTAGGCTTAGTGACACTGTCATCCTTACTGTTAGCACTCACCAAATCCATGACCTGCCACTAACATCAAAAACACAGATTTTCAGAATCATTTTCGATCAAAGCTACTCACACAACCCAGAAAATATGAACAAGTCCCTAGTTTATCTAGAACAAGGTAGAAATCCTAGAAAATAACCAAAACAAGAATAGAACGGTGAAAATTGTCAGATCAAAAAAAGAGAACTTACCAGTATTCAGTTGGAGGGAAGAAGATGCAACGGTCGAACACGAAAAACGCCGACAGCACAAACACAGATCTGAGCTCTATCACGCTTTTCAAGAGGAATCTTGACAAAGTTTGTGCAAAATGAAAGTAAGAGGGAGAAGGATATCAAACTCCTCCTTATATAGAGACAGGGGAGAGGCATAGAGCTGTTGGATCAAAACCCTAGCACAGCTAGATGTCCGCCACATGTCCACGTCTTTTCACAAACCATCTCCATTATGAGACGCGACTACTGAGCCGACGCCTCGGTCGCCAGCATCAAAATGACGCTTACAAAAGGTCACGCATTTAAAGCTGCAGCTACTTGTCCCACCAATGCATGCGTGACATGTGGCAGAAGCCTGACGACACCACATGCGAGCAAAGACGATATATTTTTCTAACGGTTCACCCGCGACACAAATCATCACTCCTGTTATCCCATATTGGTGACACAAACACCGCACACAGATGGCTGCTAGACATCACCTCCAAGACATGTTAAAATGACAGCACACAAGCTGACTAATATTACCCGCCAATTCATGACGGAAGGCGCCATCAAAATTTCTTACGTATGACCAAAGTTTCCCTCAGTAGAATACTAGTGATGATCACCCGCTAGAGAACTCAAGGAGACCGGAACAATCGCCCCTTGAAGGTTAAAAACGACTCACTGTTATCTTCACACTGGTGATATATCAACGCCAAGAATTTGCCTCACTCTTCGGGAGACCCTCGCTGACTGAGAGAAAAACTGGGTAGCCCTAAAAATATACAAAGCGATGACCAACTACCAGCACAAGCGATGATCAACCGCTAAAACACGTAAACGCATCCCCAGCACAAAACCCGTTAGAAAGACGAAAGCTAATTGAAACTGCCACCCTCAAGCTTAAGGGACGCCTTAACTGGGGAGTGGGAGACTCTGAGGCACCCGCTAGCTAAACATGATAGTTATGATTGATTCTAGCGGTCTACTTATTAAACTCCCCAGTCAAGCGGTCCCATGAGACTGAGGACTTGGGGGACTTGTTGACATATTTGCAAAGCAGAGCACTTCGACAACCTGTGAATCGATCATAACGATCTCACCAGCCTACACTAACACCACAAATAGTAAGCCTGCAAAAATTTCCACACAACGGTGCGGCCCGCCAACCAAACAACCTAGTGACGCGCCCGTACGCGCGGCGCGTAAACCGCTACGTCACTCTACGCTGACTTTGTCAGACATTATTTGCCTTGTCCGAGGAGAATATTTACCCCTGCATCGAAATGTGAGCTCAGTAATCCCTCGGGACAAGCCTACAAATAACGACAGTCCAAATCATTAAGGTACGGTGACAACACTTTCACTATTACTCTGCCAGATTTACTTGCTTGCTAACTTAGACATCGGAGAGTAATAGGCCGCTTGTCGTAGTCATTATATATATATATATATATATATATATATATATATATATGCTTCTACTTTCAGGGCTATTATCCAGATAACATGTTCTGCTAGCTCGCCAGCAAAGGACTAGTGTTAACAAACACGATTTCCTCTTTATGACTTCCAATGAGTGCGGTCGTAAGCGCATCTTGGAAAGGCTAGTAAGTCAATCTAGTGGTTTGTACCTCACCACTATAAGAGTTGTTGAATCTTATGAAGTCGCCAAACATGATTTTTGGGACCATGACTCATACAAGTTGTGGCACGACCGCCTCTGTCACCTCGGAAGAGACATGATGAACATCATTTCTTCCATACAAAGCGAAGAGATTTGGGACACGACCTCCACAAAGAGGGTAGAGCTACCGTAGTCATCAAATAGAGCTCTCGGCGGACACTTGGGTCACTAGAGGGTAGCTCCGCCGGTCCTCACTCGGATATGAGGATTTGAACCTCTTCTAATACGTCAATGACACTTTCTGATGCTCATAAGTCATTTGTTAGGCTTGTACAATGGCTAAGTTGGTGACCAGACCTTCTTATGCCAAGGCAAACACAAAGAACATCTCATTTCTCTAGCGTATCCAATGTGATATCTGTGGACTTCATCCAGAATGTGGACCGTTTAGATACTTCATGGTTCTGCGGATGCTTCGACACGTTGGTCGCATGTCGCTTTGTTGTCCATAAGGAATGTTTCTTTCCCCAAACTCCTGGCACAGATTATTAAGGTGAGGGCTAGCCACCCTGATCATCCAATCAAGTCGATTTGGATGGACAATGACGGTGAGTTCACGTCAAAGTTTTTTGACGAATATTGTATGTCGGTTGGGATTAAGATTGAGTAGTCTTACCCACATATGCATACGCAAAATGGTTTGGCTGAAGGTATGACTAAGCAGCATCAGATGATAGCTAGAAAAGTGGTCATAGACTCAAAGCTCCCTATTGCGTCTTGGGGTTATGTTATATTGCATACAGCCGTACTAGTTTGTTTCTGACCCGCCTCCAACCAAACATTTAGTACGTACCAGTTGGTTACTGGATATGAGTTTGACATCTCACACTTACATATATCCGGTTGTGGAGTGTATATGTCTATTACACCACCACTGCGTAAGAAAATGGGTCCACAATGACATTTGGGTATCTATGTTGGCTATAATTTCCCAACTATTATCATACACATAGAGCCTTTGACATGTGATCTCTTTAAGGCCCGATTCGCTGATTGTCACTTTGATGAGGTTGTCTTTCCGTCATTAGAGGGAGATGAGAGCATGCATGTTCAATGAGAATGACATGAATTGTCCTGGTCAATTCCAACGCTTGCTCATTATGATCCCCGCACCTCTCATGTTGAGAGAGAAGTGAAGCAAATTCTTGGGGTCCAGCAAATGGTGGATATGATGTCGAACTCATTTGCTGGGATTTCTAAGGTCACGAGATCAGACATACCGGTTGCAAATGTCCCTGCAGGGCTAGAAGTCCCAAAGATGTGCATGACCACCCCAGGTCCGAGTTGTGCTGCCCACGGTATGGGCACGGCCTACCCTAGTGGACGGGTGGAGGCTGTGACTCCCCAAAGGAAAAGGGTGAGGCCACATGGTTCGAAAGATGTGCAGCACAGGAAGAAAAGGGCGCCTATGGCACAAACCAATCATTTACTCATCGATACTGAGAATCATTCTCACGAGATTATCTCTGATTACACCTATGTCCTAAAAACGATGTCGGTGCCTTTGGGGGACGCCCTGGCACCCACGTCCGTGTCAGAGAACATAGAAATCTCGATATGTTGTGAGAACACAGTTGAATTGCTGGGCCGATCATCCATACATAGAGATGATGTATTTGCTTATGCCGTGGCTCAAGAGATTATTGAGCACAATGATATCAAATCACGCTTCGTCCGTGAATGTGAACGTAGAGCAGATTGGCCTAAATGGAAAGATGTTATCTAGGCGGAATTGAATTCCCTAACAAAGAGACAGGTATTTGGCCTGGTAGTGCTAACCCCGTCAAGTGTAAAGCCTGTAGGACATAAATGAGTCTTTGTTAGAAAACGTAATGAGAAGAACTAGGTACTAAAGTACAAAGCTCGTCTTGTGGTGCAAGGTTTCTCACAACGCCCTAGAATAGACTACGAGGAGACATATTCTCTCGTGATGAAAATAATAACTTTCCACTACCTTGTTAGTTTGGTAGTGGTCAAAAAACTAGACATGCAGCTCATGGATGTGGTTACCGCATATCTTTATTGGGATCTTGATTCAGAGATATACATGAAACTGCATGATAGTTTCCAAGGGCCTAAATCAAGTAACTCTAAACACGGAATGCGTATTCATTAAGTGCAACGCTCACTAAACAGATTGAAACAATCTAGGCAAATGTAGTATACCCGTCTTAGTAACTACTTGCTTAGGAATGGATATAAGAATGATGAGTTATGCTCTTGCGTTTTCATAAAAAAAAAAGAGTTCCGAATTTGTGATAGTAGTCGTCTATATGGATGATATGAACATCATCGGGACTCTTGATGAAATCAATGAGACAGCAACACATCTGAACTCAGAATTTGAGATGAAGGACATGGTTGACTCGGTTTTTCCTAGGCATTGAACTAGAGCATCGAGAATCTGGAGTCTTGATACATCAAACTGCGTATGTCTACAAGTTGCATATGCGCTTTAATGTGGATAAAATGCATTCAGTTAGCATCCCCATGGTAGTCCAGAGATTGGATGTTAAAAAAGATTCATTCCGGCCTAAAGAGGATGGAGAGGAATTATTTGGAGCCAAGGTATCATACCTTAATTAGTGCTATCGGTGTACTATTATATTTGGCTCAGTGCACTCAGTTAGACATTGCTTTCTCAGTGAACTTGTTAGGTAGATATAGCTTTGCGCCAACGCAACGTCATTTGATCGATGTCAAGAACATATTTTGATACCTCAAAGGGACAATGGACTTGGACTTGTTCTTTCCTTACAAAGATTCAAGGTGGGTTGCAAGTAAGGGAAGTGTCCCTGAGAATCTAGGCACCGGTCGATTTAGAGGCCGAGCTGTCGGGCATGTTGCACACAGATGCAGAGTTGTGTACAAGATGTAGAGTGATATGCAGCCCCTGCTGAACACTATCAGCTGCCAGCAGTGCCCGAGATGCCTGCTGCCAGGCACTATGCGCCAACTACCGAGTGCTGGGCACCAGCTACTGAGCGTTGCACGCTGCCTACTAAGCGTTGTGCGCTACCTATTGAGTGATGTGCGCTAGCTGTCGAGTGCTGCAATACAGCTGTCGGGCGCTGCGAGCAAGCTAATGAGTGTCGCGCACAAGCTGCCAAGCATGATGTAGCAGCCGAGCGCTATGCGTGCATGCACACTTAGCTGTCGAGGAGCACTACTCTCCCAATGCTCTTGGCATCGCCTGCTGTCCATATACCTGAAACACCTAACAATGTATTGGTTGGTTTCACGGATGCTGAATACTTGTCAGATCCACATAAGGGCGCTCCCAAACTGGTTATGTCTTTACCATTAGGAATACAATGATATCATAGAGGTTCACTAAACAGACTTTAGTGGCAACATCCTCTAACCACAGACAAACCGACATGTATCTATGAGGACAATGCCGCTTGTATTGACCAAATGAGGAAAGGCTACATCAAGGGTGATAATAAAACGCAAATCTCACCAAAGTTCTTCTATAATCAACAACAGCAAGCCCTCCTTAATATTCATGTGAATCAAGTGAGTTCAGAGGCAAATGTAGCAGACTTGTTTACTAAAGCTGTGTCTAATTCTACTCTTGAGAAACATGTGAAGATCATTGGAATGCGAATACTACCAAGCCTCTCCAATTGAGTTACTCATCATGAGGAGCCACACTCTCGATCAAGAAACATGGTGCGTTGTACTCTTTTTTCTTCAACCAAAGTTATTTTTTTCACTGGGTTTTTGTTATTTGGCAAGGTTTGAATGAGGCATCATTGTAACCACTATCTGGCATATCGACGCGCGGCACAAGGGGGAGTATTGTAGAAAATATGACATGTGTGTGCGCACTTGGTCTTATGTCGTGTATATAGGCTTAGCCTATGGGTCTTTAGTTGTAATAGAGAACTTGTAGTACATTCAATATATGTCTCATTGTATTACACAAAGTACATGTAGTACACTTCCTTATTAAGGTCTATGTAAACCCCTATATAAGGGGCCTCTCATTTGATGAATAACACATGATATTCAGCTCCATTATTCTGGAACAACATGGGATTTATTTTGAAATTTTCTTCTGAAAAAGAATTCATATGAAAGAGAACACTGTAAAAAACATAAAATTGCTGACTGATCTCATGAAACTAGTTCAAAATCTGTCAAAGTCGGCGAAAATTATTGTCATAAACTTCAAAACTGAGTCAACAAATCAAATAGTGTTAGACCCTAATTTCCAACCTATATCCGCAGAGCTAAAAAAACAGAGGCCGGAAAAAACCGTGAAGCATTTAAGGGTTAACTGATGATCTATCTGAGTCTAACCTCTCAAAAATGGAAGAAGTCTATATGCTCATCAATCTTCACATGCACGAATAACAACACCGAAGAGCTTAATTGTTTTATTGTCACCATTAACTTGTTTGTTAACTTCAACAACTTCTGCCCTGTCGAACTTAATCATGTAGAATGGCTTGGCCTCCTTATCTCCTTCACTGTGGCACTCATAGAATCTGACAGTGTCATTGGCTTTCAATTTGAAAGCCTTCACAAACCGATTCCAGCCCTTGGTGAACACAAAGCTCTGGCTGCTCTTCCAATAGCAGTACTTGAAGTTCCATGTCATCTTGTTTTCATCATAAAATGAGAGCTGTGCATCAGGCGCAGGGAAATATTTAGTAGCATAATTTTTGGGTATGACTAGTCTGTTCAGCGTGCCGACATCGCTTGGTGTCAGTTCTTTCTGAAAGAGTTGTTTGTCCAACCTAGCTGAGTTCTTCGACTCGGCCCCCATTCCTACTCTTTGCATTGCCTGGCGAGCCATCAGAAATTCAACAAACCTAGCCTGGTAAGACCCTTCCTTGATCATGTTGAGCACGGCTTCTTCGCTATAGTGATTCTGAAAGTGTTGCTCTAGAGCAGTTACTTTGGTCCAGGCAAAGTTCCTTTGGCAATTCTCTCCGTTGCGAAGCTTGATTGCAGCACTATCATAAGCCATGGCTGCTTTAACCTCAGAATCAAATGTTCCAAGCCAAACCCTATTGTGCTTGGCATAGATCTGAGCTCCCCACCGGCCATTAGGCTGCAGAACAACTCCTTTAAAGTTGGTATTCGCAGACAAATTGCTGCTCTCATGACTCAAGCGATTACTCTCTTGAACCAATAAATCAGCGATGCTCGAAACAAAATCTTCTGCTTGATATTTTCTCTTCGACCTTGTTGTTGAGACCGAGCTTGACAAATCCTCTTTAATTTCCAAAGCCATTCTACGAGAGAAATCATGAGTAATAACTATATTGTTGTCCATAAATAAGCTCAATCAAGGCATTCAATTATATATGAACTATGCCCTGGAACAAATCTTTTTCCAAACCCACTTATACGTATACTAGTCCTTGATTAATTGAAGTTACACTCGCTGCCTTCTATTCCACACATAGTTGCTTTCGAGTGATATACATGAAATTTGTTTGTATTCCTTGACAAGTAAACCATGTATTGCAAATGTCTATAGCTATTCTGCGACTCCGCGAGGCAGTGCCTCATGCTATTTGATCATTTTGATGACTATACATCAAAAGTACTTCCAATATGAGCTCAAATATAAACTTTGATTTTCTCTACTTGAAGTCCATCTACTTTGTCATTCAAATATTTACATCAAATATTGAACTGAACATGCAAGAGCATCAGATAGTCAAGATTGGAACCGTGCAACTTCAATCTAAGCTTGTAATGTATAAATTCATATTATAGATTTAGACCAACAAATCAACTATGCCACACCTCTACCTCAAGTATTATCTGTTAAATAGGGACAGATACATTGATAAATTTGATAAAATATAATTTTCCCGAGATTAAACATATCTATATAATGAAATTATGAAACAACTATCAGTTGAAGTTCCTTCAAAACAAACCCAGAAAGAAAAGCGATTTAGTTATATGTGAACTCTTCAGATCTTCAAAATCGATTACTACGCTACTCAAAAAGCCAAGACCACAGATTCAAACAACAGCAATTACAGAGATCAAAAATTTAATCTAAGAGTAACTTTAAAAGATGTAGATTGTAGAAACGGTTATTACCTTGCGGCTCTGATTGAATAAGCATAAGAGGTTTGGAAAATCAAAATTTGAAAAGACCAGCAATAATAGAAAACATATTACTGTTGAGCAACATAGATGGAGATTGTTGAAACAGTTACCTTACCAGTCTGATCGATCTGATGCAGATAAAGTTGTTGCTCCCAATAGCCGAACAAAGAACTAGTATTTTGTTATATATGAAAAATAGCTAAATGCTATCCTTGGTAAGTAAAGAAAGGAAATCAATAAAACTATGAAGCAAAATCTGGAAAGTAATTCATTGACTTGCCTGTATGAGGTAATATTTGCGCTGAAAATATTGATATCTGCGAAGAAAAATGTAAGAATATGAGTAATTTCCATGTCAAAGCCAAGCTGTGATTTCCTCGACAAGTTAGGGTTTATGTTCATCACATTCCCTCCTGATTCTCCAGTACAAAGAACTTTGTGGGCGTGATCAGAGGAAAATAAGGGTATATACCGGAAAGAACAGGGAATCAAATAGGAAAACATCATCATCATAAATATTTGAAATAAACTTTTCAGTATCTGTATATAGACCTAAAAATTAATAAGAGCTGAAGAAGAAACAAAACAAAAGAATATGAAAAAATTAAGATTTGTTAATGAATGAACTAAATTCTAAATGTAATAAAAATCTAATAAAAGTATGACTTAATGTCTTAATTAGTTCATATTTTTAACTAATAACTCTATAAAAATATTAAAAAAAACAATTGAAATGACTTTTGACGGGCTTTTGACGGAATTTTTAGGGTCAGGTCAAGCTTGGCTTGGCTAAGACAAACATGTAACGGGCTGGGCCATGGACCGAGTCGAGGCTTTGAACCCTGCCCTAACCCAGCCTCATATTTATGGGCCAGGCCGAGATAGGCTTTTCTACGGGCCGGACTGAACTTTAGCCCTTTGAGCCGACGGGCCGCCCACGGGCCAAATGATGACCCTTACCCTATTTACAGAATTTTACGGTGTTGTTCTTAGTCTTACCAAATTTAGCTTAAAACTTTATTTTTGTATTAGAGCAACCCGAGGTGGATTTGGACTGGATTGGGAGGGCTAAACAATCATTGGGCCTGTGACAATTCTATTTCACACCCATTCATGAAACCTGTAGCTTTTTGGATTGAAATCTATTGTCAATCCTTCTCTCTGCCATATATATCTTCCTTTTTTTGGTCGATCACTCCTCTGCAGCTCTGCCATTTGGATTGGAAAGTCTTATTTAGGAAATTGGGTGCTTGTAGTAAACTCTAACAACTATTTGCTATACAATATATTATTTGTAGTAAACCCTAGCAACTGCAAATATGCAATAACCAATAATCATGGTTAATTTAGGAAACACACTTACCTGAAGAGTTCGATTCGACTTTCTCCTCGCCCGAACTTCAGCTTCATATCGATGGCAACAAATTTTTAGAGAGGAACAAAGAATCGATTTTAAGGAACGGTATCTTTCTATGAGTCGGATGGTATTGACAGCAACTAATACTTGATCTTATTTCTTCTCAAAATATTTTGATCATTATAAGGCATAACTAGTAATTGATTAATTTAAGATGGAGATCAAACGAGCATCCCTAATTCCGTACTCATTTTCCAGTACAAATGCATCTATCCTTGGTCATTAACTCATTATCATCTAAATGTTATGAAATGGATGGATAGCTAGCTAGCTAGAGTACATGAATTCGTCTTGAAAATTGAAACTGAACCGTGTGGTCTTACGTAGTAGAAAATATGTTCTTGGCTTCTACTATTGAAACTCTCAATCTTGAATATCTAGCTTCCGTGGTGCAGATAGCCAAGGCAGATCGATAGTGCATCAATATATATAGTCAAGGCTGGCTCATATACATATCTCTGTCCTTGTCTAATTATTGGTATTGCACGCCCATTATTGAACACATATATGACCATTTTTTTCCTTTGACTCGATCACAATATATCATCATCGTCTTCATCATCATCCATCGAGCTTAACAATCCCCAATAGCTTCTCCATCAGGATTAATATGCATGTACCTTGACCTAGCTCATCCTAAATCGACAAACCCACGAATACAAAACCATGAGGTTTCTCACGAATGTTATATAACTACATGTTTTCCTTTTACTCTATAGAGTTCATAGCTTCTTGGACTTCTTTTCCACCACCCGGACCTCTCTTTCTCAATAGTCGGTTGTTCAATTACGAATATAATACGGCATGATTATGTAGTAAGCATCATAGTCAACTAAGGAAAACAATTCGTATCAAAAAAACAAAGGAAAACAATTAAAAAGTTGGAGGCAAAATTAACAAGAGAAACAAATTCTCCAGCTCTACTATTCTATTCTTGAGTTTAGGCTCGCTTCGTCTTCTACGGAGTTGGAGAAAACCGGAAACCCTAGGTTTCACAACGGAGGGCTGCGGCGGCGCAAGTGATTAAGTGGCCTCTTGACGTCGGGATCTTTGTGAGACTAGTCTTGGTTGGCTGGAGTGGGATCGAGGTATGTGAATCTGATGATCGTAGGCTGTGGAAAGCAGGTTGCTTCCGATTTACAAAGGCAGTGAAACCCCAGATCTCCAACGGGATGAAGAGGTGCACTACAGAGGTAAGCAAAGGGTTTGAGATCTGAAGTTGGGTTGAGTAGAGGCGGCACTGGACTGAGCATCGAATCCCGAAGGTGGACACAGAGCAACCGAGAGCTTGCATGTAGTTTGGGTGCAGTTCCTTCAAAATTCGTGTGCGATCTTCTGGTGTGTCATCCTGATCTGGTCGTCGAGGTATGGAAATGAGAGAGGATGGCCACCAAATTGTTGTACTGCGGCGGAGGACACCGGCACAGGCAGCGGTTTGATTAGTTATGGGTATGGGCTTGTGGATTGGGCTGCAAGATTGGGCTTGATCTTTGGGCTGAAAGGGAGGGTGTTCTACCACCCTCACTCATCACTTAGTTGATGGGGTAAGTTACCCTCCGCTATGGTTAAGACAGAGGGTGGTAACCCTTTAATGGAGGGTCAAATCTCTACATCGCCTGATTGAAAAATCTACTCTTTTTTATGAAAAGGTACATCGAGATGATCTTAGGTCTCAATTCATTGAGTTAGGGTACTTTGATTTGGTTATGTAGATTATTATTTTCAAGTTCAGAATAAAGTCCTCTTGTGAACGTAATTTGTTTAGTTAGTCTTTATTTTGTATGTTCTATAGCGTAGTAGTTTCAGATGTTTTTTTGAAAACAGTTCTTAAGACAGCATTATCTTGTAATATAAAATTTGTTTTTAGACAACCTTATAACTTCAACTTGACTTAATATATTCATATGATTTAATTAATGGAGCTTAACTCCCCTTCCTCAGAACTAAAGGATAACAATTATACAAAGTTTGGTCAAAATAAACACTGTCAAAATAAACACATATGTCAACCCCACTCATGAAGTTGGAGAAAGCAATTATATATGCGTCCCTAGACTTTCACTTCTCTTCACTTCACTTCACTTCATATCATCAAATATACTTTTGGAACAAATGAAGCCTCTTTTATATATATAATTAGCCATAGTCCTGCACTCTCCTGCTGTTTTTTTTTCAGCTCCGTCATCCACGTGTTTTGCATACAACCCTTAGTCACATCATGTCTTAATTAACCCGTATTATATGTAAATACAATTTATGATATTTGCATTTTTGATACTTCATACACAAATTCATCATCATATTATATTGTGTTATGTAACTCAAACTAATCTGACTAAGTTGGTATGGACGGATTAGTGTTGAATCCTCACCTAAGTAGCATATCCGTTTTTGTTTGGTTTGCGATCTTAAATTCTTTTTTGGAAATCCAAGGCTACAATATGTGCTTACGGTCACACTGGCCCCTAGAATTAAGTACATGCTCTAGGATGTGATGATATGTAGCATAACCAAAAACACTCATCTAAAATTTTTGTAACAAAAAAGATAAAACAAACCATCAATCGTATTACTTCTTATATCATGATGTAGTGGCAAAAGTAAATGAACGAAGTTAGTGGCTATAATTCTATATCGTGAGCAGTACATCTTATCATCACCGTTTTGCAGATTGGCCAAAAAGGCTTCATTGTATATAAAAATGCACAGTGAATGCCATCGCTCTTATTGAAGTAGGTATTGAGTGCATGAGGGAAGAAGATAGAGATCGTGGGGGGCCAAAAGGCCAAAACGAACGATGTTTTGGAGTTTTAGAAAACATTCCAAAATGATGGGTCGGTACTTATTTAGAGAAACTGAAAACTACCATCATCATATTGAGATATAGATCGACGAAAGAGACAAGAGAGAGAGACCTATCCTTGTTGCTTACCTTTAAATTTTCCAAACGAGTACTCACCCCCCTCCTATATGGTCCTTGTAGCTCAGGATTGCCCTACAAATGACTACTTGCTCCCTTTTGAGTGGTACCATGCCCCCACTATGATAATGCTAACCCTAGCTAAAACGTACGTGTAGGTCCATTACTGGATGTGGCAGTAAAAAGAAGGAAAATGAGCTCGAAAATGGTCCATTCGAGCAGAGTAGTAGTGCAGAAAGCAAAGCAATTGATCGCAGTATGCAGGGGACCCCGGCCGGCCCTGTGGAAAGGCCATTACGGCACTGCAGTCCAGTCTCTGCATATCTGTGTTGTCCTTGTGAGACTAACCTATTGACGCACGCTTGGCAACTTTGAATTGAATCTCTCCGAGAGCGTCTGGCATCAACCTAGTGCATATGCACTAAGGTTTTAATTAGCTCGTGGATATTATGTTCTGTTTGGATTAACGACGACGGGTTAAGCAGTAGAGTTAGAAAGCGTTAGTCACAGATGATGAGTTCGAGATTGAGATGGAGATGGTTGGCTGACTTGGTTCTATGTACTATCTAACTCTCCCCGTGCCTTCAGTATCCATAATTTTTTGAAAACAGACCTACAATCCTCTTTCTGCCATCGCTAAATTGATGAATTGAGGTTGTTGGTAGTGGGGATGCGGCGGTGGTCGGAGAGAGGGGAGTGGGCTTTGGCAACAGTGGAACAGTGGAGCTAGGCGGCGACCATTGGCTTTGATCCAAAATTGATTGGTTTCAAAGGTTAGGGTCGAACTAAAAATCGAGAAAGGATGTGGTGGGTTCTAAAACCCAGATCACCCCAGATGATGAATGTCGCCTTTCATATCAGTTTCAGAAGAAATAGAAATATGTGGCGGGACCTGTTTATGAACACATAACCGAATACATCATATTGTTTTTTAGAATGCACAATTAGGTTTGACTCGTTAAAATCATATAGAAATAAAAATAACTAAATATTGTTAAATTTTTATAAATTAATAATATTAAAAATTAAAATTTTTATCAATTTAGTGAGGTATTAATTAATCTATAAATTAATAAATCATTTATTTATCAATAATTTAATAACATATTAATTTTTATCAAAATATTTTTAATTTGTTAAATGTGACTTTTTTTTTAAATAATATTTGTTTATAGGTGGAACCTAATATTTCACCTTTACCGGGTTACAATTAAATGTGAAGCCACTCTGGGCCCTTTGTCTGGGCCCAATTCGCCATAAAGCTAAGTAAAGCAAGGGAAACTACTCCCACATTGGAAAGGGACAGGAATGCTGCCTTCAATGCTACTATAAATACCGGCACATACATCCCGGTAAAGGGAGAGAGAACTTCTGAACTACGATGAAACTTCTTGACTATTCCCGAGTTTTATGCTTAATTGACAGTGTCTAACTTAAGCATCGGAGTGGCTTCCCTCGGTAAACCCGGGGACGCCTCTTTGACGTGTTTGTTCTTTACACAGGAAAACTTGGAATACAGGGAAGTTCGCTATTTCTGGAGCCGTGCAACCCGCTAAAGGGGCCACGAGCCACCCGGAAACAATTGGTGCTCTCGTTGAGAGTTGAACTCAAGGCCCTCTCGCTTAATATTTTGGAAGAACAATGGTGGGAATGCCAATGAGACGTCAGCCAGACTTGCTGACTCTCCGGGTTATGACAGTGCATACATCAAGTACGCTACCCTCCCACCCGCTTGATAATAGGTACCAAGTTATCTACAACTGTCCAAGCTTATTATGTTTTGATGTGATATATATAAAGCCTTTCAGGCCCATATAAATCCCGGCCGGGTTATGTCTATCAAATCAGTTTGTTGAGTGAATGCAGGCGATCTCCATATGACGTGAAATATTGCAAGCCTTAACGGCCATATTTCACTGTCAAAACTCGACAAGCTCCGATAATCTCCGATAATCTCCGGTCTACATGACGTGAAATATTGCAAGCCTTAACGGCCTTATTTCACTGTCAAGCTCCGATAAATCTCCGATAATCTCCGATAATCTCCATTTGACATGAAATATTGCAAGCCTTTCACGGCCTTATTTCATGGTCAAAACTTGTCAAGCTCCGATAAATCTCCGATAATCTCCATTTGACATGAAATATTGCAAGCCTTTCACGGCCTTATTTCATGGTCAAAACTTGGCAAGCTCCGATAAATCTCCGATAATCTCCGGTAATCTCCATTTGACATGAAATATTGCAAGCCTTTCACGGCCTTATTTCATGGTCAAAACTCGGCAAGCTCCGATAAATCTCTGATAATCTCTGGTAATCTCCATAACTTGAAATATTGCAAGCCTTTCACGGCCTTATTTCAGTCTTTGAAAGTTTTAACGGACCCATACAGCCCTAGCGGCACTATTTTTACTTACATGCCAAACCGGCATTATATGTACTCACATTTGCATATTTTGCATCAGATTACCGTGTTATTTGGCAGGAAGCCCTTGGAAGTCCTAACGGACCCGTAAAGCCTCACCGGCCCTATCTTCACTTTATAATGTTAACATGCCAACCCGGCACTATATGTGAATTTTGTCAACACTTGCAGGTTATGCATCGGGTTGGAAGTCCTAACGGACCCGTAAAGCCCTAGCGGTCCTTGAAAGTCCTTATGAACACGGAAAAAACCCGTGTTATAGAAAGACATTTTCGCGCAAGGCCTTAGCGGCCCATGGAAGTCTTAACGGACAAGTATACCTTAGTGGTCCTATTTTTATTTAATCACATTAAACATGCCAAACCGGCAATATGCGTAATTTTTTGTATATTATGCATCACAAATACCGTGTTATTCGACAGGAAGCCATAACGGACCGGTACAGCCCTACCGGGCCTATTGTCATTTTATGACGATAACATGCCAGACCGGCACTATGTGTAAATTTTATCTACACTTGCGAGATATGCATCAACTCAACTTGTTATTTTACAGGGAACGAGTGTTATAGAATGACACCCCCCTTGAAAAGCCTTAGCGGCCCATGGAGGTCCTAACGGACCCGTAAAACCCTAGCGGCACCATTTTTATTTACATGCCAAACCGGCATTATATGTGCAAATTTTGTCACTTGCAGGTTATGCATCGGGTTAAAAGTCCTTATGAACCCGTAAAACCCTAGCGGCACTATTTTTATTTATATGCCAAACCGGCATTATATGTGAAATGTCAACACTTGCAGGTTATGCACCGGGTTGGAAGTCCTAACGGACCCGTAAAGCCTTAGCGGCCCTATTTTTATTCACATGCCGAACCGGCACTATATGTGTATATTTTGTCAACACTTGCAAATTATGCATCAGTTTAACGTGTTATTTTACAGGGAAAAAACCTGTGTTATAGAAAGACATTCTCCCGCAAGACCTTAGCGGCCCATGGAAGTCCTAACGGACCCGTATACCCTAGCGGCACTATCTTTATTTACATATCAAACCGGCATTATGTGTAAATTGTTATACGCATCAGGTTACCGTGTTATTTGACAGGAAGAATTCTGCGAAGGAAAAGTTGCAAACTTTCATTCAGAGGTCAATTACAAAAAGTAGCGAACCGCTACAGGTAAACTAATCTATTACAGCAAAAACGAAAAACAGCCTAAGGCTCCGGTTCATGGCGCTGCCGACCCCCTACCCCCGCCAGTGCTAGACCCGCCACGTCCTCCCCGGGGCTGTATGATGAACTGTCCCCTACGGAGCGGTGGCCGGTTTTGAGGACCACCGACAATCCCACCACGGGAAGTACCTCTCCGGGCTGCTGAAGGACGAACTGGGGGACTCCGAGCCGGGTTCGCAGGAGCCCTAGGGTTTGCAGCCATGGCAGGAGTCGACCGGGAGGTGCCTGCAGCCTCGTCGGGTCTGACATGACCTTGGTAACCGTCATACCCAGCCTTGTCGAGCCAGCCTTGGCGAATCCCGGCGCTAACAATTTCGGCTCGAGCCTCAGCCCTTGTCGACCGCATCTTCAATTCAAACTCGGGACTCGCTAGAAACTCGGAGACAGCAGAGTCCCTGGCCCGGGAAACAGCCTGCACCAACTCTCCTTTCTGCTGCTCCACAGAAGTCACTTGTTGCTGCAGCGCTTGATTCTGTTCAGTAAGCTGAGCAATGGCGGCATCTTGAGCACACCGGTCCTCCCGGTGACCCTCGATGACTTTCTCCAATTCTGAGTTCTTGGCCACCAAGTCTGCTACGTGTTCTTCTGCCTTGGCCAACTTTGCACTCGACGCAATGGCTGATGCGCTTGCGAATTCCCGGACCCGAGCCAGGTTTTCTTCGCTCGCCGTCACCTGGTCCCGGGCGGCCCGGAGATCGTCCCTGAGGACTCTCTCTCGCTCGGGGATGCCTTCGGTTACGAGCCGATCAGTTGCCAAGTACGACAACCTGACAGCCTACACAAATCAAATAACGGGTTAGTACAAGGAACCAAAAACAAAAGAAGAACGAGTTAAAGGAGAAGACAAACTTACCCGCATCAGCTTCTCCTGCGCCCTCCGGGCTACAGTCAACGGGTCCTCATGCTCCAGGACATAGGAGTCGGCGGTGCAGTTCTTCAAGTCCGCTACCATCCTCTGGATGGCCACGTCCGCCATTCCCCCGCTCGCCAATTCCTCCATTATCTCGGTAGTGTCCCGGTGCTGCTTTCTCTCCCTCCTCTCTTTCCTCTCCTTCCTCCTCTTCTTCCTCTCGGACCTTGCCGAGCTGGATGCCTCCCGGGTGCGTTTGTGGGAGGGGACGGGTTCCACTTCGTGCACTTCGTCGCTCCCATCACTCCCCTCAGGGTTCTCACTCGCCACCCCTTCGAAACCGACAACTTCTTCACCCCCGTCGTCATCCTCTTCGGTAAACTCCTCCTCACCCGGGAGCATAGATGAGGGAACTGCGCTCATCACCGGTTCTTCAAACTCCACCTCTTCGTCTGCCAAGGGGAATTGAGTCACCGGTTCTTCAATCACCGGGTCTTCCGCCACCTCCTCCGCGGGGCTCCCCACAATCTCTTCATCTAACTCCTGGTACATCTCCGTGCCAAGTACCTCAGCAAGGTACCCGGGGATCTCGTTGAAGTGCAAGGTGTCCACGAGGAATTTCTCAGTATCCCCTTGCTCTGCTTCTGGGCGCAGGAAAGCCGCTTTCGTGGTCAGGTTAATGTCGTATAATTGACCATCCGTTGCTTGTGTCCGGATCCCGGCCCAAACAGCCTTATCTTCAAACCCGTCGTATTTTCCCGGGTTCTTCCGCTTTGTAAACTCCATTGGAAGAAGAGCTGCAGAAACACATATAGCCCGTTACACAAGAAGCATTTAACAACAAAAGTTGAAGGAACACGAGACAAACCTGGGAGCTCCATCAACCGGCACCTGCTGTACACATACAGCCTACAAAGCCGGTATGAACTCCGGTCGTCTTGCCCCCGAAAAGCCCACAGCATCCTCCGGATCCTCTTCTCCATCACCGGCTCCAGAGGAATGTCGGGGACATCTGCAACACAAACAACATAATTATAACCTGGGATAGAGAAAAGAAAGAAGAATCCGGAGAGAGAAGGACTCACTCATCAGTGGCTGGAAGTCACCCGGTACTTGAAACGCGTATCCCGGGTCTTGAAAGTTTCTTATCAAGAAACTTTTCTCCCTCCAGGTCCGGCTCACGGAGGTTGGCAGGTCCTCGACGATCTTCTTGAAAACCGCTTTGGACTTCAGTTGGATGGTCCCACTGAAACCCGCCTTCCGGGAGTACTCGGCCCGGTACATGGCGTGTAACTCGTGATAGGTTGGCATCTGCTGCTTCAGCACCTTGTACATAACGCACAACCCGAGTAGCTGCCTCCACATGTTCGGTCCAACTTGCCCGATTGCGAAGTTGCTCGCAGCCAAGAGGTACTGCACCTCTACCTTCAGCGGGAGTGACAGGCCGCAGCGTAGCTGATACTCGTGGCACAGCGTCCACCCATCCCCGGGAGCGAAGAACTGGTCCTCGGGTTCTAAAGGCCGTATTTCTACAGACTCGGGGATCTTCCAGTTGCTCCTTAGCTCCACGATCTCCTCCGCTGTCAATGAGTACCCGGGAGGGTCAAGAGCGGTCCCATCAGTGAAGGTTACGGAGGCAAACTCGGGGACGTGAGTGTCCATTGTTTCGTTGGCCATCTGCAAAACAAGAAAACACGGGGGCGTCAACAAAACTCAGGTAACCCGGCGTCACGAAGCTAAATTCCCAGACGCATAGACCCAGAAAACCTTCCTGGGAACCCAGAAACAGTACACAAATCGTCCCAAAACGATCAAAAAGGAGGGAAGAAGACACAGTACCTTAGTTTTGAGTGTTTGAAGGGGTTTTTGAGATCGATCTGAGTCTTGAATTCAAAAGAAACAGCGACAAAAGAAAGCGACAGCAAAAAGCACGAAAAAGTTATCGGGTTTGGAGGTGAGACAAAACTGTCACCCTCAACCCCTATTTATACAGTTAAGGGCGTGCACTGAAGGCACGTTTCAGTTTCTCGAGGGAAACGACACGTGTCGCGCATGCCGCTTCACAAAACCGAAAAACTTTTCAGTTTCCCCCACTACAACCCGGAGACGTCGTTTTGAGTTCTCAACGTAAAGAGTGTCTGCGGGTTCCGCTTGCGTACGGACTTGGGGGACTGGGTACCCCGGGTTTGGTTGCTAACTTTGTAACCCGGTAAAGAAACGATTTTAAGTCCCCACCCAAGCGTACCCCTTGACTGAGGACTTGGGGGACTTGTTTATAGGTGGAACCTAATATTTCACCTTTACCGGGTTACAATTAAATGTGAAGCCACTCTGGGCCCTTTGTCTGGGCCCAATTCGCCATAAAGCTAAGTAAAGCAAGGGAAACTACTCCCACATTGGAAAGGGACAGGAATGCTGCCTTCAATGCTACTATAAATACCGGCACATACATCCCGGTAAAGGGAGAGAGAACTTCTGAACTACGATGAAACTTCTTGACTATTCCCGAGTTTTATGCTTAATTGACAGTGTCTAACTTAAGCATCGGAGTGGCTTCCCTCGGTAAACCCGGGGACGCCTCTTTGACGTGTTTGTTCTTTACACAGGAAAACTTGGAATACAGGGAAGTTCGCTATTTCTGGAGCCGTGCAACCCGCTAAAGGGGCCACGAGCCACCCGGAAACAATATTGTTATCTATTCAATGTCTATATTGGTAACTTTTTTAACATTAAATAAATAAAATCCTATTTAATATACATAAATAAAATCCACCTATATACCACATTAGAAACACAAAAATAACATATCATCTCAAAAGAAAAAAAATTGACGATACGTAGTACATTGTGTGAATATAATATATAAAATCCAAGTAGCACATTAGATTTTAAAAATATGTCTACGGTTGAAAAATCAAGTAATTCTGATAAAGTCTCGGTATCGATAGTTACGGTCATGTAATTTACCATTCTTTCAACCTATGGGTAGCCCTATCTTCAGGGGTTATTTTTCAGTAAATTTTTATACAAATAGTTGCGTATTATCAATTTGAAACTATTTTCTATTAAAGGTTCGGCCAAAATACATAATTTAGACGGTCAAATTATCGTTTCCGTGCGTTTAGGCCGGGGTTTGACTATAGAGATTAATCGTCCGGATCGAGCCTTTAACTTTGTCAGATCAAGTTGAATTTTTTTCTATACATGTATTTTATCATGATGGTCATATCAGATGGTCGGATTTTTGTTTGTCAAGATTGATCATCAAAATCACAACATGTCTGCTAATATTGTATAACTTGTTTACCAAGTTTTAAGTAAATGTTTTGTTTCAAAAAAAACTCTACGTAGAACCTTCAAACTCAAAAAATTTGTGAAATAAGATATGACCTGAATGGTAAAATACGTCTACGGTTGAAAAATCACGTAATTTCAGTAAAGTCTCGATGCTGATAGTTGCGGTCAACGCAATTTATCATTCTTTCTCTTTATAGGTAGCCCTATATTCGGGGGTTATTTTTCTGTAAATTTTTACATCACCGGTTTGTCTCATCGATTTGAAATTATTTTGTGTTGAAGTTTTGGCCAAAATATGTAATTTAGACGGTCAAATTATCGTTTCCGTGCGTTTAGGGGTTTGACTATAGAGATTGACCGTCCGGATTAAGTCCTAAACTTTATCGGATCAAGTTGAATTTTTTTTTCATACATGTATTTTATCATGATAGTCATATCGGACAATCATATTTTCATTTGTTAAGTTTCATCATCAAAATCACATGTCTACTAAAATTGTATAACTTGTTTGCTAAGTTTTAAGTAAATGTGCCGTTTCAAAAACAAACTCTACGTAAAACCTTCAAACTCAAAAAAGTTGTGAAATAAGATATGACCAGAATGGTGAAATACATATATAGTTGGAAAAATCACGTAATTTCGGTAAAGTCTCGGTACCGATTGCGTTCAACGTAATTTACCATTCTTTTTCCCTATAGGTAGCCCTATCTTAAAGGTTATTTTTCAGTAAATTGTTATACCACTGGTTGTGTCTCATCGATTTGAAAAAATTTTATGTTGAAGGTCCGGCTAAAATACGTAAATTAGACGGTCAAATGACTGTTTCCGTACGTTTTGTGGTTTGACTTACGAGATTGATCGTCCGGATCGAGCCTTTATATTTATCGGATCAAGTTGAATTTTTTTCCATACATGTATTTTGTCATGATGATCATACCAGATAGTCGGATTTTAGTTTCTCAAGTTTGGTCATTGGAATTACGATGTGGCTGGCTACTAATGTTGTATAACTTAGTTACTAAGTTTTAAATAAATGTTTCATTTCAAAACAAACTCTACATAGATTCTTCAAACTCAAAAAAGTCGTGAAATAAAATATGACCGCAATGGTGAAATACATTCTACAGTTAAAAAATCATTTAATTCTAGTAAAGTTTTGGTAACGATAGTTGCGGTCAATGCAATTTACCAGTCATTTTCTCTATGTCAACTCCTCCTCCTTCTTTGGCAAGCAACTCCTCCTTCTCCTCCCCCTTAGGACATTGTTGAGTAATTAGGGTTGACCGCATTTATCGGGGCCAAATGTTACCGGAAGTTTGTAATTTTTCAACTTTAGTCGTATCTAACTTTACTCGTATCTAACTCATCGAATCGGTCAATCTTAATTCGACCTCATTTTCTTAACGAAATGCAATTGAGCGGCATCATGCCAAACCTTACTTTTACCCGTTTTCGAACCTAAAGCTTGTACATATGATATTTAGGAACCTATTTTTTTGTATGAAATTGACTCTCCCGTGATTAGGCTCCCCTTAGGGCTTTGTTGAGTAATTAGTGTTGACCACATTTACCGGGAGCCAAATGTTACCGGAAGTTTGTTATTTTTCAACTTTAGTCGTATCTTACTATTTCTATCACATCTTATTTCACATGATTTTTAAAAATTATATTTTCTCTGTTTAGTTGGTTTATTTGATTAATTCTTTCATTCATAAAACTCCACTATAAAAATAAAATTAATATGTAAATTTTAATATAGACCCACGTGATATATGAAAATTGTACAAACACATTAATCACGTAATACCAAAAATTGTAGGAATTATAAGAATTCAAAACGCCCAAATTGTTAATCATGTCTTTTAAATTTTCTGTCATGAACCATTAATATAAACCAATGTTGGATTTTTTTTGACAAGATGAAAAAGGAAACTAAAATTATAAATCCCGATTTTGTTGGAGTAAACAATTAATGAAATATAATTAATCATTAATTTTATTAATTAAGCGTATATCAGTATAGAAAGAAAATAATGTTGATATTAATTTGGAATTCAAGACATAGACGTGTTCCTTTACAAACAAAACACGTGGCCATCAATTTCCACCACTGCATATGTCCATCGACGAACCGATGAACACCTTGTTCCCGGCTAACTGACGATGGTGCAACAATCAATTCGTCTCCTTGCCGGCCACCTCTCTTCGGTTTCAGCCGTTGCCATGCTTCGAGGTGGCCAGAGATGGAGAAAACGTTGGGTCATTGGCGAGAAATCTCGGTCGAAGATCCAGGTCGGCGTTGGGGTCTTTTCTTTTTCGTTTTGATCTAAGGTAGGGTCTTGATATTGTCTCTCTTATTCTCTGTGTCTCTTGATGTTGTTACCCACCGTCGAGCGAATGAGAGCGTCTATAAAGGTTGAAGAAGCGACTATGGATTGCCTCTATACTCTCAGCGCGTGAAGCTTTCTGGAACCTCATTCCGTCTCATTCCCTTAAACGGCAGCTAACCGGTCAATTCAACTCGGTGCATCCCAGAAATTTCGGTTCGTAGATCAAGTTCCATAGTGGCTTTGCTTTGTGGTAGTACTTCTAGTCAGCACGGCATACTTTTCAGCTAAGTCTGTCAAAGGCTAGCTAGCTAGGGCTGTGGTTCTGTGAGTGCTATTCTCACTTTCCCACATGAATTGGGGATCCATCATATATGATAGCTTATGTCTGTTTCTTTCTGGGCGGAATATGCTCAACTCATCAGATCTAGCTACCTAGCTAGCGTTTGAATGTGTTTTATAGGGCAATTATCTCGATCTCGTAAGTTTCAAATGGGTGATTATGAATGTAGAAAACTGACCCTAGCTAGTTATTATTTTGTGCCAGATTTTTACATATGTCGCCATGCTTAATTCTACAATGTCATGGGGCTAAGTGTTCTCATAAACATCTCAAATACACAAGAAAAAGTGGAGGTATGCAGCAACTTCAGAGAATGTTTTTCTTACTATACGAACAAGAATTTAAGGACGGGTTAAGGGTTCAGTATTTAAGATTGGAATAGATTGAAACAATGACATCAAGCATGAACACACGATTATCCAACACTAAATCAAAAGATCAAGGACTCTATGGATAAGTTGTTATCTAGGAAAGAAGGAAATAGTTGCATAATGAAATTTAGACGTATGTTGTGAAGTTGAAACCGAAATCTCTCAAAATAAAACCAATTCTATGGGATGGGGATGATTATATTCAACTGAAGGTGATAAGGTTGATTTAGAGGTGTGGTATTTGCCTACTTCAAATTTCTTGGAACCTACACTCCTGGATGTGTCTACATCAAGACTCATTGTTCAACACTCAGAAAGTTTGAATCCACAAATATTATGAGGTCGGATTCAGATTGAATGCAATATATGCTTATGATCACCTTTCAAATGTAACCAGCTAAAAGAAAACTCGATCGAATAAGAACGATTTCTACTGTAATATTACATTTGAACTTCATTTCTGATACATACAATAGGTAACTAGCTAGTAACTAAGAGAAGAATATAGAGCAACAAATCAAAGACAAAGATGAGGGCAATCCATTCACCCTCTCACTTAGCTAACATACGCAACGGGATAAGATATGTGTATAGAATTCAACCGTAAAATCACGACCCTTGCAGCAATTTTTCTAAAGTGGAGGCAGAAACTGCAGGACCAGTGGATAACGTACCCTCTCAATGAAGGGCACACTACCCTTTTCAGGGCATTTTGGCCTAACAAGCTAGGCGCGCTGCTGCTACAAGAAAAAAGGGAATCAAAACATTGACTACAAAAAAAGTATAGAAAGCTCGATCGCCATGCATTATTTCTTTAATTTGTTTCTTTTCCTAGAGCAGAAGGTCCTCGTTCTCTCGATACTTGATTTGATAAAAGGCAATATTGCATCTAGTAGTGGCCACTGCCTGAAAAGACAGAGGCTTTCTAGTTCTCACTCATGCATGCACTGGGAATGGAGGAAATAGATAAGCTAATAATCAGGGCCATCCAACAACAGCTCCCTCTCTTTCTCTTTCTGTCTCTTTCTTCTGTTTCTAGATCTGTTTATAGTAGAGAGGGGGTGGTTTTTGATAAGACTTTTTACAGGGAAAGGGAAACAAAAGCATCACAATGCATGATATGCCATTCCCAGTTTGCCACATTGCAACTTTGGCTGGAACACTCGCATCAAATTAATTTTAGTTTTAGTTTCTTTAATCCTTGTTTTAGCAACTTTCTTTTGTCTAGCTCTTTTCTTTTTGGTTGAATTTAGTTATTTTTGATGTGCAAATGCAATGCAAACCCTACCACTAAAACCAACCAATTGGCCTGGGGCGGTTTGAATTTTGCCATCTTCTCTTAATGTATAACAAAGAAATGGATTTGGGGTACATAGTGAGATGCCATTGGTGGACTGCTCACGTTTTATGAATAATTTTTGTTTGAGATGCTAGATACGCGTCTTGTTATCAACGGTGTATTAGAAACAAATACTACACTACTTTGTGAATCCAAACCTGGTGTGTGAATTTGTTCGATTCCAATTGTGATGGGTTGAGGTTAGGCAATGATGCCATTACAAGGAGATTCCATCGCAAAAGCAATGTCAATTGTTTAAGAGGGTTGTAATTGTTGTGCTTTTGTTAGTTGTGCACCGGATGAAGAACACCATACATGTCTTGTTTGAAGATAACAATAATGGACCATATAGTACTAATTATAGGGATTGATTGTTCATTCCAATAAAAACAGATTTGACATGTTTATTCTAATTAATCTTATTACACTACCAGAATAACTGTTATAGCCGACGAAAAAAATAATAGGCCGATGAATTTTTTTTCGTCGGCTAACGTAGACTTTAGCCGACAAAACAAAATATCGTCGGTTAAGTTAATTTTTCGTCGTCTAAATTAGACTTTTAGCAGACGAAATGTTTTTTGGTCAGCTAAAATATTTTTTTCGTCAGCTATAGTCCGTAAACTATAGCCGACGAAATTTTTAAAGTTTAGCCGACGACATATATAATTTCGTCGGCTAAAAGTGCTTATATTTTCAAATCTAGACAGCAGCTCATGTGAAAAAAAAACGGGAGAAAAAGTTTGGGGGTTGGCGAAATTGTTGGGTGTCGTCGAAATCTGTGCAAAATTAGTTTGTGGCGCTATATATAGGTACGTATATGTGTATATATCTTGTTTTTGGGTTGATTTAAGAGTTTTATTTGAGTTATGTATATATTGATTTTGAGTTGAATTATTAGATTTTGAGTGTGATTGATGAGTGGATCGATTTTAATTTGATAATATATATGAAGTTGTTATATATATATATATAATATTGTTATATAATTAGTAATTAGTATATATATGCATGTATATATTTATATATGTGTGTTAATTATTAATTTGTTATATATATATATATATATATATTAATTGTACGTTAACTGTAGATAGAATATATACTAAATGATTTGTAAATTTAATTAATTAATTAGAGTTTATACATATATATTATGTTATCTTCTCAAGATATGGATAAGAGTTGGATTTCGCTTTCAAAATAAGACAAAAGATATGGTAAAGGAGTTATTAGTTTTATTGAATATGTGATGGATAATACTAAAGGGAATACAATTTTCTATTGCCCGTGCACTAAATGTTAGTGTCGCAGCGATATGCATCGATTTGTAATTGACAAGGTTTGGCAGCACCTTAAAAGTAATGGGTTTTGGGAGAAGTACACATGTTGGATATATCACGGTGAAACATCATCAGGTGGTCCGCATGATCATGGACAATTTTCTGAGACGGACAGTACATCCAACGATCTAACAACGACCTTCATCAACGATATGTTTCCTTATGAGAGCGGTGTATGCTCTGAAGGACCGTATATGCCTAAGCCGGTGCAGCCCTTCCCTAGAGTTGTCAACACTGCTGGTATTGACAGGTACAACAAACTACTTGCTTTCTAACAGACCCCTGTGTACCCCGGTTGTCAGTAAACGGTTCTTGAAAGTGTGATGGACGTTATGAAGATTAAAGTTGAGACAAAATCGACTGTGAAGGCTGTTGATGACTACCTACAGTACACTGCTTCGATGTTTCCCAACAGTCATCATCTTCTACCACTCATCATAAGGTCCAATGTATCCTGAAAGATCTTGGGCTTTCCTACATCAAGATCCATGCATGCAGATATGATTGTGTTCTCTTCTGAGGTAAAGATCCAGAAGGGAATGACCTTGACGCATGTCCAGTATGTCAGAGTAACAGGTATAAGCTGACTCCTGCAGGCAATAGGAAACTTGTGAAGGTACTTCGGTATTTCCCGTTGAGGGATAGGCTCGAACGGTTGTACATGTCATCACACACGGTCAAAGCTATGAGATGGCACGCTGATAGGGAATTGCATAGCGAAGATACCCTTATACACCCTGCAGACGGGGAGACTTGGAAGCATATAGACCGTGAGTTTCCTCATTTTGCGTCAGATGTCCGAAATGTGAGGCTCGGGCTCTCATCCGACGGGTTCAATCCTTTTGGTAACATGAGTCTTCAATACAGTGTATGGCCGGTGATTTTGGTTCCATACAACCTTCCTCCATGGATGTGCATGAAGAAGGAATACAATATGTTGAGTTTATTGATTCCGGGACCCGGTTATCCAGGAAAGTGTCTCGATGTGTATTTGAGACCCTTGATTGAAGAGCTTAAGTTTTTTGGGATGTTAGTCATCCCATTTATGATAAGTTCATACACGAGATGTTCCAGATGCATGCCATGGTTGTTGATACCATTAGTAATTTTCTTGCCCATGGGATGTTGTCGGGCACCGTTGTTAGGGGATACAAGGCTTGTCCAGAGTGCCTTAGCGATGAGGGGAGCAGTAATCATTACAACAAGATACACTACCAGAATAAGTATCATAGCCGACGAAAAAAAAATTACCAGGCCGACGAAATTTTTTTTCGTCGGCTAAAGTCCATTTTAGCCGACAAAAAATAATTTCGTCGCCTAAGTGAAATTTTCGTCGGCTAAAGTGGACTTTTAGCCGACGAAAAAAACTTTCGTCACCTAAGTGAAATTTTCGTCGGCTAAAAGTCTACTTTAGCCGACGAAATGTTGTTTCGTCGGCTAAAATAGTTTTTTTCGTCGGCTATAGTCTGTGAACTATAGCCGACGAAATTTTAAAACTTTGGCCGACGATATATATAATTTCGTCGGCTAAAATTCTTTATATTTCCAGATCTAGACAGTAGCTGATTTGAAAGAAAAAACGGGAGAAAAAATTTTGTAGTTGGCGAAATTGTTGGGTGTTGTCGAAATCTGTCGGAAATTAGTTTGTGGCGCTATATATAGGTACGTATATGTATATATCTTGTTTTTGAGTTGATTTAAGAGTTTTATTTTCGTTATGCACATTGAGTTTGAGTTTTAATTAGAGTTGATTATATTGTGTTTTGAGTGTGATTGAGTTGATCGATTTGGGTTTGATAATATATATGAAGTTGTTGATATATATATATATATATATATGTATATATATATATATATATATATATATATTAATTTGATTATATTAATTAGTAATTATTATATATATTAATTGTACGTTAACTCAGATATAATATAAATTGAATGATTCGTAAATTTAATTAATTAGCGTTTATACATATATATTATGTTATTTTCTCAGGATATGGATAAGAGTTGGATTTCGCTTCCAAAATGGGACAAAAGATATGCTAAAGGAGTTGTTAGTTTTATTGAATATGTGATCAATAATGCTAAAGGGAATACAATTTTCTATTGTCCGTGCACTAAATGTCAGTGTCGCAGCGATATGTATCAATTTCCAATTGACAAGGTTTGGCAGCACCTTCAAAGTAATGGGTTTTGGGAGAAGTACACATGTTGGATATATCACGGTGAAACATCATCAAGGGGTCCGCATGATCATGGGCAGTTTTCTGAGACGGGCAGTACATCCAACGATCCAACAACGGCCTTCATCAACGATATGTTTCCTTATGAGAGGGGTGTATGCTCTGAAGGACCGTATATGTCTGACCCGGTGCAGCCCTTCCCTAGAGTTGTCAACACTGCTGGTATTGACAGGTACAACAAACTACTTGCTTTCCAACAGACCCCTGTGTACCCCGGTTGTCAGAAAACGGTTCTTGAAAGTGTGATGGACGTTATGAAGATTAAAGTTGAGACAAAATCGACTGTGAAGGCTGTTGATGAGTATCTACAGTACACTGCTTCGATGCTGCCCCACGGTCATCGTCTTCCTACCACTCATCATAAGGTCCGATGTATACTGAAAGATCTTGGGCTTTCCTACATCAAGATCCATGCATGCAGATATGATTGTGTTCTCTTCTGGGGTAAAGATCCAGAAGGGAATGACCTTGGTGACCTTGACACATGTCCAGTATGTCAGAGTGACAGGTATAAGTTGACTCCTGCAGGCAATAGGAAACCTATGAAGGTACTTCGGTATTTCCCGTTGAGGGATAGGCTCGAACGGTTGTACATGTCATCACACACGGCCAAATCTATGAGATGGCACGCTGATAGGGAATTGCAAGGCGAAGATACCCTTATACACCCTGCTGACGGGGAGGCCTGGAAGCATATAGACAGGGAGTTTCCTCATTTTGCGTCTGAGGTCCGAAATGTGAGGCTCGGGCTCTCATCCGACGGGTTCAATCCTTTTGGCAACATGAGTCTTCAATACAGTGTATGGCCGGTGATTTTGGTACCATACAATCTTCCTCCATGGATGTGCATGAAGAAGGAATACAATATGTTGAGTTTGTTGATTCCGGGACCCGGTTATCCAGGGAAGTGTCTCGATGTGTATTTGAGACCCTTGATTGAAGAGCTTAAGTTTTTTTGGGACGTTGGTCATCCCACTTATGATAAGTTCATGCACGAGATGTTCCAGATGCATGCTATGGTTGTTGGTACCATTAGTGATTTTCCTGCTCGTGGGATGTTGTCGGGCAACGTTGTTAGGGGATACAAGGCTTGTCCAGAGTGCCTAAGCGATGAGGGGAGCAGTAGTCATTGCAACAAGATATGTAGATTGGGTCACCGTACTCTCCTTCCGTATGATCACGAATGGCGGTTCGATGACAAGGCATTTGATGGGACTGTAGAACTTGGTGTGCCTCCTAGAAGATGGACAGGGGAAGAAATTTTAGCAGTGCTTAATGAGTATGATTTTGGGCAGCTCAGCAATCATCCCAATATAGTGGCGGCAATACCTGACAGACCCGACAGGTATAAATTTTGGACACATAAGAGCATATTCTGGGAACTCCCATACTGGAGTAAGTTGTTGATCAGGCACTACCTAGATGTGATGCACATAGAAAAGAATGTGTGTGACAGTGTGGTGGGAACGGTGCTGAACTTGGAGGGAAAGACGAAAGACGGTCCGAAGGCACGCATTGATCTTAAAAAAATGGAGATACGAAGACATTTGTGGTTGAAAGAAGGGAAGAAAAAAATGCCTCAAGCTCCGTACACCGTGAAGCCTGAACAGAAGAACGTAATTTTCAGGTGGTTGAGTTCTGTGAAGTATCCTTCAGGCTACGCAGGAAATATAGCCCGGTGTGTAAACATTCGGGACAATAAAATGTACGGGTTAAAGAGTCATGACTGTCATATTCTGCTACAACGTCTCTTCCCTATTTTCATTCGACCCTTCCTTCCCCGTCAGGTGGTGGAGCCGTTAGTAGCGTTGTCAAGATTCTTTCAGAAGTTATGCACAAGGGAAGTGACAAAATCTGATCTCCGGGAAATGCAACAGGACATTATTTATATCATGTGTAAATTTGAGAGAATATTTCCTCCAAATTTTTTTGACATCATGCCGCACCTGATGATCCATCTTCCCGAGCAATTGTTGCTTACCGGTCCAGTACACTATACTTGGATGTATCCTATGGAAAGGTATGTTTTTTACACCTAATGTTTTTATTGTACATGTTCATTGTATAATCGTAACATATGACAACAAATTTATTTATTTACAGACAACTGGGAGACTACAAAGCTTATGTGGCTAACAAATCCGCGCCTGAAGGATGTATAGCAGAAGCATATATTGCGCACGAGTGCGTCACCTACATGAAGTTGTATCTAGGAGCATTGAAGGAAACTCCACAAACCATGCCGGTTGATGAACCGAAGTTTAACCTTTCCATAGTCTCAAATGATGTTGAAGTTTATGGAATTTTACCAGAGTCCTACAAGTTGCAACCCCATGAGCTCGTCATAGCCCATTGGTGGGTATTGATTAACTGTCAAGAAGTTGAATACTGGAAAGACATCCATCTACACTGTCCAGACATTCAAGGTGATCTCGACTACCACAACAAGGAGTTCGCGAACTATTTTGGCGATTGGGTATGTAATTCTTCAATTTTGTATGTTGCAAGTCTCCTTGATTGCATAATTATTCATATTAATTTATAATACATTGAATCTTTGGTTGCAGATGAACCATATTCAATTTGATGGTCACCCAAATTGGTCTCACGAACTAAGACTTCTAGCTATGAAGCCGATAATGTCAAGAGTTTACCCGATGTGCAAGGTCAATGGCGTGCAATTTATATGTGAAATGAGAGACAACAGACGAAGAACACAGAATTCTGGGGTTATGGCGCATGGTGGCCGGAATGGAGTTGATTATTATGGTGTTCTTGATTCAGTGGTGGAACTCGTTTATGGGCAAGGCATGACCGTGCACCTGTTCAAGTGTAGATGGTTTGATACTAGAAGCTCGCAGAGCATGAAGATTGATCAGTACGGGATTTTATCGGTGAACACTGGCACAAGCTGTTACGAAGATGACCCCTTTGTTTTTGCAACATCGGTGAAACAAGTGTTTTATCTTGATGACCTTGTTAAGGATGACGCGTGGAAAGTAGTCAATCTTGTGCACCCTCGAAACATTTACCGGGCGGCTACACTTGGAGAGGCCGAAGACGAGGAAGAAAATGTTGCATATCAAGAACACAGTGCAATAGATATTCCTGACTCCTCTACAATTCACCTTAATAATTTTAAACCGGGTCGTTCGGTTCGAATTCGTGATTTAGACGCTCGCCTTATTGATGTGGATCCAAATCAAGAAACAGACGACGACTCTTGTGATGTAGAAATGCATAGATTACCGGAAATTAATTCTGACACCGAAGAAGACTCATCGGATGATTCTGATTACGAGCCTTCTTAGTTATTTGAATTTGTACTACAATTTGATGTGTTTTATATGGTACAAGCTCTACAATTCATAATGTATCTTAATGTTGGTTATATATGCAGGAAATTGTTATGGGTACGGTTAAACCAACTGTTTTTTTATCTATTTGACAGTTTTAGCCGACGAAATATAACATGTTTCGTCGGCTAAAAGTATCTTAGCCGACGAATACCCTAATATTTCGTCGGCTAAACCCTAAACCCTAACCCCTAAACCCTAAAGTATAGCCGACGAATACCCTAATATTTCGTCGGCTAAAGTTAAATGAATAAAATAATAATTTTATACCGCTAGCTGCGTCTCCTCGATATGAAACTATTTGTAGTTGACGGTCCGGACAGAATACGTATTTTAGGTGGCCAAATCACCGTTTGTTTGTGTTTAGGGGTTTGACCAACGGGATTGACCGTGCGGATCGAGCCCGACCGTGTGTCCGATGATGCTGAAATTTTACCCTCACACATGTTTCAACATAATGATGATATCTGACGGTCGGTTTTCCGTTTCACAAGATGGATTGTCACAATCAAAGTATGCCTACTAATGTTGTATAACTAATTGACTAAGTGTTAAGTAAATGTTCCGTTTTAAAAACAAACTATACGTAGATGCTTCAAACAAAAAAAAGTCGTGAGATAAGATATGACCGGAACGATGAAATATGTCTACGGTTGAAATTTCACGTAATTTCGATAAGTTTCGGTGCCAATACTTGCGGTCATTGCATTTTTTCTATTCGTTCGCCATAGAGGACGCCCTATCTCCGACGGTTATTTTTCTTATAAATTTTATACCGCTAGCTGCGTCTCCTCGATATGAAACTATTTGTAGTTGACGGTCCGGACAGAATACGTATTTTAGGTGGCCAAATCACCGTTTGTTTGTGTTTAGGGGTTTGACCAACGGGATTGACGGTGCGGATCGAGCCCGACCGTGTGTCCGATGATGCTGAAATTTTACCCTCACACATGTTTCAACATAATGATGATATCTGACGGTCGGTCTTCCGTTTCACAAGATAAAACAAATAAATTGTGCATAAACTTACTAAATATGAATAAAATATACTTTAGCCGACGAAATTACTAACATTCACAGTAATTTCGTCGGCTATAGTCCAACTATAGCCGACGAATTTTTTATTTCGTCGGCTATAGTTCTTACTATATATTCGATTGCAGCGAAACAGAAGCCCACTTTCTCCATTTTCTGAAACTCGGCCGGACGATTTCTCCTTCTCCTCTCGATTTTCTTTCGCCATTTTCGACGGTTTCCGGCCTCCACTCCGCCTCCCTCATCTCCCAAACCAATTAGGTATGCAATTTCATGTTTATATTGTATTATAGAACAAATTTGGGTTGTTTTTTCAATATATTGCATTATATTGAATTGTGTTGAATTATATTGTGATAATGTTGAATTGTATTATGTTGTGATAATGTTGAATTATATTGGGTGTATTTACTGAATTTGGGTGTATATTTGGTTGTATTTGGGTGAATTTGGGTGTATTTGGGTGTATTTGAGTGTATTTGGGTGTATTTAGGTGTATTTGGGTGTATTTGGGTGTATTTAGTATATTTGGATGTATTTTGGGTGTATTTAGTATATTTGGGTGTATTTGGGTGTATTTGGGTGTATTTAGTATATTTGGATGTATTTGGGTGTATTTAGTATATTTGGGTGTATTTGGGTGTATTTAGTATATTTGGATGTATTTTGGGTGTATTTAGTATATTTTGATGTATTTGGGTGTATTTAGTATATTTGGGTGTATTTGGGTGTATTTAGTATATTTGGATGTATTTTGGGTGTATTTAGTATATTTGGGTGTATTTGGGTGTATTTAGAATATTTGGATGTATTTGGGTGTATTTAGTATATTTGGGTGTATTTGGGTGTATTTAGTATATTTGGATGTATTTTGGGTGTATTTAGTATATTTAATATATTTGCGTATATTACATTATTAGCAGAAGCATATTGTTCATTTTTTATTTTATTTGGTATATTGTTCATTTTTTATTTGGTATATTGTTCATTTTTAATTTAACAAAATATTAATTATTTTATTTAGGATGAAAGGATTATTCAGCAGATCAAAAAGTTCGAAGGGCCGGGGTGAATCGTCAGAGGGAACGTCTAGCAACCCTCGAGGTTCGTTTCAGGGCCCAATGACGGCCCGACGGGCGTCTCTTCTGGAGCCGACACATTCCTCCAGGCAGCCAGATGACCCTCCCGCCTCCAGGCCTCCTAGCGCCCCTCGCTCTTCCGGCCAGCCGGACGCCTCTCGCTCCTCCAGGCAGCCTAGCGCCCCTCGCTCCTCTGGCCAGCAGGACGCCCCTCGCTCCTCCAGGCAGCCTAGCGCCCCGCGCTCCTCCAGGCAGCCCAGCGACCCTCACTCCTCGAGGCAGCTGTGGCCTCCGACTCAGGCGGAGGTGTCTGCACCACGTATGCCTGAGATACGTAGGGCACCGGCACCGGGCCCTAGTGCATCGGAGGGTGGGTCTTCCGGGGTACAGATGCCGCCGCCTCTTCTCTTCCTTCCGCGCTTCATACCGGCAATACCTGTAGTCGATGACTCAGGGGCGCCGATTTATCCACTACCCCCCCAGGTGACCCCATCAGCGGTGTACCTGTTCGTGCCGTTTGCTACAGAGTTAATCTCTGCGAGGGTATCATCGTCGGCGACAGAGTCGGAGTCCGTCGCATCCGCCCCAACGCCCTCAGGTAATGATTATATAAGTAATTTGTTATGTTATAATGTTATAATAAAATTAATTTACTAATCATCAATTTATGATAGGTACCGTCGGAGCCAAGCCGACAAGGAAGAAGAGAGGTCCGATCACGGGGAAAGCTCTCGAGAAGACAGTGAGTACATCGGGAAGGATCGTCATTGATACTGACGAGGATGGGAACGTAGTATCGGGCGGAAAGACGAGGATGTACTCTGGCCGCGTGGGAGCGCTTATTAGGGATAGAGTCCCTATGTTGTGGTCAGACTGGGGCGAGGTCCCACAGGAGGTTAAGGACATGGTCCACAACGCCATGTCGGTAAGTATAACAAAATTCATATTTAACATTATTTATTACATTGTAGATTTATGAACGTCTAAAGTAATAAATGTTTAAATGCAGGTGTGGTTTGACGTTCCCGAGTACCTGAGGAACACCTGGGCGGACGTTGTGCACGGGGGAAGGTACGTTGCAAAGTTAAGGACAAAAAAAAACTATGTTTAATTTATAATATTTATATTTTTTTTGGCGTATTACAGGTACAAGGAGTGGAAGAACGAGTTACGGACCCACTGGACTACACATGGGAACGAACGTTCCGGCACCCCCCTTGAGTTCCAGTTCAGGGAGTACGAGTGGCGTTGGCTTCTGATATCGGAATCCAACAACCCACATAAACAGGTAATTAAAAATAATTATTTATTATATTGAATTATATTTAATACGTTTTAAAATATTTTACTAATTCGATTCCTTTGTAGGCCGTTTCCCGGGTGAACGCTCAGAACCGGCAACGCAACATGAGGAACCATCATGCCGGTTCTAGACCGTTCGCATCGTTGATGGAGGAGGCGGCCAGGGAACATCCAGAGGTCAACCAGTACGTCTATACGTACGAGAAGACATATCCTGACTCCCAGGAGGATATTGTAAGTCGTTTTACGTTTTAAAATTTAGTAAATTATATGTATATATATATATATATATTTTTAAATGTTAATTAATTTTTTTTTTCTATCAAATTAGGCGAGGGTGAGGCAGGCTAGTGACGAGGTGATGGCTGCTATAGTCAGGGAGACATGGCCTGACACGCAAGAGGAAGACATGTCCGAAGCCATGTCCCGGATCGACAGTTCGGATCTCAGCGTTGGGGCCAGGATCATGGGCACAGCCTTCCCACCGCGAGGAAATAACTTCTACTGTCGGGGCCTGGGAAAGAAGGGCGAGGGGGTACTGAAAACCACTCTTGGGTTTCAGAAAAAAGGAGCCTCGACCAGCAGCAGAACGACTCAGCTTGAGACGAAAGTTCAGATGTTACGGGAACAACAAGCCGCCCAAGCAGCATATAATGCCGAGAGAGAGGCCGCCCAAGCAGCATATACTGCCGCTCTACAGGAGTACACTATAGCATGTCATGCCGCCCAGCAGACACAGCAGCAGCAGATGTACCAGTACATGCAAGATTTTATAGCTGCACAGCAGCAGGGACTTCCGCTTCCGCCCATGCCCCCGCCTATTGTCTTACCTCAGCCGCCGCAACCTCCCCAACCTCCCCAACAACCTCATCCTAGAGCAGATATTGATTTAGACGATATCGATTTCATTTAGTTTTTTAAGTTTATGAACAATTATTTATTTAGTTTTTTAGGTTTATGAACAAATATTAATTTACTTTTTAGGTTTTATGAACAATTTATGAATTGAAAATTTAATGCAAAATGTTTATGTTACTTTAGATGGTATGTTGTTGTTGGTTATAAAATTGTTTCTGTAATTTGCAGCTTGCTTGGATGGTAATGTATAAATTTTGTTTGGGTTTCTAGTATAAAAAGTACTATAGCCGACGAAATTTACCATATTTCGTCGGCTATGCTATTTTTTTTTTCCAACAACCTTTAGCCGACGAAAGTGTGCTAATTTCGTCGGCTATTCTCTATTTAATTTTTATTTTTTAAAAACTTTAGCCGACGAAATATTAATATTATTTCGTCGGCTAAGTGTTGGATTATAGCCGACGAAATATTTATATTATTTCGTCGGCTAAGGTGTGGATCATAGCCGACGAATTTTTTTATATTTTTTCGTCGGCTAAGGTGTGGAGTATAGCCGACGACGGCCTTTATTTCGTCGGCTATAAGCATAGCCGACGAATTATAGCCGACGACTTCTTAGCCGACGACGTGTCGTCGGCTATAACCTTAGCCGACGAAAATGGTGAACAGGCCGACGAAAAAATTTCATCGGCTAAAGTGCTTATCCTGGTAGTGATATGCAGATTGAGTCACCGTACTCTCCTTCCGTATGATCACGAATGGCGGTTCGATGACAAGGCATTTGATGGGACTGTAGAAAACGGTGTGCCTCCTAGAAGATGGACGGGGGAAGAAATTTTAGCAATGCTTAATGAGTATGTTTTGGACAGCTCAGCAATCATCCCAATATTATGGCGGTAATACCTGACAGACCCGACATGTATAAATTTTGGACACATAAGAGCATATTCTGGGAACTCCCATACTGGAGTAAGTTGTTGATCAGGCACTACCTAGATGTGATGCACATAGAAAAAAATGTGTGTGACAGTGTGGTGGGAACAATGCTGAACTTGGAGGGAAAGACGAAAGACGGTCCGAAGGCACGCATTGATCTTAAAAAAATGGAGATACGAAGACATTTGTGGTTGAAAGAAGGGAAGAAAAAAATTCCTCAAGCTCCTTACACCGTGAAGCCTGACCAGAAGAACGTAATTTTCAGGTGGATGAGTTCTGTGAAGTGTCTTTCAGGCTACGCAGGAAATATAGCCCGGTGTGTAAACATTCGGAACAATAAAATGTACGGGTTAAAGAGTCATGACTGTCATATTCTGCTACAACGTCTCTTCCCTAGTTTCATTCGACCGTTCCTTCCCCGTTAGGTGGTGGAGCCATTAGTAGCGTTATCAAGATTCTTACAGAAGTTATGCACAAGGGAAGTGACAAAATCTGACCTCCGTGAAATGCAACAGGACATTATTTATATCATGTGTAAATTTGAGAGGATATTTCCTCCAAATTTTTTTGACATCATGCCGCACCTGATGATCCATCTTCCCAAGCAATTGTTGCTTACCGGTCCAGTACACTATACTTGGATGTATCCTATGGAAATGTATGTTTTTACACCTCATTTTTTTTATTCTACAAGCTCAATATATAATTGTAACATATTACAACAAATTTATTTATATATAGACAACTTGGAGATTACAAAGCTTATGTGGCTAACAAATCCGCGCCTGAAGGATGTATAGCTGAAGCATATATTGCGCACGAGTGCGTCACCTACATGAAGTTGTATTTAGGAGCGTTGAAGGAAACTTTACAAACCATACCGTTAGATGTACCGAAGTTCAACTTTTCTATAGTCTCAAATGATGTTGAAGTTTATGAAATTTTTCCAGACTCCTACAAGTTGCAACCACATGAGCTAGTCATAGCCCATTGGTGGGTATTGATTAACTGTCCAGAAGTTGAATACTGGAAAGACATCCATTTATACTGTCCAGACATTCGAGGTGATCTCGACTACCATAACAAGGAGTTCACGAACTATTTTGGAGGCTGGGTATGTAATTCTTTATTTTTTTTCATCACTCATTCATTGCTTAATTATTCATATTTACAATACATTGAATATTTGGTTACAGATGAACCATATTCAATTTGATGGTCACCCAAATTGGTCGCACGAACTAAGACTTCTAGCGATGAAGTCGATAATGTCAAGAGTTTATCCAATGTGCAAGGTAAATGGCGTGCAATTTATATGTGAACAGAGAGATAACAGACGGAGAACACAAAATTCTGGGGTGATGGCGCATGGTGGGCGGAATGGAGTTGATTATTACGGTGTTCTTGATTCAGTGGTGGAACTCGTTTATGGGCAAGGCATGACAGTGCACCTCTTCAAGTGTAAATTGTTTGATACTAGAAGCCCGCAGAGCATGAAGATTGATCAGTACGGGATTTTATCGGTGAACACTGCTACAAGCTGTTACAAAGATGACCTGTTCGTTTTTGCGACATCAGTGAAACAAGTGTTTTATCTTGATGACCTTGTTAAGGGTGACGCGTGGAAAGTCATCAACCTTGTGCTCTCTCGAAACATTTACCGGACGGCTACACTTGGAGAGGCCAAAGACGAGGAAGAAGATGTTGCGTATCAAGAGCCCAATGCAATAGGTATTCCTGACTCCTCTATAATTTGCCTTTATAATTTTAAAGTGGGTCGTTCGGTTCGAATTCGTGATTTAGACGCAAGGCTTATTGATGTGGATCCAAATCAAGAAAAAGACGACGAATCTTGTGTGTTTTATATGCTACAAGCTGTTAAATTCATAATTTAGTTTAATGTTGGTGATATATACAGAAAATTGGTATGGTTACATTAAACAACCTGTTTTTTTTATCTATTTTATAGTTTTAGCCGACGAATACCCTAATTTAGTATATTTCAGTATAAAAATATTAATTGTTATTAATTTGGTATATTAAAATATTAATTGATATATTTAATATATTTGTGATAATGCTGTTAATTATTTAATAAACAGGATGAAAGGTTTGTTTAGTAAATCTAAGAGTTCAAAGGGCCAAAGGTCTGAATCGTCTGAGTGAACGTCTAGCAACCCTCGGGCGTCGTTTCAGGGCCCAATGACAGCCCGACGTGCGTCTCTTCTAGAGCCGACACAGAGACAGCCGGGGGCCACACATTCCTCCAGGCAGCCGGATACCCCTCGCTCGAGGCAGCCGAGCGTCCCTCACTCCTCGAGGCAGCTGTGGCCTTCGACTCAGGCGGAAGTGTCTGCACCACGTATGCTTGAGAAATATAGGGCACCGACTCTGGGCCCTACTGTTTCAGAGGGTGGGTCTTCTATGGTACAGATGTCGCCGTCTCTTCTCTACCTTCCGCGGTTGATACCGGCATTACCTGCAGTCGATGACTCAGGGGTGCCGATTTATCCACTGCCCCCGCAGGTGACCCCATCAGTGGCGTACATGTTCGTGTCTTTTGGTACAGATTTAATTTCTACAAGGGTATCATCATCGGCGACAGAGTCGGAATCCGTCGCGTCCGCCCCAACGCCCTCAGGTAATGATATATAAATAATTTGTTTTTCTATACTGTCATAATAAAAATAATCTATTAATAATAAATTTATGATAGGCACCATCGGAGCCAAGCCGACAAAGAAGAAGAGAGGTCCGTCACAGGGAAGGCTCTCGGGAAGGATTGTCATTGATACTAATGGGGATAGGAACGTAGTATCGAGCGGGAAGACGAGGATGTACTCCGGCCGCGTGGGAGCGCTTATTAGGGATAGAGTCCCTATGTTGTGGTCAGACTGGGGCGAGGTCCCACAGGAGGTTAAGGACATGGTCCACAACGCAATGTCGGTAAGTATAAAAAATTCATATTTAACATTATTTATTACATTGTAGATTTATGAAAAACTAAACTAATAAATGTTTTAATGCAGGTGTGGTTTGACTTTCTCCAACACCTGAGGAACACCTGGGCGGACGTGTTGCATGGAGGAAGGTACGTTGCAAAGTTAATGAAAAAGCAAAATTATGTATAATTAATAATATTTATAATTTTTTTGTCGTATTACAGGTACAAGGAGTGGAAGAACGAGTTAAAGACCCACTGGACTACGCATGAGAACGAACATTCTGGTACCCCTCTTGAGTTCCAGTTCAGGGAATACGAGTGGCGTTGGCTTCTGATATCCGAATTCAACAACCCACATAAACAGGTAATTAAAAATAATAATTTATTATATTTTTATTAATTAGTACGCTTTAAAATATTTTACTAATTTTTTTTCCTTTATATGCCGTTTTCCTGACGAACGCTCAGAACCGGCAACGCAACACAAGGAATCATCATGCCGGTTCTAAACCATCATTATGTTTTAAAATTTTGTAAATTATATTTATATATATATATATATATATATTTCAAAATGTTAATTAATTATTTTTTCCTATCCAATTAGGCGAGGGTGAGGCAAGCTAGTGACGAGGTGATGACTGCTATAGTGAGGGAGACATGGCCAGACACGCAAGAGGAAGACATGTCCGAAGCCATGTCTCGGATCGACACTTCGGATCTCAAAGTTGGGGCGAGGATCATGGACACAACATTCCCACCGTGAGGAAATAACTTCTACTGCCGGGGTGTAGGAAAGAAGGGAGAAGGGGTAATGAAGATCACTCCCGGATTTCAAAAAAAGGAAGCCTTGACCAACAGCAGAACTACTCAGCTAGAGGAAGAAGTTCAGATGTTACGGGAACAACAAACCGCCCAGACAGCATATACTGCCGCTTTACAGGAGAATAATGCGGCAGTATATGCCACTAACCAGGCACAACAGCAGCAGATGTTCAAGTACTTGTAACATTTTTCAGCTGCCCAGCTTCAGGGACTTCCGCCTCTGCCCATGCCTACGCCTATTCCCTTACCTCAACTGCCGCAACCTCCTCAATATCAATCTCCTCCTGACGCGGATATAGATTTAGATGATATAGATTTTATTTAGTTTTATAGGTTTATGACAATTTATAAATTAATAATTTAATGCAAAACTTTTAGACTACTTTTGATGGTGTATTTTGTTGGTTATATCAAATTGTTTGCGTAATTTGCAGCTTGCTTGGATGGAAATTTAGAAATTTTGTAGTTTTTTTAGTATAAAAAGTACTATAGCCGACGAAATTTACCATAATTCGTCGGCTATAGTATTTTTATTTTATTTTTTTTCAACGTTTAGCCGACGAAATATGATAAATTTTGTCGGCTATAGTTGTATTTAAGCCGACGAAATGTACTATATTTTGTCGGCTATATTATTTTAATTTTTTTTTAATATTTACCTGACGATTTATAGTACATTTCGTCGGCTAAAGTGTTTTAAGTTGGCCGATGAAATATTTATATTTCGTCGGCCAAAGTCTTAGGTTATATTGACGACAATGTATTTCATCGGCCAAAGTCTTAGGTTATATTGACGACAATGTATTTCATCGGACAATTTTTCTCTCTCTCTCTCTCTCCTCTAGATCAGAGTCTGAGCCAGCTCCAGATCAGAGCTTGATACCGGTGACTATGTCGTTTCACCGGTTGGTGTTATCCATGAGATCTGAAAGAGGACCATGGAGATCTGGACGATGGACGACGACCATGGAGATCTGGATGACGACGGCGACCACAATGGTATCAGCTCAACCATGAAGATCTCTGCCTTTGCCTTTGGATTGTGACGTCGTCGCTCAAGTTTGTTCATCTACTCGAGTTTACTACCTAGTAAAAGTTTACTACCCTAGTAAAAGTTTACTAAGGGTTGTAAACTTTATTTTTTAAAATCTAAGTTGATTTTTCACTGTTTTTAATGTGTATAATGGGTCTTCGAGATACTGTTTTGCAAGTTTACTACCTCTGGTAAAGTTTATTACTTTTGGTACAAGTTTATTAGGGGTAGTAAACTTATGATTTACTACCAATGTCTCGAGTTTGTTCATCTGCTTGAGTTTACTATTCCAGTAAAAGTTTATTAAGGGTAGTAAACTTTAGATTTTGCATCTAAGTTGATTTTTCTCTTCTGATCTCCTCTCTCTCTCTAACTGTCGCTCATAGAGTCTTCGTCTCCACCATCTCCTACAACCTCATCCTCTACTCCACCATCTCTGATGACCTCATCCTCCCCTCCACTTAATCTCCGCTTCGTCCTCGCCGGTCGCTGCAACACTGAGTCCAAAGATCAACTTCAAATCCAGATCTGGTCATGTCGTCTACACGCCAGCGCTAGGAAACCAGATCTGGTCATGTCGTCAAATCCAGATCTGGTCAAGTTTGATGAAATTCTGGGGTTAGTAGACTTGGTTTGAAGTATACTAGGGTTAATAAACTTAGTTTTGATGTATACAGTGTGTTATTAGACTTGGTTTGGAGTATACTGGGGTTAGTAGATTTGGTTTTGTAGTATACTAGGGTTACTAGACTTAAATTTAAAGTATACTAGGGTTAGTAGACTTGGATTTGATGTAGATGTTGTCCCAGTAAATTTTTTGTAAAAGTTTATTGCCCCTAGTAGAAAAAAAAATCTAGCAAAATTCTGGGTACCAGTAATTTTTCGGCATGCGGTGACCGGAGTCCGATGGTTGGTGACCGGAGACTGGAGTCCGGCGACCGGAGATGCTCCGGTAAAATATTCTCTCTCCTTTTTTCTCCAAATGTATAAGGAACAAGGGTAAAATTGTCTCAAAAAATATTATTTTATTAGAAATTTAATTAAGATTTGTGTATTTGAAAATTAGTAAGTACACTTTGTATTGAAATGAGCATTTGACTTTTTAATTCATTAATTTAGAATTTAACTTTTCTTATTTTGTGTAAATGATCATTCTCCCAACAATATTAGTATTATAAGGATTAAGGCTAAACTGTACATAAATCGACTTCTTTATATCATTTCAAGTATGATGAAGTTGTGGCCGGAAACAAATTTGCCGACCACTCTATCTAATTGACATGTGTCTTTTTCTTTAACTATGTCTAACAGTGGTTATATATAAAATTGTAATAAATGAAAAAAACTTAGGTCTTTTTCTTTTTAAACTTAGGTCTTTTTTCAAATAATAAATTTAGCCTTTATTCTTCTTCCTCTACCCGGCGTTCTCCTCTGCAAATTTTGGGTCTCTGTCTTATTGCTTCGACTTCAAGAATCAACACCATATGAGGATGAAAAAGAGAGCTTATCTCTCTACCATAATCCCACCTTCCAAGGAGTCCATCTTTAGCTAGCTTCCCATCAATTTCCAGTCACCCACATTTAATAAAAATTCATTATTCATACCAATATCAAAATTGCAGTTATGGAAAAAAAATTTGAGGTAAAGATGATGAAATCATTGCTCTTTTGTTTCCCCCTGAAATGCTGAAATTTTGCTATGGTATTATAATTGTCTGAGTATCAGTGGGACTACTGGGCAAGAGGTTGAGACCCAGTTTTGAAGCTGAAGAGTGCTCGGTGGGATTCCACATTGGGTTGCGAGGAGGTGTGCTTGGTGATGTTGATTAAAGATAAGCTAAAAAAAAGACTTTAACCGACAAAATAAAAAAATAGGCAGACAAAATTTATTACGTCAGCTAAGTTATATTTGACTTTAGACAATGAAAAAAAATCGTCGGCTAAAGTGCTATAGTCTATGAACTTTAGCCAACGAAATTTGAAAAGTTTAGCCCACGAAATTATGGTATTTTGTCGGCTAAAGTACCTTTTACTTATAAAATTACACTACGGATATTTCGGTGTCCGATTGACTATTGTGATACCAATCTTGAAGCGGAACGGGCGAACGAGTCAAACTCGGCCATCCAAGTTCATTTAAGGCTTCAAAATACAGTTTTTATAACCACTTAATATATGAAAATGACTATATCTGTATCTATATGAGATATTTTGGTAGAACCTTCAACAGAGCAAACTCTCGTCATGATGAGACATTTACCCCTCGATGATATGACACTCTATAGAGATAAATAATGGTAAATATTAGGCATGTTGTGATTCCGGTCATTAAAATCACAAACAAAAATACGATCGTCAGATATTATTAATATGTTGAAATATGTCTATGGTAAAAATTCAACTTGATCTGATAAATTTAAGTGCTTCATTCGGACAGTCAATCTTGTAAGTCAAACCCCTAAATTGTCGCAACTATTGGCACCGAGACTTTTACCGTAATTACATGATTTTTCAACCGTAGACGTATTTTCACCATTCCGGTCATATCTTATTTTCACGACTTTTTTGCGTTTGAAGTTTCTACGTAAAATTTGTTTTTGAAATGGAACATTTATTTAAAACTTAGTAAGCAAGTTATACAACATTAGTAAACATGTTGTGATTCCGATGATCAAAGTTGAGAAACAAAAATCCGACCGTCTGATATGATCATTATGTTGAAATATGTCTATAGGAAAAAATTCAACTTGATCCGAAAACGTTAAGGGCTCGATCCTTACGGTCAATCCCGTAATTCAAACCCCTTAACGCACGGAAACGGTAATTGGACCCTCTAAATTACGTATTTTACCCAGACCTTCAATTGAAAATAGTTTCAAATCGATGAGACGCAACCAGTGGTATAAAAATTTTATGAAAAATAACCATCGGAGATAGGGCTACCTCTAGAGAGAAAGAGAAAGAATGGTAAATTGCATTGATCACAACTATCGACTCCGAGACTTTACCGGAATTACGTGATTTTTCAACCATAGACGTATTTCACCATTCCGGTCATATCTTATTTCACGACTTTTTTTTGTTTGAAGCTTCTACGTATAGTGTTTAGGGTTTTAGCCGACGAAATTAGGGTAATTCGTCCGCTAAAGTTAAATAAATAAAAATAATAAATAAATAAATAATTATAGCCGACGAAATTAGGGTAATTCGTCGGCTAAAATTAAATAAAATAAATAACTATAGCTGACGAAATTTATTTTAATTCGTCGGCTAAAGTTAATTCAAAATTCAAAATTTTCGGCGGAGATTTTGAACCTTTTCCGACTAAAATTTTGAACTTTAGCCAACGATATTAGGGTATTTCGTTGGCTAAAGTTTAAAATTTTTAAAATTCCTGCCGAAAATTCTAACTTTTTTCTATATCTTTCATTTTCTCCTCCTCCTCCTCCTCCTCCTCCTCCTCTCCTTCTCCTCTCCTAGCCTTCTCCTCCATGTCCGCCTCCACCACCGGTGGAATAATGAAAAAGAAGAAAAAAATTAATCAAAAATATAAGAAATAAAAAAAGAAAAGAAATAAAAATAAATAATTATTCATCGGCTAAAGTTAAATAAAAAAAATAATAACTAACTATAGCCAACAAAATTTATTAAAATTCGTCGGCTAAAGTTAAATAAATAAAAAAATAATTATAGCCGACGAATTTTATTAAAATTCGACGAAACCGACGACTATAAATAAAAATAAATTAACTAAATGACTATAACCGACGAAATTTCGGCTAAGGTAAAAAAATTCGTCGGCTTTAGTCCAGACTTTAAGCGACGAAAAATTTATTCGTCAGCTAAATAAATGACTTTAGCCAACGATGAACAGTAATTTAATCAGCTAAAGTTTTGGTCGACGGTTTTTTCCTGACGACTTCTTAGCCAACGACGTTTGCGGCTAAAGAAAACAGATTTACTAATATACTCATTAAGGTTGCTCAGATGCGGGATACGTGTGGGACGAAACTAGATGAAACGGCGACAACTGTTTGATCTTTAATAAATTGATCAAACATACAAGATTAAACGGACTCAAACGGACATGATCAATTCATTAAAGATCGGACGACTGTCACCGTTTCGTCCCGCACGAGTATACGAAGCTGCTCAAGCGCAGCCTGAGCAGCTTCGTATACTCGTTCTATATTGTTAACTATAGTTTAACATGGTTAAAAAATTACATATGTCACCCTGAGCAGCTTCGTATACTCGTTCTATATTGTTAATTATAGTTTAACATGGTTAAAAAATGACATATGTCAGAATAGCTTCGTATACTCCAGCCTGAGTAGCTTCGTATACTCATTCTATATTGTTAACTATAGTTTAACATGGTTAAAAAATGACACATGTCAAAACAGTTTCGTATATTAATTCTATACTATAATTTTAACATGATTAAATGAAATATAATGGTGGGCATATTGGGGTGGTCGGCAAATTTGGTTCGGTTGTGTGGACTTCATATATTTCTGATCGATTCTCGTGTGTTACTTGAAAATGGCCGACCTCGGAAAATGAGTAACTACATCGATCAGTACATTCAAGAGTGAATACGGAAGGAGGAGGATGATTAAAAAATGTCAGAAGTGGGATTTGGACCCACGCCCTTGTTAGAGGACCAGAACTTGAGTCCGGCGCGTTAGACCACTCCGCCATCCTGACAAGCAACGATAATATATCCATCACTTATATATATATATATATACACAATGTATTTAGCATTAAGTTATAATACATATATCTATTTACTATATACTGTAAGTATGAATCAAAAATTAACCCAAATGAATCAATAGTATAAATTGAAACTCAAGAACTATATAATAAGAAATTTGAGGGAAAGAACCCGAGTTTTTGTCGGAAATAAACTAAAAACCAGTCACATGACTCACATCCAAACCGTTGTTCTAGCTGTGTTACCCATTTCATGAGTAATAACGATGAAGAAGATGGAGTAGAACGAAGGAGAACTAATGGTAATTTTTTGCTGTTGAGGTTTCCGTTATCAATATACTCATCGACTAACAACATTTATAAAAAAAAATAATGTATTCGCCTACTCAGTTATACTAGCTTCATATAGAACATTTTTGCCAAATTTAATTAGGAGATATAGTTAGTTAATTAGAATTTGTTGTATTTTTAACAATAATTGATCATATAATACTAATTATAACGATTGATAGTTCACTAATGAAAAAAGATTTGACTTGTCCATTCCAATTAATCTTAATACAATTACACTTTAACCCTTAATCTAAATATCTCTCTCATCTCATTTGCCTCTCATTTTACTCTCTCTCAAATCTCTCTTTTCTCTCTCTCTCTCTTGCCGGTGAAACACGACTATGTGAAGGCATAATTGGCGAGGACTCGTCGCCAATGAGGTTAAATCCCTCACATCAGTCATTGTCACCTTCATATCTAACTGACCAGATCTCCTACTTCCTCTCCGATTTCACGCCGACGTCTCTTCCTCCCTCGACCAGATATCCTCCTCCTCCTCCAAGTCTTCGACCAGATCTCCTCCTCCCTCAAGTCTCTTACCAAATCTCCTCTTCCCTCAAGTCTCTTACCAGATCTCCTCATTCAAGTCTCCGGTGTCGTCAAGCTCAAGCTCTCGGACTACAACCATGCCTGAAAATGTTGATGTTTTGCTCGAGTTTACTTCCCTATTAAAAGTTTATTAAGGGTAGTAAACTTTATTTTTTGCATGTAAGTTGATTTTTCACTGTTTTTAGTGTGTATAATAGGTCTTGGAGATACTGTTTTGCAAGTATACTACCTCTAGTACAAGTTTATTAGGGGTAGTAAACTTATGATTTACTACCAATGCCTCAAGTTTGTTCTCTGCTCTAGTTTACTACCCCAGTAAAAGTTCACTATAAGGATAGTAAACTTTATTTTTCGCATCTAAATTGATTTTTCACTGTTTTAATGTGTATAATGGGGCTTGGAGATATTGTTTTGCAAATTTACTACATATGGTAAATTTTACTACCTCTGGTATAAGTTTATTAGAGGTAGAAAACTTATGATTTACTACCAATGCTGAAGCAAGCCAACGCCGATCAACGCCTCACTGACGCTGACCAATGCATCGACGACGATGACTCTTCAACGAAGGATATGCAAACCTCTCTCTCTCTCTCTCACTAACTGTCACTTACAGATCCTTCGTCTCCACCATCTCTGACGACCTCATCCTTGCCGGTCGCTGCAACATTGAGTCCGAAGAGTAGTGTCAAATCTAGATCTGGTCATGTCGTCTACACGTCGGTGGCTAGGAAATAACGTTGATACTGGGGTTAGTAGACTTGAATTTGATAAAATACTAGGAGTAGTAGACTTGATTTTAGAGTATACTGGGGTTAGTAAACTTGGTTTTGATGTATACAAGGGTTAGTAAACTTGATTTTAGAGTATACTAAGGTTAGTAGATTTGGTTTTGTAGTATACGTACTAGGGTTATTAGACTTAGATTTGGAGTATACTGGGGTTAGTAGACTTAGATTTGATGTAGATGTAGCCCCAGTAAACTTCATGTAAAAGTTTATTGCCTCTAGTAGAAAAAAAAATCCAGCAAATTCTGACTACCAGTAATTTTCAGACGTCCGGTGATCGAAGACCGAAGACCGGAGTCCGGCAACAGGAGAGGCTCCGACAAAATATTTTCTCTCTCATTTTTTTCTCCAAGTGTGTTTAAAGAACAAGAGTAAAAGTGTCTCAAAAATATTATGTTATTATGAATTTGATAAAGATTTGTGTATTTTGGCATTAGTAAGTATACCTTATTTTGAAATGGGCATTTCACTTTTTAATTCATTAGTTTGAGATTTGATTTTTTTTATTTTGTACAACTGGTTATTCTCCCGAATTTCTTGGAGGACTGTTCACTAACAAAGCCTAATTAAGCACCAATTTAAGGTATACTAATTACTAAGAGGCACCCTCTAGACAAATGCATAAACTAAAAACTATCATTAGGAAAGGAGTGCACAAGATAGTAAAATACGTTAACCCTAGCTAGCTAGCTCAAAAAGATAACGTAAAAGCCAAATTAGCTAGGATCACATGTAGGCCAAAGTCGCATATAAATCTACACTAAGTTGTGTGTCTATATATATATACCCTCTTAATCTGGGATCCCTTTGTTTGACATATATAAAAAATTGGAGATTAAACCAACTTTTCGATCACATATCAACATCTCCACCGTTCAATACTTAGATTCATGTATGTAGATCATTTCTGTAAAATTTCATCTAATTTGGTGATCGCTAAGACTTTGAAATAACTGAAATCAATTGACGCATCAAATCTACCACACATGAACCGTTCATGCTTATAATTTTAATTCGCAGTTTTGAGCACCTTATCGATCACCAACTTTTTGATCACCAAATCAAATCACCACCGACAGTGGTGATTTGATTTGGTGATCAAAAAGTTGGTGTAATCTTTGATCCCTCATTAGAAATGAGCTATATATAGGACCCTTCTACTAAAGAATCATTTTATCATATATGAGAGATTTGAGATTACACCAACTTTTTGATCACATATCAATATCCTTACCATTTAATATTTAGATGCATATATGTAGATCATCTCTGCAAAATTTCATCTAATTTGGTGATCGTTAAGGCTTCGAACTAATTGAAATAAATTGACAGATCAAATCTGTCAAACATGAAAAATTCATGCTTTAACTTTTAATTCGCAGTTTTGAGTACCTTAACGATTACCAATTTGGATGAAATTTTGCAGAAGTGATCTACTGATATAGAATTACATATTGAATGATGGAGATGTGATTTTTTAATAAAAAAGTTAGTGTAAACCCCGATCCCTCATATATGTTAAAAAGGGATTTCCCTCATTAGAAGAGGGTTATATATATATGGGGTTCTATTAAGGACATTCTTGTTAAGGACTAGTTGAGAACTTTTTTCACTTTATTTTCGATCGCATATTCAAATCTCGACCGTCTAGTTTTTAGATATATATGAGTATATCATTTCTACAAATTTTCATACAAATTTAAATCGTTAAAGTATTCATAAATGTGATTCACCGATTATAACCTTGAATGATTCTAGTTTGATATATTTGAACCATCCATTGATTTGATCTATTTCAATGCCTTAACGGTCACTAATTTGACTGAAAATTTGTAGAAGTGATCTATTCATATAGTCCTATAAATTGAACGGTTGAGATGAGAAAATGTGATTGAAAAGTGGATGCAATAAGCCATTAAGGAGAAAGACCTCAACAAGAAGGTTCTTAATGGATATATATATATATATATATATATATATATATATATATATATATATCCGCACTTTGTAATAGTGCGAAATGAAGAGGGGAAGGACGAAATGAAGGCTAGGGTTTCCAACGTGAGGCTGCGTTAGCTTTTATAGGATTTTTAGGTCGCTGCTTCTCGTAGGGTTTTATAATTTGTAATAGTGCGGACGTCCACATGTCATCATCTCCGTGTAGCAGAAAGAGAGTCCATAAACTAAATTGGACGACGCATATGATGACACACACACACACACACACATATATATATATATATAGAGGCCGGTTCCAAAGCGGATATCCGCAACTTTGTTAAAGTGCGGACATCCATCCTCACAGCTGTATCAAGCGTCGACGACAGTGCTGCTGTTGCCGGATGGATACCAAGAGCAGCCTAGATGCCTTTGGCACGAAGATGGAGGCCTAGATGGTCGAGGTGGAAGGTCTGAGTGGCGAGCCCTCACTCACCATCAAGAACTCGTAGCAGACGATCCTAGATGAGTCCAAAGGCAAAAGGAACCTCCAGATCGAGGCTTGGGGTCCGTCAAGCAATAGCAGCTCCGTTGCCGGCGTCTAATTCAGGCTAGAGGACCGACGACTCCAGCGAATCCGCATTTTAACAAAGTTGCGGACGTCCGCTTTGGAACCGGCCTATATATATATATATCCGCACTTTGTTATAGTGCAGACGTTCACATGTCGTCATCTCCGTGTAGCAGAAAGAGAAAACGAGAGGAAGTAGACGACGCATATGACGACATGCGAACCTTGCGTACTTTAACAAAGTGCAGACGTGCACACTTTAACAAAGTGCAGCCGTGCACACTTTAACAAAGTGCAGACGTGCGCTTTAGATCCAGCCTATATATATATATATATATATATATATGATCATTTTCTTTAACATATATGAGGACGGGATTATAGATTACATCAACTTTTGATCACATATCAACATCTCCACCGTTCAATATTTAGATGCATATATGTAGATCATTTCTGTAAAATTTCATCTAATTTGGTGATCGTTAAGGTTTCAAACTAACAAAAATCAATTGACGTATCAAATCTGCCAAATCTAAACCGTTCATGATTTATCTTTTAATTCACAGTTTTGAACACCTTAACGATTACCAATTTGGATGAAATTTTGTAAAAGTGATCTACTCGTATAGAACTACATATTGAACGGTTGAGATGTGATTTTGTTATCAAAAAGTTTGTGTAAACCTCGATCTCTCATATATATCAAAAAAGGATCTCTTATTGGAAGGGGGCTGTGTATATATATACGGGCTTTCTTGGCTAAGGATTTCATTTCCACTAATTTGGTGCGGATTTCCTTAATTTGACAAACTTTTAGATCAAATTTTTGCATCTAACCGTTCATAATATATATATATATATATATGGTTTATTTATAGGGATAGGTATTTGACAAACTTTTTGATCACATTTTTCAATCTTAACCGTTCAATTCTTAGGTCCTAATATATAGATCACCTCTGCAAAATTTCATCCAAATCGGTGATCGTTAAGATGTTCAAAACTGTGAAATTAAAATTATAGGCATTAGCGGTTCAAATTTAGCAGATTTGATCTGTCAAATGGTTTCAGTTATTACAAAGCCTTAACAATCACCAAATTTGATGAAAATTTGCAGAAATGATCTATATATGCATCTAAATATTGAACGGTGAAGATGTTGTTATGTGATTGAAAAGTTTGTCGAATGCATATCCTTATAAATAAACCAAAAATAGTGATCCCTTAATAGAATATATATATATATATATATATATATATATATATATATATATATACACACACACAGATCGTTTCTGCAAAAGTTTAGCTAATTTGGTGATCGTTAAGACATTAAAAACTTACAAATACAATGAACGAACCGAATCTGTTCAACTGGAACCGTTCGTGTACTTCTCTGTAAATCACAATTTTGAATTCCCTCACGATCACCAAATGAGGTGAAATTTGCAGAGATGATCTGCTCATATATATCTAGAAACTGAACGGTTAAAATGAGAAAATATGATCTAAAAGCTAGCCAATTCTAGAAATATTTACCAAACTCAAGGTAAGGACATCCTTACCTAAAAAATATATATATATATATATATATATATATATATATATAGACATCCTTGACAAAATCAAAATATATAGTTGACCTTGAATAAGAGAAGGTCGATGATCAATTGACGAATCTTATAACTTAAGTTGCAAAAAACTTTGGAGAGCAGCCCTAATTCATCAACTTTAATTTTACGAAGATAACTTCTTCCACAACCAGAAAAGCTAGCTAATACACATATACGTATGTATAGTAAAAATTAGGCGCAAAAGATTACTTGAAGAAATAGACGTTTCTATCATGCAAGTTGGCGCGCTCGATCTATTTGCTACCCAATTTGGCATCTATGTTTATTCCCAGTAGGGACTGATCGAAATATAAAGAGAAAAGAGAATTATACATACCACCCATTATAAAGACAATTCTTTGCCACAAATGCAATGATGCATGTTCGTGGAGTAATACTAGGATGGCCAGACAGATAGAGATCGATGTAGATATTATATATCAATTTGATCTCAAAAAGAAGATAATAAGGAAAGCTGAGATGAGAAGTGGCTTCAAGCACTAGCTCGAATACCCTAGAGCCAAAAGAGAGAGTCCATAAACTAAATTGAATAAAAAAATGAAGTGTATCCAGATAGCTACAAGAAAAACCAGATAGAAAAAATGCTGCATTTCATGGCCTTATGTGTACCACTTATATATAATCGGGCAGAGATGGGATTGGCATCATTGTCTTCACACGATCTCTATCATTTCTTCTGAATGTGTTATATATATGTTTCTAAGTTGAAGACATATATATGTATTAAGCTATGGAAAATCAATAATTGGTTTGTTATTATATATTGAGTTTGTTTCCTCTTTCAAGAGAAAATGGTGGTTAGATAGGCAAAGGGTTATAGACGATGGGATGTTGGGGGTGATTGGGAAGCTGGATAATGCAGAGAGGCAGTGCTGAAACTTTTTGTGACCATGGTAGGGAAGAAAACAGAAATAGCTGGATTTTGTTTCTTCAATAACAATTTGGGGCCCTTCTCACACTCCATCCAAGGCCCCCTCTTCTGTAGATACTTCTACCAATTATTGTCATCATCGATCATCATCTTTCTCTCTGTCTGTGTTTTTTTGTGTGAACGGTGTTGATGAACAACTAATGGGGTTTTGTTTACTTTTCAAGTAACATAGTCTGTGATTGCTTCAGAATATTATAGCGTGCCGAGTTGAAGCTTTGGAGGACAATATATATGACTTGCAATGGAGTATATATTTCCTTAACATATTAAAAAATAATATATATTTTTTATTTTCAAAAATAATAATAATAGTAATTAAGAAGCTTCCGAGTACAAAAATATGATAATTAAACTAATAATAATTGACAATTTCATACTAATTATAGAGATTGATTACTCATTCTAATAAAAATAAGTTTTGACATCTCATTTCAATTAATATAATGAAAAATATATTTCTGCCCCTCCTTATTCTAACTACCTTATTAATATCATCGATCATCTCTTTCTATTCTATTCTATCCTCTCTCTGGATCCTGAACTCACCAGATTCAGTACCACGGCCTTGACTCTCTTTCTCTTTCTCATCAACCCAAACCTTATTCTCTTTATCTCGCTAGCACCATCCTCGCCTCTACCTCGCTGCACCAGATCTCCTCCTCCTGTGATGCCACACCATATCTCCTCCGCCTGTGACGCCGCACCAAATCTCTGCCACCTACGACGCCGGCTAACTCCTCACCGACGTTCTCTTTTGTTTATCTCTCTCTCTTCTCTCTTTCTCTCTTAACCTCGATGACAACCTTGAGGACGACGCCTCGTCGACGTTGGCTAACATTTCGCCGACGCATATCGATTGACGACCAAAACGAGGTCAAGGGGGTCAGCGATGGAGAAGATCTCCTGGATATTCTTCCCTTCTCTCAGATTTTCTTTCCAAGGTTTCAATCTCTTCGTTTGGAGCGATCTCCACCTCTTCAATTAGTACCTGGATTTGATGAAATACTAAGGTTAGTAGACTTGTTTTGGAGTATACTGAGATTAGTATATAAACTTGGTTTTGATGTACACTGAGGTTAGTAGAATTGATTTTAGAGCATACTGGGGTTAGTAGACTTGGTTTTGGAGTATACTGGTGTTAGTAGACTTGTTTTTAGAGTATATTGGGGTTAAAAAACTTGGTTTTGATGTATACTGGGGGTAGTAGACTTGATTTTTGAGTATACTGGGGTTAGTAGACTTGATTTTTGAGTATACTGGGGTTAGTAGACTTGAGTTTTGAGTATATTATGGTTAACAAACTTGGATTTAGAGTATACTTGGGTTAGTAAACTTGATTTTAATGTGTAGTGATGTTAGTAGACTTGGTTTTAGAGTATACTGGGGTTAGTAGACTTGGTTTTAGAGTATACTGGGGTTAGTAGACTTGGTTTTAGAGTATAATGAGGTTAGTAGACTTGGTTTTAGAGTATAATGAGGTTAGTAGACTTGGTTTTTGAATATATTAGGTTAGTATATTTGGATTTGATGTAGATGTTACCCCAATAAACTTTATGTAAAAATTTATTGCCTTTAGAAAAAGTCCGGCGAAATTCCGGCTACTAGTAATTTTCTGATGAACAGAATCCGGCGGTTGGTGACAGGAGACCGGAGAGGCTCCGGAAAAATATTTTCTCTCTCATTTTATTTCTCCAAATGTGTATAAGGAACAAGGATAACATTGTCTTAAAAATATTATTTTATTATGGGTTTTAATAAAGATTTGTGTATTTAGGCATTAATAAGTACACCTTATATTAAAATATGCGTTTGACTTTTCAATTCATTAGTTTATGGTCTGACTTTTATTTTTTAATTTATGCAAATGGTCATTTTGCCTTAAACTAAACCAGCTGATGCATTTATGAAAAAGATTTGCATGGTTGAAAATGATTCCGAGTAGTCTATAATTTAACAGAGAATTAAACGGAAGGTAGATGAAATATGATCATGTATGTTGGAATCTGCTACCTAGTTTGGTGCAAAAGGATCTTTAATCAATTAACCTCCACTTCTGTATGTAAAAGTAATACCAATTTAGGGTTTCATTCCAGATTTAGGGTTCATTCTCCTTAAAAAAATAACAATAATAATCAACCCGCTATCTTAGTTCTTAAGTCCTATGAACCCTAAACTGTAGTTTTCATTTTTACCATAAACGTACGTACGTAATCTCAACACGTACAGAAATAAAATGCAAAGTAGAATTTCGAGTACTTTACAGGGTTATAATATGCTAATTTTCCCTTTTAGGTAGTCAAGTAGTTGCCTAATATGGAATAGACCTGGCAGAAAGGCAGAAATCCCTTTTGCCCACAGCTCATGAACAACCGACAACTCTACTATTCTCTCACTCCACTCTCTCTTTATATATAGAGAGAGAGAGGAGTGAGAGAATAGTAGAGTTGTCGGTATATATATATCAACAACAACAAGTAGAAAACACTTACACATCAAATTGTACATGGAATAATTGAAATTAGTATTTTCATTTTATAGTACATTGTTTAATAATACAATTAGGAAACCAAAAAAAGAAAAGAAAATCAGAATATAAATAAGAGAGTAACTAGAAACGAAGATTCTCTTGATAATCAATCTACAGTAGATGTGGGGAGTGGAACTCTAACTAGGGATAACCATGAATAGCAAAAATGGAGGATGGAATACAGCGGCTCAGATAATTAGAGGGTCTGTTTCAAGTGGCACTGCATATAACTTCAGGAGCTCATCATCATCTTTAATGCATACAATCTCTTCAATATTATCGTTAACCTGCTTCTTGGGTGGTGATTTTATCGGTAATGCCAGATTAGTAGTAGTAGTTGAAGCGCCGGAACTAGTTTCGGCAGTGAGCTCACTTGCTCTTTTCACTTGAACCATCCAATCAGTCGTGCATAGAACATATAGCATGAGCAAGGCACAGGAGCCTTGAGCCGCAAGCAAACCCAACCAGAGTCCGGCAAACCCCATTTTCACGACGAACCCCATAACCATGGCAACAGGCATGCCCACCAAGTAAAAAGATCCCAAATTGATGTTGGCTCCAACCGTAGGTCTTGCGCTTCCCCTTAGAACGCCGCAGCCGGTGGTCTGCGGGCAGTTTCCAAGCTCGCAAAGCCCGGCTATCGGCAATGCAATGGCAGTAAGATCAAGAATTTCCACGTCGTTTGTGAAGAATCTTCCCCATTGGTGTCTCATCAAGGTTGTGAACAACATGGCTAGTAGGCCTAAAGCGAAAGCACAGCCAAGGGAGACGATCATGGAGATTCTGGCTTTGGCGGGTCTATTAGCTCCTAATTCATTCCCAATTCTTGTGGAGACTCCAAGGCTCAGTGATGATGGGAACACATAGACAAGAGAAGTTGTTTGGATTAGTATTCCCATTGAAGCGATTGTTGCTTTGGGGTTGGCCAGTAGTCCACACAGCATTATCATGAACTCATACCACCACCATTCCAAGCAGACAGAGATACAAGTTGGGATTGCTAGAGCCAGCAATGGCGACCATCCTCTAAGGCAATCGGAGCTCGGAGCAACCCACGAGTCCTTACAAACATTTGAAAAGTACGTAAAAGAGAACAAGAGAATGAACAGGTTGAGATTAGTCCACACCATGGCTATGGCAACTCCGGAGACACCCATTTCCAGCTTAACGACAAGGAGGAAATTCAAAGGAACATGAAGAAGGACAGAGACGCCAGAGCAATAAGTGACAGGTAATGTGATGCTTTGAGTTCTCAAGTAGATTCTCAAAGGGTGAAGAAGCGAGAGAAAGAAGAGGTCAGGAATAGAGAAGAGAATGAAAGTGTGAGCCACTGAGGAAATCTCCTCATCTTGGCCACACCAAAGGAGGATTCTCTTCATGTTGAACCACATGAAGGAAATGGGGATGGAGGTTGAGAGCAAGAGAAGAACAGCTCTCTGAAGTGTTAGGCCTAGAAGCTTCATTTGTTTGGCACCATAAGCTTGTCCGCAAATGGGTTCCATTCCCATGGCGAGTCCTGAGATTACAGAGTAGCCGGTGATGTTGGCGAAACCGATCGAGAGAGAGCCTCCGGCCAGCTCAAGCTCGCCGAGGTAGCCGAGGAAAAGCATGGAGATCATGGCTCGGGAGTACAGAAGGAGACCGGTGATGGTTGTTGGACCAGAGATCTTCCCTATGGCTTTGATTTCTTGTAAAGCCTGAAATATGCAAAAGAAAAAAGCAATTAGAACATGTTAGAGTACACGAAAAGAATTGATGTAAATATGTGAGAATGAGTTACGGGTTTGTTTGTTCTCGCGTACCTCGGAGAGAGTTGGCCATCTGTGCAGTTCTTGATCCTGATCAACATCTTGATGATGAGTTTTGTTGGGGTTCATGAAGTGTGCTTTGAATGAGGAAGGAGAAGAGGGATCGGGGTTGAACATAGCTTTTTGTCAAAGAATGATGAGGAGGAAGGAAGTGAGATTACGAATGATAAGTGCTCTGTTTTCGTTTGTGACTTGTGTGTGGTTTTGTTTGTGTTGGAGGATTTGAATGTGAGAAAGGGTAGGGTGAGGAGGGTTTTATATATGCAGGGAGGGAACCCCACTCTCTGTACGAACGTGTCAATATATCCAAGAGAACACTAAATCGGAAAAGTGTCATCCAAAAATGCTCTCAAAAAATGAAGAATGAAGGATTTCATCCCAAAAGGATACGCATTCTTCTATTTGGTGAATGAAAATGTATTGGTGAATTTTCTTTGGGCAACTGATGATTTAGGGTATCCAAATTTTGGTCTAGGAATTGATCATTGGGAAGTTGGAGGGACCTGCTTTGTGTTTTATTTTAATTTCAAGCCTCTCTTAATCACTTTCCAAAAATTTTAGGTTAATTAGTTATTCGCCTCATTTTCTATGATTTCTTTACAAAAAGTTCAAAATGATATATATTGGGTGGAAGAACTTAAAGAAAAGGCAAAAGATTCATATTGAAATCCCAGAGAAGTGATTAGCTATCTCGGTATTAGTTTTTAACCCCTTAAACCATATGGAATTTGTTCTAATGATCATTGTGGCCCATTTGGGCACTTCCTCAATAGTGGGATTTTTACCGCCAAAAACCACAGTAAATAAATATATTATAAGTTCCAACTTTTCTGCTTAACTGGATAATCTTGTTAAACCCTATCTTGGAGAGAAAGTAAAACAAGTTTATCTTGGAATTACAAAGTGGAAGGAAATGGTCAAGACCTAAGGGGTTTGGTAGTGCTTGTTTGAGAAATGACAGGTGCCTAAGTTGGTGTATTACAATGGGTGTAACAAGTTCTACGCGCGAGTGCCAACAAACTTTGTGGTTAGGAAACATGTTTTGTGTTTTACCTTTGCGGCCATGCATGTTTCATATTCCTACTACAAACCCCATGTAGCTAAAAACCCTACTATGATCGAGAAAGCATATAATGATCCATTTGAGAGGTGCCAAAACTTTTGTCGAATCTGTTCTAGGTCTCCTATGTGCCAAACCAAAAGGAGTGGCTTCGGAGGGTACAATTGATTACATTATCTGTTGAAGTTTGAAAGTGTTTCATACTTAAGATGCAATTTAAGATCAGATTTTGTTTGTTAAGATCGTAAACACACCTAAATATCACTTGATTAAGAAGCAAAAGTACGAGCAGTCCTCTAGCTATAGGGTAGGACGCCATAAACTTTGAAGGGGATGGGATCGATGTTCCTTAACCTCAAACCTTTTTCACGCACCACATTAGGCAGATGGATAAAGCTTGCTGGTTTCGGACGTCACAAGACGAGACTTGAAAGGAGATAAAGATCAATGTCCAACCATTGGAGCATCCAAACGCTACGTAGCTAAGCTAGCTTTTCATTTGGTCTGAAGTTAGGAAGAAATGGTTGCGAGTTCAACACCAGAACTAACCCGAGGCTCAATCATCACCTATCGTAGTGCTACTTTTGTCGGAGCAAGCTTAATGAACTACAAAAATCTAACTCTTACCTTAACTAGCTAGTAACTAGGGCTTTGGCTTTTGGTTTCGGGTAAGGGTCATCGATCTCCTAGCTAGTGAGGAAAGCGTGTCTAATTCTAATGGGGAGGTTCTGAAAGGAAAAGGAAGGGGGTGTTTATCTTGTTCATACGTATGTATATGTGTAGGAAGGTAAGTGTTGTGTCATATTGAACGGGACCACTGGTAATGGGTTGTAATGGAGACGATGATGATGAAGATATGATGCAGCAGTAGGTTGGCTGTGTATGGAGAAGAGAGGCAGACGGGAGAACGGGAACACTGAGAGACAATCACAACATTACGTGCTTCACTTGCAACCATTTAATTTGTATCCCTTTTCTCACAACACAGATTGCACTGTCTCTCACTGTGGGAGAATAGAGCCACCTTTGGCTGTTTTCTCTGTTTCTGTGATTTCCTGCTGCTTCTGTTTTTTAGTTGCAGAGACTGAGACTCTGCCTCTCTGTCTGCCATCACCTAGCCCAAAACAACCAGTGGAGCTGTGAAAGCAGCAAGTAAATCACTTCGAGCCTATCAATCCATTTAATTCTCCTAAACAAAACAGTCATCAAGCTTACAAAGAAACTTCAAGATTCAAAGAAACGATCAGTTCTTCGTTTGTTTCGTTGCATGAGGGGGGATGTTCTACTATTTCTCTCGAGTCTTCTTCTCAAGTGCAATCAAACTGGTAACCTGGCTGTACGTTTATCCTGATGACCAGATACAACAGTTATCCATACTATGGAGTACTGTGGAACATTTTCCGGTATAAAATCAGTAAATAAGATGGGTTTTTACTTCCATGAAAACCTTTGTAATCCATTCATGTCAGAAATTCCATGTGTATCGACCTCAATGAATGAGGGAGGGGGTCTGCCAAGCAACAAAACCAATGAGTTTGGCCAACTTCATATACACACCCCAAACCAATCATAGAGAAATTTAAATTTTAGGCTATTGTTTGTCATATTCCACTGTCACATTTCCAATCTTTTATGCAAGTTTGATCATTCACGGGTCACTTATTCATGAACGAATGGTAATTTACACACAGATGGCTTCTCCAAAATGAAAAACCCCAGCTCGAATTTGGCATCAAAAATGGCATAGTGGGACTCACCGAGAATGTAAATCCCACAATAAGAATTGACAAGTTCGAGAATCACATGTGACGAGAGCACAGAGAAATCAATTTTGCACCCAAGTTGTGGAGGTAGTGGGGGGTTACAGTACCACCCAGAATTTCTCATTGGCATCACAAGAAAATAAGATATAAAGTACCGATGCAAGTTTTGGGAACAGGATTGCAATGACAAGACCTTGTGGGAATTAGACATTTACAAGAGGATTGATTATATTCCTCCTACTAATAACAAGAACAAATTCTCACAAATTCCTCCCCAAACCTCTCATCAAGCTTTTGCCATGCCTTTCCAGAGAAAGGCTTATGCTTAATCACTTTAGCAGAAATGCCATAATCTCTGCTGGAAAGGCCTCGCTTTGTTCTGTCAGCATGTTAGTGTTCATACTGAGCATGGCCAATAATACTAAACATGATAGTCTGGAAGGAAATGTTTCATCTGTGATTAGAACATTCGTTCCTAACCAACGGTATCGAAGAGGCAGATTTTTTTTTCTTTTTCTTTAATACTTCTTCGATGCTCTGAGAAAACAGTGCATGGGAGCACATAAAAGCAAACAGGGTTTGATAGATAGTAATAGGGGTAATGAACGCAACTGATTCCAAAGGTCTGGACACAGACAAGAAAGGAAGGTTAAAATGACTTAACAGTATGATAATCCACAATTGAAAAACAAAAAGAAATGGAAGAGAACAAGTAAAAAGGTATCACAAAATGACCCAAGCTTTCAAAACAGCAAACCAGAGAATAAAAGGGACGTCTCCATCAAGGTTTCAATCAGTACATTTCACATATTCACTGTTGGCCACCAAGCACATTTCACCATATTCATACTACAAATTCATGCATAAAACGCATGAGATTCCAATACCTCATGATTAAACCACCAACTCAAAATCAACTTTGCCAAAAGAAAAAATGATATTTTCAGGACAAATTCTCAAAAAGCAGAAACATATCCTGGTTGGTAGGGAACTACTCTTCAAGTAATTTTTGAATCCTACAGCTGAGGCTTCGCTTACTTCTCCGTAGCAAATCCACCAGATGGGACTGATTTTCATTGAAGAAATTCTCCACTAATAGTAGATAACTTGTCTAAACCAAGAACTTACTGATGGCTACTACATCAACCTATTTGCGTACCCACATCAATATAGTTGCGTAGCCAGCGTTTGTGAAAACACCATCGCTTTCTTGACCAACTTGTTTCATCACACTTCTGAAAATGGTAGCACCACCCATTGTGCAATTGAGTGATTATGATTCCAACATAAGTTTTACATAAGAATCCACCAGGTGACAGTTCTCATTTAAAATATTGTACAAATTAAGAACTATAAATTGCTGAACGGAAGCAGTTCACACAGATATTTAGCTCAACTTTGACATAATCACTGCCAGACCTTTCTTTATTAAAGCATCTAAAACGACAAAAAGGGAAAGATAGAAATTTCCAGAACTAAAGAAACCTCTGGTAAATGACTGTATTGAGAAATATCTAGCACGTAACAGAAGATATTTACAAATTCTCACTATCTATGGAGGGTTTTGCATTTCTGTGCAAAGTTGTGTAAAAAGTAGATACAACAAAATACCTCAAGTGAAAGATCTAGGCTTCTGCAGAATAGAACGTGGAATAGCCAAGATGGCCACCAGCCCACTTGCTAAGGCTGCAACTGCTGCAACCGCAAAGGCTGGAGCGTTTCCACCCCCAAATAGCTGATCCCATGGTCCACTTCCCAGGGATACCAGCACCTGTTCCCATAAACCAAAATAATATTCAAAACCAGAATTGATCTATAAGAAAAGGATATAATCGTAACTGATTAGGTTCATATAATCGAAGAACTAGTCATTCTTAAAGAACTGCATGGGAATTCAATCGAGTATTGGCTTAATAATATACTACCCAACATGGATAGATGGCTACGGGTTATTGATCAAGTAGTATAAAATAAATTCTACATTGCAACTGCACTCCAGCTTAGTCCTTAATAAGTGCACAAACCATTACATCTATGGATGCAAAGCTTGAAACTGATATTTCATGCTTAAACCACAATAGTAGAACGGAAAATTGCATGTTTTTTCTTCCTCTTTTTTTTCCTATCTGAAAGAAGGAAAAGAGCTTGAAACTGATATGTTCACATATTCATAGAAGTGTGGCATCATTCTGTGTTAAAAGGCCTGAGGTTAAAGATTCATTGAAGAAAAAAAAACAGAAGGCAAGAGATGTAAAATGGTGTGACCTCATACATATATCCTCATCCAACCGCTAATACCTTTTAACAATTTATAACATTTTGTGCACCGGAACAAAATTTAGAGCATGAATATATATATATATATATATATATATATATATATATATATATATATATATGACAATGAACCTTGAACTAACCTTTTCAAATATATTGTCACGAGTCCTATCATCTGCTATCTAGTTTTGTGAAATAATTAAGTGCCTTTTGGAAAGCATAGCACATTGCAAAGTAATTGACAGATTGAAAAACTTTCAATATGCTGCAAGGAGCAAAGAGTAGAAAGAAAATGACATACATATATGTATATAGATAACAAATGCACAGAACCTTCCACCAAAAAGAAAGGAGGCAAAAGTATTCGCCTAGGCCTACAAATCTAAATTTTGAAAATGCTTATAATCCTCTAATTTTAGTATCTTTACCTCCATAGTTCTTTACTACAACTCTAAACTAATACTTTGTGCACATATTCAACAATAATGATATCTTCTCTGAGCACACAAATCCACTTTCATTGCAAGATGGAAATAAAGCATCCATACCTGCGGTACTACGATTGCCAGATTCAGCACACCCATTGATAAGCCTGCAACAACCAAGCATCAGCAAACAAACTCATACAGCTAAGTCTCTGATCAATACTTTGAAACCAAATTACCTTGGCCAAGTCCCAAAGACTCGATACGAGAAGAAATCAAGGCATATGGAACACTGTATGTGATCTGCAAAAATTTATCATAATTGAGTTCTCAGAAAACAAATAAAATTCAAATAATCAGTCTGCAGTGAAAGCCCTTCTCCAAAATTGACAGATAATGTTGAGTGAACTAAAGGTCATTTTTACAAGTAATCACTCGAACTTGATACCCAAGGCATATTATTAATGTGAACAAAAACAAAAGTATGCCTTGGTACGTATTCCTCAATTGTTTTATTAAAGTACTCCAACTTGATACCCAAGGCATATTATTAATGTGAACAAAAACAAATTTATGCCTTCTTATTTAATCAATTTCATTTGTGTGATACAATGTAAGCAGCTTTCACCCTTGGTTTGCACCACTTGGACTGTTAAATTTGAAGTAATCCGTTTTTTTCATAAGTTATACTATACTAGCAAAGGAAATGGATAATCTCCTGCATATGATTTCCTATATCTTCGTATTTCTCTCCAATATAATCCCTATATGCCTCTTAGCATGAACCAAATATTGGCAAATAGAAAATTCAATGAGAGAACAGAACTTACCGCCAATGGAATTCCAAGAATTGTAAAAACAACCAGTGAAGCTATCACAATCCCAGGTGGAGGTGAATCATGGCTGATACTCTTGTTCACAAATGTAATAACAAGCATTGCAAGAAAGGAAAGAGCCATGATAAAGTTTGAAATCCCCCACACAAAACCAGATCCCCATCTCCTGCAAAGCCACTCCATAAGCAGCGAAGTTGCACCAAGCATAATCGAGTTCAACATCAAACCAAGAGCTCCCATTCTAACCCCATCACTGTAATTTCTCCCTACATTTGGCTCGCCACCATAAATTTCTCGACCCATCCAATCAGTATCAAACAGAAGAAATGGAAACCACCCAATCCAGTTTAGACCAGTAACAAGTAGGATTAACCATACAGAAGCTGAGAAATATCTGAAAGTCCCGAACAGCTCCCAGAGGAAAGCTTCTTCAGCTTGGCTGGAATGCCCTGGCTCTTCATCAGCAAAAGGGGTATTTCTGTCACTTGAACCCAGAGGTAATTCCTGGGCTGCTGATGAGCTCAAATATGTTGTAAGTGCGATGAATGCTATGTCAATAATGAATGCAGACTTGAGATTTGCACAGTTAACATCGCATGCGGATGTCAGTGTAAACGGGAAAACCTTGTACCAGTAACTGAATGCTCCCGTTGCATAGCCAAGAATATTGCCAACCGCCATAAACAAAGAGAAATAAGCATTTGCGACTCGAGTTCTTCGATGGTCCTTTCCTAACAAGAGAGAAATCATGAAAACGATAAGTGCTATTGGTTGTTTAGTGTTAAAGTTTGTTCATTCCTAGCATTTGGCACCTGAAAGATAACATACAAGTTTGTAGGTTACTGACTTAATAATCTTTTGAGTTCTTATCACAGTGGGATTCACAAAAGAGAACCATCTATATATATATATCTCTCTCCATATGTATCCATCATCTTTAATCAATAGTGTGCATTCTACGCTGAGGGAGAAAAGGCAACTTATTGCAAGCATTGACTACCAACTTTAAAGACTCTGGAATTACAAATCACAATTGCATCTGTGTACATAATCTCTGTGCACTAGGTCACCTGGAGATTCGTTCATCTAGCACATATGCCAATGTTTGCTTTCTCAACATAATGGTACTTTCTCAATACAATGGTAAACCCTATCATAAATCCTAAATAAACAAGCATATCAAGTGTTGAATCAGGTTATAATGTCTCATAGCCTTCAATAGGGAAATTTTAGCTAGCATAATAGGAAGACCTTTAGAGTTGAATATGGGATGCCTAATTACAATAGCATCCACGAGACAAAATTTAGCTACAATGACTTGTTATCTGTAGTTCGGTTTATCTACATGAACTGACTTGACATTAAACATGCTTTTTACAACTCAAAATAATGCTTGGATTCACAAAAAGAAAAGACATTTCCATTGTTATGGAGACGAATTTTGCAATACATGTGTCCTAAATAACCCAAAACTGCAAACATAGAAGCTCTTGTCAAGCAACAAGTCATTGGCTACAAAAGTTTCAAATTAATAATTGTTGGTAAAGGGATAATTTACCATGAGCACTGAACACACTAGCAAACACACTTACTATTGGTTAACAAACCATAAAATATAAAAGTCTCCAGACACAAATAACACCAGCTCCTCAAATGATCAAACCCAAAGAGAAACATAACCTATCACAATTAAACTTAGTTGATAACTTGATACTACTAGCCAGACACTCATGCGTGCACGATTAAAGTGAGGCAGTCTCATGTTAGACGGTATCCCTCTGCACCATTTCAACACCTGATGCACCAACGATTCCACAACCACTATCATGGTAATGTCACTACTTAAGAGCTGACTATACCATAAAGTGCCCGTAGACAAAGATGGACTACAGATGCCTAATATTTCTAAATATTAGGTCTATGTCATGGTCCTAGGTTACTGAAAATATTGACAACCACCAGCTCCTCAAACAATCAAACCCAAAGAGAAACAAACCTATCGCAATTAAACTTAGTTGATAACTTGATACTACTCATGCATGCAAGATTAAAGTGAGGCAGTCTCATGTTAGACGGTATCCCTCTGCACCATTTCAACACCTGACGCACCAACAATTCCACAACCACTATCATGGTAAAGTCACTACTGAAGTGCTGACTATACCATAAAGTGCCCGTAGACAAAGATGGACTACAGATGCCTAATATTTCTAAATATTAGGTCTATGTTTTGGTCCTAGGTTACTGAAAATATTGATACAGCTGGCACTTTCCTATTCAAAAGGTACTTGTTCATAATTTTCAGCTGCAAAAGTGCCATTGTTATCTTGTTAAAAATAATGCACTTATTTGCAGCTGTTATGATTGGTCCATTTTAAGTAATTCATTTACAAGGACACCTACAGGTGCAACATCTGTAACTCATTTACACAACAATTTACATGGATCTTCCAAGAACTTAAACTAGAAACCTCTAGACTACCTATGTGTTTTGTTCATTTCACTTCAACCACAGAAAACCATCAACTCCTACCTAAACTCCCATCAGAAAATTGTTAAAGTACAACAAAATTTTACAATCTGGCTCGTATAGTATATGCTGAATGTGGAAATGGCAAGCTAGATAGTGGTGACTTGTAACCAATCTTAGTGTCTGATCTAAACTTCTAAACTCAGTAACATAAGGATGACAATATAGCATTTCCATGGATTTGAAGAGTGATGAAACTACTTTCTGTCGCCCTTTAAACAACATACTCCTGGAGGAAGACACACAAGAGCAGAGAATTTCCTAATGATATCCAACATATTTTCATACAATGTGTCTAAGCTAGTATTTTCCTCTCCCTAGTGCACCTTCATACCTTGTGCAGATAAGATGAGAATCCCTTTTATTTCCCAAAAATTCTTGTAAAATCTGATTTGAGATATTACCTCTATCAGATACCGATGAGCCATGTCAAAAGGCACATCGGCAAGTACAGTCTGAATACCAAAAATTTTGTTAGCGTCTAACAGGACTTAGCTAAAGGGGTAAGGTAAACTAACCATCAAAAAGAATGTGACTCCCGTAAAGTAAGACGCTAATGATATGGACGCTATGTCAGAATTCTGAATTACAATCAAGAACCTTTCAAACAAGAATGAGTGCCAATTGCTTGTCAGAAGTTCAATCACGTACCCGTTCCCATACTTGTAAGCTACAATTATCATACTCACGGGCATAGTCATACCATGATGTCACTCAAACAACTGATTCCTACTTTTGGCAAATTAATACATACCATTATTATTCGTGTACATTTCCGTAATCAAAATTGGGAGATGAATATATACACAAATCAATTATTGAGATAGGTTTAAAGATTAGAAAAATGGTATTAGAGGAATATGAGTTTAGAGGAATATGAGGATTGATGAGTATGGGTTTTAGAGAAATAAGGTGAATATATACACAACAGAAACTTCACTTATATCAAGCATTTTCACCTACATCTTATTCAAGTGAATAATATTAACAGATACCTAAATGCTATAAATAGTATAACACCTATAACAATAACAAAATTTCTCCAAAAAACAAGCATATAATTGCGAAAATTTAAATCTATTGCCTAAAATTAGAAAAATGTTAAGAAAACAACTGAAATTTCAGGTGATCGAACTCAAAATAACAAAATGCAATTGCGCATACCAGTGAGATCAGCAAGCAGAGCTCTACAAGGCCCCTGGGTCACATTATTGGCCACATCCAAAATCCAAAACCCGAACACAAACACTCCGATCGCCCTGGGCCTCACACTGCCGCGGTCGCCGAGCAGCCACCCGATATCGGCCGAGTGACCGATGATCAAAACCGATACAGCAATACACACCGCTCCGGCGACGATGAACGGCCTCCGCCGCCCGAACCGGCTGGTACACCGGTCGCTCATGTGTCCGACCATGGGCTGGACTATCAGACCGGACAACGGCCCACACAGCCAGATGACGCTGGCCCAAGCGTGAGGGATTCCGAGCTCTTGGACGTAGGGAGTGAGCAGAGAGAGCTGTAGAGCCCAGCCGAATTGGATTCCGCAAGCGACGGAAGCCACCCGGAGAAGTTGCCGGAGCGACGGCCTCGCCGGTCGAGACACCGCCGCCGGTCTTGTGGTCCTCCCGCGGTGGTGGTGGTGGTGGTGGCGCTCCGGGTCCGCTTCTGGCGTAGGCATCTCCGGCGGAGGCCGCTTTCTCTCTCTAGAGTTATTCTCTGGGAATTTGAGAAGAAGAAGAAGAAGAAGAAGAAGAAGAAGAAGAAAGTGAGGGAGGGAAGGGTGGCGGTTTCATTGGGCCGCGGGGTCGGCAGTTATGAAGTCACGGTGAGGTGAAGCGTGAGAAGTGTGGAAAAATAATGTGCGAGGACGGAAATACGGAAATACCCCTGAGGTTGGGGTTAATTACGAAAATACCCCTAAGGTTGGGGTTAATTACGAAAATACCCCTGAGGTTGGGGTTAATAATGTGTGGAACAATCTATTTCATATACAATTCCGCCAACTTTTCCACTGTATACCTCTTCCCCATTACAATGGAAGTATCATAATATTGAGCCTCACACACTCTATCAATCAACACTAGCCTCTCACATGGAAACTGGCTATCAAAGTCTCCACTTGATCTTCCCATAACTCAACTTCTATAGCTAGCAACTTATAAAAGAGTGGAACTCGAACAGCTCTCAAATGTGCCAAAGAAACGGAGGGCCTATGGCTAAGAGCATCGCCTACAACATTGGCTCTCCCTGGATGATACTCAATAGTGTAATCATAATCTACAATCAACTTCATCCACCTCCTTTGTCTCAAATTTAAGTCCATTTGAGTGAACATATAACATAGACTTTTGTGATCACTGAAAATTTGACACTTAGCTCCATAGAGATAGTGTCTCCACAACTTAAGCATAAAAATTACCGCTGCAAGCTCTAGATCATGAGTAGGGTAGTTCATCTCATGTGACTTAAATTGCCTAGAAGCATAAGAAATAACCATTCCATGCTGCATCAATACACCACCCAACCCTTGCCTAGAGGCATCATAATAGATCACATACTCTTCACTATCATCCGGTAGTGCCAAAACTAGAGCATTGGTCAAACAATTCTTAAGCTCTTGAAAACTCTGGTCACACCTCTCACATCACCCAAACTTAACACCCATGCGTGTCAATCTCGTAAGAAGTGCAGCAATCTTTGAGAAATTATATACAAACCAACGATAATACCCTGCTAACCCCATGAAATTACGGATCTATGTCACACTAGTGGGTCTACTCCAATTTTCCACTGCTTCTACCTTTTAAGGATCTACGCTAACACCTTCCACCGAAATGATGTGGCCCAAGAACCCCCACTTTATCTAACCAAAACTCACACTTACTAAGCTTTGCATACCACTGAGCTTCCCACAATCTCTGCAAAACCGTTTTCAAATGTTTTGCATGTTGCTTCAAATCCTTTGAATAGACCAAGATGTCATCTATGAATACAATCATAAATCGGTCGAGATATAGACCAAACACCCTATTCATGAGGTCCATGAATGCGACGGGTGCATTAGTAAGTCCAAATGTCATCACCACAAACTCATAATGATCATAACGTGACCGAAAACCAGTCTTGGCTATATCGCTCTCCCGAATCCGCAACTGTTGATATCCTGATCTCAAATTAATCTTGGAGAAGACTGTGACACCTCTGAACTGATTAAACAAATCATTAATGCGGGGCAAAGGATATTTGTTCTTCACAGTAACCCAGTTTAACTTCCTGTAATACACACAAAGTCTCTATTAACAATAGTCCACTCCTGGCGGGCTGATGAGACTCGTGTTATCTAATGAATAGTCTTGAAAGAAGTAGCGGGTAGGTATCAGAAGTAAAGACCGTGGTTGACGGCCTATTACTCTCTGATGTCTAAGTCAGCAAAAAGAATCTGGTAGATAACATTAGTAGTAGAATAGTAACCATACCTTAATCATTTAGATTGTCTCTATTTATAGGTTTGTCCCGAGGAGTCATTAAGCTCACATTTTCGATGTGGGAGTGAATGCTCTCCTCGGGTAAGGCAAAAGGCAGTGCTCAGTAAGGCCAACACAGTGCTAAGTAGCGGTTTACGCACCGTGCGTGCGGGCGCGTCACTAGGTTGTTTGGTTGGCGGGTCATGTTGTTGTGTAGACCTTGTTGCTGGCTTGCTGTTCGCGATGTTAACGCCCGCTGAAGAGACGTTTATAATTGATTCGCATGTAGCCAAAGTGCTTCGCTTAGCACGTATGTCAACAAGTCCCACAAGTCCTCAGTCACGTGGAACCGCTTGACTGTGGAGTTTATAAGTAGACTGCTAGAATCAATCATAACTGTCGTGTTTAGCTAGCAGGTACCTCAGAGTCCCCCACTCCCTAGTTAAGGAGTCTATTAAACTTGAGTATGACGGGTTAGAGGGTTTTATTAGCGGTTAAAGGTGACTTTGTCTTTTGTGACGGGTTTTGTACTAACGGTACGTTTATAAGTTAGCGGTTGATCATCACTCATGCTGGCAGTTGAGCATCGCTATGCACATTTTAGGGCTACCCAGTTGTCATTCTCTCAGTCAGCGAGGGTCTCCTGAAGAGTGAGGCAAATTCTTGGCGTTGATATATCGCCAGTGCAAAGGTAACAATGAGTCGCTTTTAACCTTCTAGGGGCGGTTGTTTCGATCTTCCTGAGTTCTCTAGTGGATGATCGTCACTAGTATTACACTGGAGAAAATTTTGGTCATACGTATGAAATTTTGGTGGCGCCTTCTGCCTTTTGTGTGCTAGCCCTTTAGTATGTCTTGGCGGTGCTTTGTTTTACCATTAACTGCCAGCTGTGTGTGGTGTATTAATCACCGTCGGTGTTGATCCGCTAATATAGGGTAGTAGGAGTGACGATTTGTGTCGCAGGTGAACCGCTAGGAAAATGGATCGTTTTCTCTCATGTGTTGTGTCATTAAGTTTCTACCATGTGTCATGCATGCATTGGTGGAACAAGGGGTTGTAGCTTTAATAACACGGCTTTGCAGATGCCATTATGACGCTGGAGACCGAGGCGTCGCCTTAGTCGTGTCTCATAATTTTACTATGGTTTGTGAAACGACGTGGGCACGTGGCTAGCATTTAGCGGTGCTAGGGTTTTGATCTGACGACTCTTTGCTTTTCCCTTGTCTCTATATAAGGGTGGGTTTGAAACTCAACTCCCCCTCACTGCTCATTTGCGAAAACGCTGCCGATTCTTCCATGAGAGCTCAGTGCTATGTGTTTGTGCCACCCAATGTGTTTTTCATGCTCATTTGTTGCATCCTCTTCCTCAAACCGAAAACTGGTAAGTTCTCCATCCTTGAGTCTGGAAGTTTTCGTTGTTTTGTTCTTGTTTTGGTCTTTTCTGGGATTTCTACACTGTACTTGATGAACTAGGGCTTATGTTCATGTGTTTCTGGGCTGAGGGTAGTGTTGATCAAAAATGACTTTGAAATCTATGTTTTTGTTGTTAGTGGCAGGTCATTTTAATGGTGAGTGCTAACAGTGAGTATGAGAGTGGTTCTAACTCTAGAGAGATAGAGCCAAGTCCCTCCAATCCACTAGCTAACTTCATTTCTTCTTTTTGACCAACACCGGTGGCTAGGACTTTTAATGACGCTCGTGTCCTCTTCCATCATCAGACAATGGCGGATAGAGGACAAGAAGTGGAGAGCCCATAGCCCATCTCTATTATGTCGCCCGAACTTAATCCTCTAGGTGTAACCGCTACTAACACCAATACCTAGGCCCGTGCTGAGGGGTGTGGGCTTGTTGGCATCTCAGGGCATGCTGACCCTTCTGCTAAAGGATCATCGAGTAGAAACTCATTTGGCGTCCCATCTGCAGACTGGGAGTTGGAAACAGATGTCATGGTTGTAGAGTTTGCCATCAAATTGACCATGAGCGGCATCAAGGAAAACCAGCAGCTATATCGTATCCCTAAAATCCTGTTGTCCTATGGGCTGTTGCTGCCGTTAGATCCCTGGCTACAATATTTCCTGGCAGAGTATGGAATCGTCTTTGACCAGATGGGCCTCAACATGCTTAAGATCCACCAAAGTTTGCGGGTCATCTAAGATTGTTGTCGTTGCTCTGCATAACTGTGGCGGAAGTGTCGCACTTACACGACCTTCATTATAGTAATCGCCAAGACCTTAGCGGGACGGTGGCGCTCTGCCTACGTGACTAGCAGAAAAAGTCCAAGGCGGAGAAAATCGTCACCGAGCTTACCGACTCCGAAACAAATTGGTACAAGAACGCCTGTGTTCTGACCACTGGTTGGGAGTTTGGACGGCGCCAAGGCAAGATAGTGGTTAGCCGCTACCGTCTTCCCTCTGTTTTCTAGCCCATAGAAGGTGCTGACGCTTTGCCAAGAATTTTTGTTTTTCTCTTTTTTTTTTCTTTGCGATATAAGCTTTGTGTCGTTCACTAATCCTTGTTCTCTTCTCTTTTGTGTAGAGACCCGTCAATTTCCACTGACCGAATTGGAGTGGCAGTGGATAGATCATGTCAAGACGTTGTGGGTTGGGAAGGAGTGCTGCTGACGGCCTGACCAACTTCAGTTGTCTTCAAGTTGACACGAGCTCCTTGTAAGTATAAATTGTCCACTTGGCGGCTTTAACTTATGGCTCTTTAGTAATACTTCGTTATTTTTGCAGATCAATCATTTACAATTCATTCTAGCACTTAAAAGCGGATTGCTCAAGAAGCGGCTAAGTTTTTGAATGAGCCTGAGTTGGAATCAGATCCACCATAAGCCGCATTGGCGAGGATTATGGATCGGAAGGTGGCTATTACCCTCCAAGGGATGACACCAGGAGGAGTGGTCATTGATGGGACCGAGGTCGTGCTACCTCTCCCCCCTCACACGCATAAGAAGGATGGGGTGGGTAATGCCTTGGTGGACCATCATCCTTTCGTTAGGGTTGAAGAGTCCAATTCTTCTAGCGGGTCTTCCGCCAGCCTATGACGCCATACCCAAGAAGTGCAAGGGCAAAGATTAGGGGTGGGCACAGGCTGGGCATGTCCCATATTTTTCAAGGACTGATCCCGAGGCCAAACTAAATGGGCCGGTCTGGGCTCATGCTTTATGAAATCCAAACTCGATTAAAACACAACTCGTGTAGAGCCGGGCCAGGCTTCGGGCTTTTCGGGCCTAAATATCCAGTTTCACATATTCTATATATTCTCTCAAATTTCATCTTATTCAACATGTACAAGTTCTAAAATAATTAAATAAAGATTAGAACTTCACAAGTCTGATACAAACCAAACTCGAACCCAAAACCGAACCAGTTTTTTAGAGAACGAAAATTAAAATCATTAAAATTATAACAGGCTGGGCCGGGCTTTAGGTCCCTTTAAATTTTAATCCCGAACCCGAACCGATTTTTAGAGAACGTGCCAGGTTTTGGACCAAACCGAGTTTAGGGCTTCGGGTTTTGACCTGAATCGGGATTTTCGGGCCAGGATTTCGGGTTTCGACGCCCACTCCTACCAAAGATCACTTCCGGCTGTTGAGCGGGCTGTCACCGCCTAAAGGGTCAAGGAGCCGGTCGTCACCCTTTCTCTACGGTCTGGAGGAGAGTCCTCCAGTCTTGCCACTGCCTCAAGCGTTGATTTTCTTGCCTGCGCTAGAGTCGAGGAGCGGGCAATGATCAAGGCCGTCTGGGCCACATATGGGTTGGCTGGCTACACCGCCAGTGGGCAGGTACCATTCGCTGTGGCAGGTACCGAGTGGGAGTAGTGCATGGACATGGCGGCTCACATCTTTCGGGCGCTGTTCACCGCCGATAATCATGGGGCCGCAGTCCTGGCGGAGAATAAGAAGATGAAGGCAGACAGAAACACTCTCCAAGAGAAGCTAAAGGATCTACAGGGCAAGGTGGTGGAACTCGAAGCTGAAGTCGAGGATAAGCACCAAAAACTGGGGGTCGTCATCACTCAAACACTCGAGGACACCAAACGGATTGAGTCATTAGAGAGTGAGCTGAACCGTTTGCAGCTCATCCAATCCTCCCATGAGAATGAGCTTTGGAGGAAAAGGAGCAAGGGCTAGAGGCCGTGGAAGCCGCTCGTGCCGGTGCTGTGACGGCACTAGCTGAGGCGCAAGCTGTCCATGAGGCTGAGATCCGCCAGGCACTGGCGGCATAATGGGTTTCCAAAGAGAAAGAGGTGCTGGCGGGTGCCGAGGAAGCCTCCATGGCGATCATTATTGATCAATTGGACAAGATGGGCTACCTCAACATGGAGAAGTATGCCGCCTGGGGGTTCTCCCAGCAAGAGGGCAATGAAAAAGCTCCTTAAGACTTCGTCGCTGCTCACAAAGGCTCTGTTCCTCCAGTGGATGGCATTGGTCCGTCGACCCATGATGAGTTAGGTAATTATGTTTCTTCTTTTTATGGTTTACCTGGCGATAGCCAGCGTTCTAATTCGAACCCGGAAACGTCTTCTCACACTCCACATGAAGTCATCCTCCATCGTCGCAAGCAACATTGCAGGGCTCTGAGATGTTGGCTGCGGCTGAGCGGGGTGGGCAGAAGAGTGGATCAGGTTGTGTATCAAGCGCCTCTGTAGACACTTCAGCATTTCTAGAGCCCTCAGCCTGTTGGCCTACCTGACCTGTTGTGCCATAACTTTATCTACCAGTTAGCTTCGTCTGCTTTGGCTTATTTATGTAACATAGCATGAAATTTTATGTATCCGCTATTTATTTTAATGAAATTTTTCTTTGACCGCAATGAGCCGCCTATGATTTCGCCTTTGTCTTTGTTTTTCTCCATGTTATGTATCCACTTTATTAGTTTGAACATTAGAATTTTGCCTTGATGTTTTAACCATTTGTACTTTGTTCATGTTTTGTATGTCTGAATGAATGAAATCACTAGTATATTATCTTTGTTCTTACAACCGAGAACCGTTTTAGGTAGCGCTAGTTGTGTACTTAAGAACAATAATTGGGATAATATATGTTTCATTCACTAGTAGCTGTTGTAAAGCTGGCAGTTACAAAATACGGTAGCGCTAGCACTAGTGGCTTAGACCTTGAACCGTTTACAAATAAAGCGAAAGTATAAAAGAACAACAGTAACTTCAAAACAAAAGGGAAAAACTTCAAAGTGACCGCTAGCCGTTGGCTAGGCTTACTCAGCATAGTTCATTCTCAGGTGCTGAATATTTTATAGGTGGACGGTTACTTTGCCAGCCTTATCTTTGAGATAGTAGGTGTATGGGTTTACTTCCACAATTTTAAATGGTCATTCCCATTTGGGATTTATCCCTTTAGGGCACTGTGATGACTTCCCTCATGACCTATTCCCCAACTTGGTAGCGACGGTTCATGACCCGCTTGTTAAAGAAATGAGCGCTCAGCTGCTTGTTTTGGAGGTTAGTGAGATGGGCTTGGATCCGCTTCTCCTCCACAAATTCTTTGTCTAGAATTAGTCCTTCTTCATTAGTCTCTTGATTGAACAACTCCACTCGAGTCGTTGGATGTGTTACCTTAACGGGTAGCACTGTCTTGGTGCCATAAGTCAAGCAGAAATGAGTTTGTCCAGTAACTGTGGTTGGTGTTGTCCTAAGCCCTCATAAGACTTCATGGAGCTTATTCGCCCAAAGCCCCTTTGCTTATTTGCTTCATCAAGTTTCTTCTTGAGCAAAGTCTTGATTTTCTTATTGGCAGCTTCTACCTGGTCTGAGGGTGCGCCACTAAGGCAAACTTAATATGTAACTAGCACTCTAGGGCCCAACTAATCTACTCTTGATTATTGAACTGTGCCCCATTGTCAGTGATTATGGTGTCAGACACTTCAAACCGATAACAAATATTCTTCCAAATAAACTTTTGAACTCTTATGGTGTCAATCTTGATAGCGGGACAACCTTCATCCACTTAGTGGTATAGTCAATTGCTACGATAATGTAGCGGAACTGGCTTCTCTCCACAAGAAATTGTCTCACTAAGTCCAGTCCCCACAAGGAACCTATCCATGATCCAACAATGATTGACAATGGCTCAGCTAGCGCTTTGGGGATAGTAGCCAATTGCTTACACTTGTCATAACTTTTCATAATGAACTCAGAGTCCGCCACCAAAGTGGGCCAATAATAACCATAACGCATTGCTTTATTTGCCAAGGAGCGATGTCCAGAGTGATTCCCATCTTTCCCGCTATGGATCTTGTGTAAGATTTTCTGCTCTTTTATTGGCGTGAAACACTTCAAGAGCGGGTACTTAAAGCTTTGGCAGTGCAACTTGCCTTCAAGGATTGTATACTTGGTAGTGCGCCTTGTATACTTGGTAGTGCGCCTGATGATAATGCATACTCCACATATATCTTTCCTAGGCCTTTTAAGATAATGCATGCCCTGCTAGCTTTGTCACATTATGAGCCATTAACATAAAAGTTCAATTCTGCTTTGGCAACGGTCTGGGTCTGGACAACCTGAGTGCCCTTCTCCTGATCTCTAGATTCATTCACTTCCATCCAAACATCCTCTCCTTCTGTGAATTCCGCAATGAAGTCTACAACCGTCTGCCCTTTCATGGGGGTTCTTAGTTTGAACTCGATATCAAATTCACTAAGTTCAATGGCCCACTTGCTGAGATGCCCGGAATGCTCTAGGCTTTGCAAGACTTGTTTGAGCTACTGATTGGTCAGGACAACAATGAGACATGCTTGGAAATACTGGCGGAGTCATCTGGCGGTCATTATAAGTGGTAAGGCCATCTTTTCTAGGGCATGATACCTTGTTTCATTCCTCTTCCAACATAGAATACTGGTAACTCAACGGATTTTACCTGCCGGACAATGGCCGAGTTGATAGTAGTGCTAGAAACTTCTATGTACAAGTATAACGTTTCACCTTGCTTTGGGATAGACTGCCGCCAGATACTCCTTAAGCCCCTGGAAGGCAGCTTCACAATCCACTGACTAGTCTACTAATTTGTCTGTTGGGTGGTAGAGAGCCCTAAAGAATAGAGGGCAACTAGGCGTCCTTGCAGGACTCCCACATCCTCCTTTTCTTCTAGCGTCTTCATGTTAAGAATGACATTTATCTTGGTGGGGTTAGCAGAGATACCCCGCTCACTGATGATGTACCCGAAAAATGAGTCGCTGGTAAGTGGAGCCGCCGTTCTTCAAGCAAACGACATCCTTACATAACAGTATGTTCCTGTGTTGGTGACAAATGTGGTAGCCTCTTGGTCAGACTCGCTCATCGACAGCTGCATGTAACCTGTGAAGGCGTCCATTAAGCTGAAAAGAGCATGTCCAACCACTGCATCTACCAGCTGGTCAATTCTAGGTACCAAGAAGTTATCCTTGGGGCATGCTTTGTTAAGATTTTTGTAGTCCACACACATCCACCATTTACCATTGAGCTTTTGTACCATCACCGCGTTAGAGATTCAAGCGGGATAAAAAACTGGGTGGACGAAGCTAATGGATAGTAGCTTTTACACCTCTTGTGTCCCAAAAAGAAAGAGATCCTCCGCAATAATTGAGTGAACTCTTTTTCAGATCCTCCCCATTTAAATCCAAAGGTCATTATCGACCTCTCCACATGAATACGATGGGCCAGTACGGACTATATGTTCTAAAAGAGACCCTAGAGCAATGTCAGATTATATTGGCGAAGAAATCCTAGAAAGAATTCTCGTGAGGCTGCCCGTCAAATCCGTAATCAAATTCACCAGTCTGCAAGTCATGGCTATCACTGATTAAAGCCTCTGCCTTGGTTCAATCCCATCTCTGCACGACAATCGATCCCAACAACCAAAACGACGCTCACCTCCTCCGACTCCAAAGAGCATCACTGGTTGCATTGGGATAGCCCTGAATTTGGTGAGTATTCCAAGTTTTCAAATCCAGTCTGTTTCTTCACACCCGAAAGCACCCTGCGTGTTTTCGGAACCTGTAATGGGCTTGTGTGCCTTGAGAGTCGTGGACTCTTTTGTACAATATAGCTATGGTTCAAGCTACTGTATTTGGGTTTAAAAGGTGTGGGGAGGTTGTGCTGGAGGAGATGGATAATGTCAATCGGATAAGAATGGTTTCACTGGATCCTAAGACCAAGCAAGTTAAAGTTTTTGGAACCGAGGATTGTTCTTACTATTTCATGGATTACTTTGTAGAGAGTCTTGTCTTGCTTGATCACCCCGAAGCATTATCTTACCAATGAGAAGTTAAGTAAGCACAGATACTTGCAAATACCTATTTATTATGTTATCTTCTCTCCATTATTAGAACATAGTTACTCTTAACGCCTGATTATCCATGAACTATACTGATTACAAATTTCAAAGATGCTTTCTAATCACGGATTTCACTGAACTGTTGATATAAATGTCACTTTTTTGTTATGATAATGCCCTGATGATTGCATTTTGTTTAATTGATAGTTCTGCTGACCCAAAGAAATTCATTAGAGGACATTTGCAGCGGCTCTGTTTTACTTTTTTTTTTATAGAATTCCCCTGAGTAGTATTATGGTACATTTATCTTTCTGAGCTGTTTTCTGCTCAGATGGAGGAACTATGTAGTATTTGCGGTCGGATGGATCACTGCATATGCAAAATTAGAAAAATTAGCACAACTAGTAACTAGACATTTCAGACAGTGTCATTGGGTGGGTTGTGTATATGTTCTGCATTATAGTTGGTTATGAGAGAGAGTATTTTGCTTGACATGATTTGCCTGATAATTTAGGGTTTCATGCTTATTCTGTTCTTTTTATTTGATCTTGGTATCAAGTTTCTTGTACCATTGCCAGCCAAAAGAACATACTCTGCATCTTTATCAACTTTAGGGATTTGTTGCTCTTATCCGAGGGTGTGCATATGATTGAGTTGATTCACTATGTTCAGTGTGTGCATGATTTAGTGCATACATGAGCAGCACCGTTTGCTCTCAGTTATCTCTGACATGTGCAAGGAACTAAACTAAACCGATGTTTGTCACCATTTTCTGAGCTTTTCCTCATTGAAGTCCTCATGTGGCATAAATGAACCTCTGCCGCAGGATAGTTAATTCTGGTTTATTGCTTGAGTATTTCAGCTAATGTAAACTTGCCTTATCTGCCAATACAAAGAAAGAAACTATAATTATTTCAATGTTATTTTAACTTGGTGGAAAACTATGGAAGTATGGGAACCAGTACTATTTGAAATTTCCCAATTGCACTTTCGTTTTAGCCACCACAATTTTTTGTCTCTGTTTGCTCATTCCATATCATCCTTTGACTTTGCTCATGGGTTTATCACAGTTTTTCTTATCTGCGTTTTAAAGTATATTTCTTGGGGCATACTTCAACTATTGGATTCAAGAAATCATTGCCAATTACAGGCCTAACTCGTGTTTTTTTTTCAGAAATCTGTACATCTGTACTCGTATATCTTCAACTGATGGAATATAGCTCATGGGTTTAGAGATGCAATTGGAACATGGATTATAGGAGAGTGATGTGTTTGTGTAATGGTGTGGCCTAGTAACTGTGGCTTTGTGCCTTTGTGGTGTATTTGATTATGAGATATGTTAGGGGTTGTCAAGCTATAAAACAACTGAGGGAAAGTTGTTAAATTTTGGTTCTTGCATTGAGGATGGTTTTATATGATGGTCGAGTATGTGTGGTTCATTTCTGCTGTGGAGCATATATTTGAGTTTGTGTGGATTGCAGAAGATAATTGACAATGAGTCAATGAGCTGCAGCTGTCTCCAAGGGTAAGAAGAAGGGATTGGGTTACCATTGATTGTGGTAAGCGGTAGAATACAAGATTATTGATATTGCATCCCTTGAGAAGTATCTCCAGGAGAGGATCAAGTTTGGAGGCAAGACTGCTGCCTTTGGTGATTCTGTTACTGCGACCTTGTCAAAAGCAAGGCGACTGTCTCCTCTGAAAGCAACTTCTTTACAAGGTGATTCAACGGACTTTGGTGTGTACTTGTATTTTTAATGGTGTTGCATGGTTAATTTGTATTGAAGCTCACTTCGTTCCTTTTTTTTGCCTCTGAGATGATCAGATGAAAACTCTGTGTAGAATTATTTTGCACCTTGGTGGATGGTGATGATATCTGTATACTTTGGAATTCTGAACTGCGCTAGGAATTTATTCTACATAGCCATCTTTGGGTGAAAGCTTTGTTTTGTTGATTACTCTACTCAGGCCCTTGACTACCTTGGCAAGAATAATGGAATACAGAACAAGGGAGCTAGCAAGAAAACTTAGAGGCTATTGAATCCCTGCCGGAGAGTGAGGACGAAGTTGTTAAGGAGGGCATAAAATGTGTGGTTTGGTTAGTAAGAAAACTTGCTAAAAATGGAAACTAACCATAATTTGAATCTTTCCCATTTTAAGAAACTTTCTATTTTGGGAAAGTTTTCAATTAAGGAAAAATGATTTAGTAAAGAATTGGAGTTTGACGAAAATTGGTTAAATGTTGAATTGTTATTCTGAAAGTGACAAGTTGACTCTTTTAAATAAATTGGATAACTTGAATTATCAATTTATCGATTCAAGGTTAATAGAATTACTTATTTATGCATTGGGTGTCCATAGTAGTCAATGGATTATAATATGACACATAATGTTAATTACATGATTAAGGGAAGTGTAATTAGAGTCGAGTTGGTTGTCGATAACTAAACAATGAGTCGATAATCGAAAAAACAAGGATAAAGCGCTGTGAATATATTGGTTGGTCAATGTGGTCATTCCTAGTCAAACTAGGAATGCTAGCGTCAACTGGACTATTATTGTTACTTTGTTGCTAAGCTTCTTTATTTTACAGTGATTCATCAGACGAGTTAGCTTATGTAGAGGTCTCGGATTACCGAGACGGTACTTGAAAGCTTGGAGCTTACGTAAGGAACGACAATTTCATATAGGGAGAGCTAAACCCCTTTTGTTAGTGGTTTTGCCTATATATATATATATATATATATATATATATATATATATATGAAATTACATTATCTTTGTATGCTCATGGTCGATGCCTCGGATAAGTTTTCTATATATTATGAGATAAATGATTTATGATTGGGCCAAGAAAACCATAGGCTAGACGTGAATGATTTTATGAGATGATTTTTAGATCGAAAAGTAGTACTGTTGTCCTGATTTCCGGTGCTTGGCCTAAGAGTGACGGGTCCTAGTAATCTCACTGTGTCGATGATCGTGAACCTTCGGAGGGGCAATGCCCTGTTTATATTTTTCCCCCCTTACGCTCGTCTAGTACAGAGTTAAGCGAGTCGTAAGTGTGGCGTGCTACTATGAGTGATTTGTTGGGTATTCACTGTAAATGGACACTCTTGCTACTATTCGTCCTCGGGCGCATAGGTAGTTGGCCCCGGTTTACAGAATAGATAAACCCAGGATTCAACCACCCAGATCCGAGAAGCCATGCACGCTGTATTTGTACACTAAGCTCTCTGGACCATATTTTAGCATACTGCATAGTTTTTCCTCTAAAGATATAAAATGATGGATTTGTGTTCCCAGATTTTCTAAATGATTTTATTTCGAGCTCAAATCTATATGTATATTTATATATGGTTTAATGGATTTCAAACCTAGTATTAATGGGTCTATATGTGAGCACGCGAGGACAACGCTTACCCCTTGTTTATAGGTGGAACCTAATATTTCACCTTTACCGGGTTACAATTCAAGAAAGAATCTCTAAATGTCTAGTTAATTATTCAATATGCATTATTTATTGTGCTTGAAGTATTGTTTATAGGGTGAAAGCCCAGTTAAATGTGAGAAGCCACTCTGGGTCCTTTGTCAGGGCCAGGTTCGCCGTAAAGCTAAGGAAAAGCAAGGGAAACTGTTCCCACATTGGAAAAGGACAAGGCATTCTGCCTTTAATGCTACTATAAATACCAGCGCGGGCCTCCGGGTAAGAGGACGCGCAACTTCTTGACTATTCTTGAGTTTTCTGCTTAATTGACAGTGTCTGACTTAAGCATCGGAGTGGCTTCCCTCGGTAAACCCGGGGACGCCTCTTTGACGTGTTTGTTCTTTACACAGGAAAACTTGGAGTACAAGGAAGTTCGCTATTTCTGGAGCCGTATGACCCGCTAAAGGGACCACGAGTTTACCCGAAAACAATTGGTGCTCTCGTTGAGAGTCGAACTCAAGACCTCTCGTTCAATATTTTAGAGAACAATGGTGGAGATAGCAGGAGAACAAGATCCAACTAGGAGGCTCAGTTTCTCAGGGGATAATAACCCGGGGGCCTCCGAGACCCAGTTTGGTCAAACAGATTTGGCAGCAGCATTTGAACTCTTGAAAAAGGACTTTCTCGCTCAGAAGGAGCAGTCTTCTCGAGAACATGCCGAGTTGATGACGTTAAGAGAGCAGTTAGCAACCATCCAGACCGAGCATGGTCTTCTTCAGGCAACCCTAGCTCAGAGGGAGAATGCCAATGAGACGTCAGCCAGACTTGCTCATGTAATAACCCCAGTAGGGAATCCTCCGGGTTATGGAAACCCGCGAACTTTTGACAGTGCATACATCCCACCCGCAACCCTCCCACCCGCTATTCTCCCACCCGTTGCCCACCCTACCCCAAATCCCCAAATTATCCATCTCTCCAATCCTCTGTTTAATCACAATCTTTCAGGACCCCATCTACCTCCAGAGCCGGTATTAAATCAACCACTTCCCCCAGCCGATGCCCAGACCCGGCTTCTCTTACAGTTGACGCAAACTGTGACTCAACTTGAGCAGCGTTTTAACTCGGGGACAGGGCAACAACAGTATCAACCCCTTATTACCCGTGCAAGCCCATTCTCCACCCGGGTTCAGGCAGATAAAAAGCCCCCGGAAGCTAAGCCATTTAAGATCAAGAAGTATGCCGGAACGGGCTGCCCATATGCACACCTAGAGTTGTTCCAGTCTCAGTTGGATTCAACCCGGTTCACGGATGCCCAAGCATGCCATGCCTTCCAGGAGACACTCAGTGAGGAGGCATTGAGTTGGTTCCTCAAGTTACCGGCTTTGTCAGTAGAGAGCTATGATCAGCTGACACAGAAGTTCATTTCCCGGTTTATCTTGCTGTCTAGTGCCAACCGAAGCACCACTTCACTGTTCAAAGTGCAGCAAAGGATGATGAGAGCTTGAAAGTCTTTGTAACCCGTTGGCTATCTACGACTTCCAAATGTGGGCACTTGGATGAATCAGTGGCATCAGAGGCATTCTTGCAGGCGCTCAAGCCAACCCGCTTTGTGGTTGAGCTCAGGAAGCAGCGGTTCAGGTGTTACGACGATTTGATTAATGAAGTAACTCGGCAAGCTCAAGCTGAGTATGACACCTTCGGGGAACGCCGGACGAATACCGGGTTTACAGGCCAGCGAGCTGATGGATGGAGAAAGGAAAGGCAAAATAAGAGTGGCCAGGGGTACTACGGCAAAAGTTCAAACAGACCAAGAGAGAAGCCAAGAGAAGCTCCATACCCAAGACCTCCAGCCCAGGAGGCAAAAACCCCATACATTCCTCGATATGAAGTGTTAACCAATTTGACTGCCTCCTATGAAGAAATTTGGAACCGCCATAGGAATGACATTCCCCCGGCTCCAAAAAGGAAGTTTCCCAAAAAGGCAGGGCCGGACAACGGGCAACATTGTGCCTATCACAACGAGTCCGGCCACACTACCAACCGGTGCTTTTCCCTTCGAAACAGCATTGAATATATGATTCAGAACGGCAAGTTACAGCAGTATAAGTCACCCGCTACAAGTGTCAACCTGATTGAAGTATATGGGGAGATAATGACAATTCACGGGGGTGGCACCCAAGGAGTGGCAGGTCACCGGGCCAAAAGACTTTGCCCAAGAGGCCCGGAGTTAGAGATAATGCAGCTTCGTCAGGAATGCCGCAAGGAACTGGTTCCTTGGGATACCGTGTCATTTTCTCACTCTGAAGACACGCTGAAAATGCATCATAATGATCCTTTCATAATTACTCTTCAGATTGACCATTGGCGAACTCGGCGAGTTCTAATAGACACGGGAGCCGCTGTCAGTGTCATGTTCAGCAGCTGCTATAAGGGGTTTAAAAGAGGAAGAGATAAGTTGTATATAAACCACGAGCCATTGATCAGTTTTTCAGGTGAAACAACTCAAGCATTGGGGTCAGATCAGCTAATGGTTACAGTTGGAACCGGGCACCAGTCCACAAGAATTGTAGTTCCCTTCATAATTGTGGACTGCCCATCATCCTACAATGCCATACTTGGGAGAGATGCCCTTTGGGGCCTGCAGAGTTTTATAGCGGGTCATATGCTGCTTATGAAGGTGCCTACACCCAGAGGCTGGGTTACAATTCGCGGAGACCAAGAAGCCGCTGTCAGATGCAACGCGATAGCAACAGCTCAGGCCCAGCATGAAATGTTTTCAGCCGATTTTTTCCTCTCCCCATTTGACAAACCCGATGACCCCAGGGATGACCCGGATTCCTTGCCCATCAGTAAGACAGCATAGAAGAAGAGCTAGAAGTATCCCGCCAAGTTTCCCCGGCCAGCCCCAATTGAAGCAACAGAATGGATTCAGATTTCAGAGGAGTACCCGGAAAGGAAGATTTGCATTGGCACAGGCCTTGACCCAGAGGTCAGAACCCGGATAATCGAGCTTCTAACCCGGAAGCAGAAAGTGTTTGCATGGTCATATGCAGACATGCCCGGGATCTCTCCAGAGGTTATGACACATTCCCTCAATATTATCCCGGGTATTAAACCGGTACGACAGAAGCGTCATGCATTTTGTGCAGAGAAATATAAGGCTATCCAAGCAGAAGTTAAACGTCTTAAGGACATCGGGTTCATTGCAGATGCAACATATCCGGATTGGCTGGCCAATGTTGTGATGGTCAAGAAAGCAAATGGAAAGTGGAGGATGTGTGTCGACTACACAGATTTGAATAAGGCTTGCCCAAAGGATAGTTTTCCCCTTCCAAAGATTGATAAACTGGTAGATTCAACCGCGGGCCACCCGCAGCTGAGTTTTATAGATGCATACTCGGGGTTTAACCAAGTTCCGATGAACCCCGCGGATCAAGAGCATACATCTTTTACAACGGACAAGGAGATGTATTACTACAAGGTGATGCCTTTTGGACTCCGGAATGCAGGAGCCACATTCCAGCGCCTGGTAGTGGGCATGTTTGCAAACCAACTCGGGGATACTATGGAGGTTTATATAGATGATATGTTGGTGAAGAGCCGGGAAACAAGTAAACACCCGGATGACCTGGAGACCGTTATTGACATTGCCTTAGTAAGGGCATGAGATTAAACCCGGAGAAGTGTGTTTTTGGCGTTTCAGGAGGCAAGTTTCTCGGGTTTATGGTTAGCGCTCGGGGGTTTGAGGCAAACCCAGATAAGGTTCAAGCGGTTTTAACTATGGAACCGCCAAAGACCAGAAATGAAGTCCAGAAGCTTACAGGTAGGCTGGTGGCCTTATCCCGGTTTATATCCAGGTTGACAGATAAGTGTGCCCCCTTCTTCAAAATTCTTAAGAGTCAACACCGGGAGCAGATTACATGGCAGGAAGAGCACAATCAAGCTTTTGAAAAGTTGAAGGAATACTTAGCATCGGTACCTTCCCTATCCAGACCTAACCCGGGGGAAATCCTCTATCTATACCTAGCGGTGTCTCAGACAGCTGTGAGTTGTGCCTTGGTGAGAAAGCCAGAGTCTGACGAACTGCCGGTCTATTATACGGGAAAAGGATTCACTGATCCCGAAACTCGGTATCCAGATATTGAGAAGCTTGCCTTGGCTTTGATTGTAGCGGCAAGAAAGCTAAGACCCTACTTTCAGGCACATTCAATCCATGTGCTCACCAACCAACCACTACGGCAGATTCTGCAAAAGCCGGAGACTTCAGGAAGATTGGTCAAGTGGGCAATTGAGTTGGGGGAGCATGACTTGCACTTTAAACCGCGCACGGCAATTAAAGGGCAGGCAGCAGCAGACTTTTTTGCCGAGTTTATCCCAGCAGAATCCACAGTTGCTGAAACTCTCGCTACAGAAGGTGACCCGGAGAGATGGCAAATATTTGTAGATGGCTCAGTTAATCAGAAGTAGTGTGGAGCAGGAGTTGCATTGGTGGACCCGGAAGGGAACATGTTTGACTATGCTTTAATGTCAGAACCCTGGCTTTCAAAACCCTCAGAATGGGATATTACTGGCCTTCCCTGGAACAGGATGCCAGAGTCGTGGTAAATTCCTGTCTTCAATGTCACCGGTTTGCAGCCTTTCCCCGGGCCCCATCAGTATCAGTCATAATTTCTCCATATCCATTTTGCATGTGGGGGATTGATTTCATTGGACCTCTACCCACAGCCCCGGGACAGTTCAAACACGCCATTGTCTCAGTGGATTATAATTCCAAGTGGATAGAAGCTCAACCCTTGGCTCGGATCACAACCGCAAATGTTAAGAAATTCCACTGGAACAATGTCTTTTGCCGGTTTGGAATCCCAGAGACGTTTATCACAGATAACGGGACACAGTTTGACAATGACGAGTTCCGAGAGTTCTTACATTCCAATGGGACAAAGGTGCTATATGCCTCCCCTGCACACCCGCAGACTAATGGACAAACCGAAGCCGTTAACAAACTGATCAAGCAAGTTCTGAAGAAGAAGCTGGAGGACGCAAAGGGTTTATGGGCTGAGAAACTGCCAGAGGTTTTGTGGGCACTTAGAACAACTCCGACAGAAGCCAATGGGGAGAGCCCATTTTTTATGACCTTTGGCTCTGAGGCAGTAATCCCGGTAGAGATGGAAGTCTCTAGTGACCGGGTACAACTGTTCGACAGGGAAACCAATAATGAAGGCATTCACCTTAACTTGGACCTCCTGGAGGAACGCCGAGAGCGTGCACATCTCTGAAATATCAACAAGAAGCAAAAAGTGGCCAAACATTACAATTCTCGGGTTATCAAGCGCCCACTCAAACTCGGGATTGGGTAATGAAGGAGGTTATCCCTAAGCCAACGGGGTTGAAAGCTCCATGGGATGGTCCATATGAAATTGTTGAAGTCGTGGGCCCGGCCACGTTTTACATCAGGGGTACAGATGGAGTTACGCTTCCGCGGCCATGGAACGCACAACATCTACATCTCTTCCCCAAATAGGTACCAAGTTATCTATGAATGTCCAAATTTATTATGTCTTGATGTTATATATAAAGTCTTTCAGGCCCACATAATGCATAAAACCCTACCGGGTTATGTTTATCAATCAGTTTGTTGAGTGAATGCAGCCTTTAGCGGCCCTACTTGTATGCCTTAACCGGCAATCTCCAGTAATCTCTGATAATCTCCGGCAATCTCAATGACGTGAAATATTGCAAGCCTTAACGGCCTTATTTCACTGTCAATCTCCGGTAATCTTCGATAATCTCCGGCAATCTCCATGACGTGAAATATTGCAAGCCTTAACGGCCTTATTTCACTGTCAATCTCCGGTAATCTCCGATAATCTCCGGCAATCTCCATGACGTGAAATATTGCAAGCCTTAACGGCCTTATTTCACTGTCAATCTCTGGTAATCTTCGATAATCTCCGGCAATCTCCATGACGTGAAATATTACAAGCCTTAACGGCCTTATTTCACTGTCAATCTCTGGTAATCTCCGATAATCTCCGGCAATCTCCATGACGTGAAATATTGCAAGCCTTAACGGCCTTATTTCACTGACAAGACTCGGCAATCTCCATAAGACTTGAAATATTGCAAGCCTTTCACGGCCTTATTTCAGTCTTTGAAAGTCCTAACAGACCCGTAAAGCCCTAGCGGCCCTTGGAAGTCCTAACGGACCCGTAAAACCCTAGAGGCCCTTGGAAGTCTTAACGGACCCGTAAAGCCTTAGCGGCCCTATTTTCATTTTATAACGTTAACATGCCAAACTGACACTATGTGTAAATTTTGTCAACACTTGCAGATTATGCAACAAATTACCGTGTTATTTGACAGGAAGAAATTATGCAAACAACTTGAATACTTTTATCCAAAAGTCAGTTACAAAGCAGAAAGCGCTACAAAAATAAAGGCTAGTCTACAAAAGCAAAGACAAATCCTCCGAGAAGCTCCAGCTTATGGCGCTGCAGACCCGCTACCCCCGCCAGTGCTCGACCCGCCACGTCCTCCCCGGGGCCGTATGATGAACTGTCCTCCACGGGGCAGTGACCGGTTTTGCGGACCCCCGACAATACCGCCACGGGATGCACCTCTCCGGGCTGCTGAAGCAGGAACCAGGGGACTCCGAACCGGGTTTGTAGGAGCTCTAGGCTTTGCAGCCACAGCAGGATTCGACCGGGAGGCGCCTGCAACCTCGTCGGGTCTGACATGACCTTGGTGACCATCATAACCCGCTTTGTCGAGCCAGCCTTGGCGAATCCCGGCGCTAACAATTTCGGCACGAGCCTCAACCCTTGCCGTCCGAAGTTTCAAGTCAAACTCGGGGCTCGCCAGAAACTCGGAGATAGCAGAGTCCTTGGCCCGAGAAACCGCCTGAACCAAATCTCCTTTTTGCTGCTCCAGAGAAGTCACTTGTTGCTGCAGCGCCTGATTCTGTTCGGTCAGCTGAGCTATAGCGGCATCTTGAGAACACCGGTCCTCCCGGTGACCCTCGATGACCCTCTCAAGCTCCGAGTTTTTGGCCACCAACTCTGCCACTTGGTCTTCTGCCTTGGCCAACTCCTTCCACGACGAGACCGCTGATGCGCTGGCCTCTTCCCGGAACCGAGCCAGGCATTCTTCGCTTGCCGTCACCTGGTCCCGGGCCGCCCGGAGGTCGTCCCTGAGCACTCTCTCCCTCTCAGGGATACCTTCATTGATTAGCCGATCAGTTGCCAAGTATGACATCCTGACCGCCTACAAAAAAGTTACCGGGTTAGTATCAAGAAACAGAAAAAACCCCAAACACAAGTCACACGAAGAAAACACTTACTCGCATTAGCTTCTCCTGTGTCCTCCGGGCAGCAATTACCGGGTCTTCGTGCTCCAGGATGCAGGAGTCAGCGGCACAGTTCTTCATATCCGCTACTATCCTCTGGACGGGCACGTCCGCCATCCCTCCACTCGCCAACTCTTCCATAATCTCGTGGATGGCCCGGTGCTGCTTCCTCTCTTTCCTCTCCTTCCTCCTCTTCCTCCTCTCGGACCTCGCAGAGCTCGATGCCTCCCGGGTGCGTTTGCGAGAGGCAACGGGTTCCACTTCTTGAACTTCGTCGCTCCCGTCACTCTCCTCAAGGTTCTCCTCACTCATCACCCTTTCAAAACCTCCAACCTCCAACCTCTTCACCCCCGTCGTCAGCCTCATCTTCAGTCAACTCCTCTTCACCCGGGAACACAGATGAGGGCACCGCGCTAATCACCGGTTCTTCAATCTCCTCTTCATCCGCAAAGGTGAATTGAGTCACCGGTTCTTCAGCTACCGGGTCTTCCGCCACCTCCGCGAGATTCCCATCAATCTCTTCCTCTTCCTCCTGGTACACCTCCGTACCGAGAACCTCAGCCAGGTACCCGGGCATCTCGTTGAAGTGCAAGGTATCAACGTAGAATTTTTGAAGATCCCCTTGCTCGGCTTCTGGGTGCAGAAAAGCCGCTTTCGTGGTCAGATCGATATCGTACAGTCGACCATCCGCTGCTTGCGTCCGGATCCCGACCCATACAGCTTTATCTTCAAACCCGTCGTATATCCCCGGGTTATTCCGTTTGGTAAACTCCATCGGAAGAAGAGCTGCAGAACAAACAGCCCGTTACACAAGAGCATACGACAACAGGAAAGCTCAAAGGAGACTGGACAAACCTGGGAGCTCCATCAACCGGCACCTGCTGTACACGTACAGCCTACAAAGCCGGTATGAACTCCGGTCATCTTGACCCCGGAATGCCCATAGCATCCTCCGGATCCTCTTTTCCATCACCGGCTCCAGAGGAATGTCGGGGACATCTGCAACAAAACAACATAATTATAACCCGGGATATCGAAAAGAAAGAAGAATCCGGAGAGAGGAACTTACTCATCAATGGTTGGAAGTTAACCGGTACTTGGAGCGTGTATCTCGGGTCTTGAAAGTTTCTTATTAAGAAACTTTTCTCCCTCCAGGTCCTGCTCACTGAGGATGGCAGGTCCTCGACGATCTTCTTAAAGGCTGCTTTGGACTTCAGTTGGATAGTCCCGCTAAAACCCGCCTTCCAGGAATACTCGGCCCGGTACAAGGCGTGCAACTCGTGGTATGTCGGCATCTGCTGCCTCAATACTTTGTACATGACGCACAACCCGAGAAGCTGCCTCCACGTGTTCGGGCCAATCTGACTGATAGCAAAGTTGCTTACAGCTAAGAGGCACTGCACCTCTACTTTCAGCGGGAGTGACAGGCCGCACCGCAGCTGGTACTCGTGGCACAGCGTCCACCCATCCCCGGGAGCGAAGAATTGGTCCTCGGGTTCCAAAGGGCGTATCTCAACGGACTCAGGGATCTTCCAGTTGCTCCTCAATTCCACAATTTCCTGGCTGTCAGTGAATACCCAGGAGGGTCGAGAGCGGTACCATCAGTGAAGGTTACAAAGTTGGACTCGGGGACGTGAGTGTCCATTGCTTCATTGGCCATCTGCAAAACCAAATAACACGGGGACATCAACAAAAACCCAGAAAACCCGGGGACCACAAGTTAAAATCCCACCCAGCATAACGCAGAAACCCAGAAAAACTTTCTTGGAAACCCAGAAACAGCACAAAAATCATCCCAAAACACACAAAAAGGAGGGGAGGAGAAGCCATACCATAGTTGGGAAGGTTTGAAGGGGTTTTGAGGCAGATTTGAGTCTTGGAATCGAAAGAAACATAGACAAGAGAGAGAGCGAAAGCAAAAAAGCTCGAAAAAGTTATCGGGTTTGGAGGTGAGACAAAACTGTCACTCTCACCCCCTATTTATATAGTTAAAGGCGTGCACTGAAGGGACGTTTCGGTTTTTCGAGAAAAACGACACGTGTCACGCATGCCGCGTCCCAAAACCGAAAAACTTTTCAGATTCCCCCCACTACAACCCGGAGACGTCGTTTTAAATTCTCAAGGTGAGAAGTGTCTGCGGGTTACGCTGGCGTACGGACTTGGGGGACTGGGTACCCCGGGTTTGGTTGCTAACTTTGTAACCCGGTAAAGAAAAGATTATAAGTCCCCCCCCCAAGCGTACCCCTTGACTGAGGACTTGGGGGACTTATTTATAGGTGGAACCTAATATTTCACCTTTACCGGGTTACAATTCAAGAAAGAATCTCTAAATGTCTAGTTAATTATTCAATATGCATTATTTATTGTGCTTGAAGTATTGTTTATAGGGTGAAAGCCCAGTTAAATGTGAGAAGCCACTCTGGGTCCTTTGTCAGGGCCAGGTTCGCTGTAAAGCTAAGGAAAAGCAAGGGAAACTGTTCCCACATTGGAAAAGGACAAGGCATGCTGCCTTTAATGCTACTATAAATACCAGCGCGGGCCTCCGGGTAAGAGGACGCGCAACTTCTTGACTATTCTTGAGTTTTCTGCTTAATTGACAGTGTCTGACTTAAGCATCGGAGTGGCTTCCCTCGGTAAACCCGGGGACGCCTCTTTGACGTGTTTGTTCTTTACACAGGAAAACTCGGAGTACAAGGAAGTTCGCTATTTCTGGAGCCGTGTGACCCGCTAAAGGGACCACGAGTTTACCCGGAAACACCCCTATAACAAGTTGTTTGCATGTACTGTGTACTGTGACCGGATAGATAGATGGAGCTGTGTGTGTATGTGAAATCTCATTTCCTACTCAATGTTTCATCCGAGCCATAGTCACTTGATACGCTCTACCTTTCGAGTCATTTTCTAGAGTATTTAACATAAATATTATAAAAGTGTCTTCCTGGATTGTTAATCCTGTTATATGTTTTTATTGTTGTTGTTAAAGTTTTTAACTGATCCTTTAAATTGTCCTCCTTCCGAGAAATTAGAAAACTATTATAGATGTTTTTGTGAAATTTTTGTGGTGTCACTCAAGTTTTAAAAAAAATATTTTTTTACCTACTAAATTGCCTACGACTTTAGGTTAATGAGTTGTCAGCACATCCTTTGGACGTGTTGGCTTCTTATTGGCTTAAAATCGTGGTCATTGTAGCTCCCTTTCCCAGGATGTTACACATCTAAAACCAGTCCTGAATTCATTATCTATTCTCGCACCTGAGACACCACGTACCCATACCTTCTACTCGCAATTGTGCCTCACCAAAATCGAACGTCGAGCAGTAACCTTGCTACTCCGTCATTCTTCAACCCACCCCTTTGCACTTCACACCCTAAAAACTACTTTGCGAAACATCCAATCTGGATCCCAATAATGGCTGCTTGAATCTAGTCTTGCTCGTTATCTTTGTTTCACGATGTATGTGCCCGATAGTCCATGGTAGAGAAAAGCCACAGAATTAATGAAATCGGCGAGAGAATTCATCACCCATGAAACTAAAAAAGAAGCTCGTCAACTGGAATCGGCTAGGAAGAGTAAGAGTTTTGATGACTTCGATCTAATCGTTTGGGTGAAAGAGAGGGAGAGTTTTAGTTATATGTACTGATAGAGAGAGGATGAAGAAAATAAGTAGAGAGTAATCTCATAAAACCAACACATGGGTCGTGTAGGTTGTAAAAAAGGGTGTGCAAATTTTAGCACCTTTATTTTACTTGTCTCTTACCGATTTTAAACTAGAAAATTTAAAATTATCATATTTTTTACCATTCTGCATTTAAGTTAGGTTACAAATAAATGAATTGAGTTTTGGGTATATGGTTTTATGTTAGAGGTCATGGTATAGGGTTTACGAAGGAATTGAGTTTTCAAAACCCATACAGTCACATTCCGGAGACCTTGAACAAGGTGGAGAGCGCCGCCTTGTTCAAGACCAGAAACCTGATGGTGTGTGGAGGAGCGGAATCAAATGTTCCTTACACCGATGTTGTTAATCGAGAGGCCGGAAAGCTCTCGGACCAGCTGAGTGAGTTTGGGGTGAAAGTGAGAGCGGTAGTTGGTGATCTCAGTCACTCAGAGATGGAGCAATCCCAGGTTTTTGTCACAACCCCTCAAGAATGGGAGCTTACGACAAGACGAGTGGGTTTCTATGCGTGTACACAGAGGGTTACCCTCGTCATCATTGATGGGGTTCAACTTGTTACCGACCCACATAGAGGCCCTGTTATTCAGAGCATTGTTGCCAGATTTGTGAGGGGGGAGACCACCGGACGTACTCGATTCGTGGGTTTATCGTCTATATGGTTCCACGAGTATCAGCATGGGAGCTGTGCGTGAAGGAATCCGAGTTGTTATTTTTGTCCACTCAGAGGCCGAAACAGCTCTCTATTTTAAAGAAAAATGGGTTTCTGAAGGAAGCATTGATGTTGGTTCAGAAAAATGGGTTTCTGAAGGAAGCATTCAGTGTGCTCAGCGTTTTCTACAAGCCATTTTCAGGATTATCCTGTTGAAAGGTGGAAGAGCTCAACTAGCTGTGCATACTTTGAACTTTTGTAATAAAATGGTTAACAAGAGGAGCATGAGTACCAAAACATCCCTCAAGTTAAACACTGCAGCACGAGTGCATCCAATTACTGCCACTGTATTAAGGGTTGAACTTAGTATTACACCAAACTTCGAGCGTGAGGATGCGGTTGATGGATGTGAGGAGCCATTTTGGGTAATAGTGGAAGAGGATGAGCAACAATCTATTATTCATCACGAATATTTTCCGCTCAAGAAGAAGGTCATACTTTGAACTTTACAGTCTCTGGTAGCCTTGAACATAAATACAGAATTCGCGTGGTGTCTGATTGGTGCGTTGGTGCAGAAACTGTTGAGGATGTTTGTGTTGAGAACCTTCAGTTGCCTGAAAAGAATACTCCACCAATAGACTTGGCAAACTTGGACGAATTTCCTGTGAAAGCATTGAAGAATCAAGATTATGAAGCTCTGTACGAGTCATCAACTCATTTTAATTGTGTCCAGAGTAGGGTGTTCAAACTTCTTTATGAGTCCGATGACAATGTCTTAATTGCCGCACCAACAGGGTGGGACAGGGCTATATGCGCAGAGTTTGCTGTGTTCCTGAATCAGCAGAAGGATAGTGGCAGGCTTGTTGTGTATATTACACCTATTGAACGTCTTGCCAAAGAACGGCACACTGACTGGCATCGGAGATTTGAAAATTTGCTCAACCTGTGTGTTGTTGAATTGACAGGAGAAAGAGTCACTGACTTGGAACTACTTGAAAAAGGTCAGATTATTATCAGCACTCCAGACAAATGGGATGCTTTGTCTCGGAGCAGCGAAGGGAGGATGCATGCTCAAAATGTTGGCCTTTTTATTATAGATGAAGTTCAGTTGATTGGTGGTCAAGATGGCCCAGTATATGAACATATAGTCTCTAGTATGAGATATATATCTAATCAAAGTGCGAAGAAGATCCGGATTGTGGCTCTGTCCAGTCCTCTTGCAAATGCAAATGATGTTGGAAAATGGATAGGGGCTACCTCTGATGCCATTTTCAATTTCTCTCCCTTTCAGGCCCATTGCCACTGGAATTAGACATTAAGGGGGTGGATTTACTTAATTTTGAAACAGTGATGCATGCACTGGCAAAATCAACATACACTGCAATTGTTCAACATGGGGGACCAGCTCTTGCGTATGTTCCTGATGGGAAACATGTGCAGGTAACAGCTCTGGATCTGGTAGCATGCTCTGATGCAGATAATGGTGGTAGACCGACATTTTTATTGCAGTCTTCGGAAGATGAAGAGGGAGGGCAGAAATAGATGAGAGGTTCAGGTACATTAGTGACAAAACTCTGAGACGCACTTTGCGCAATGGAGTTGGATACATGCATGAAGACTTGGACAGTTGTGAACAAGCCGCAGTGTCAGCTCTTTTTAGAAATGAGAATATACAAGTGTATGTTGTGAGTGGTTCAATGTGTTAGAAAGAGCCTTTGTCCGCTGGTTTGGTGGTTGTGATGGGAACTGATATGATAAGGAAGATTTGCACTTTGAATACCCTCTTGCTGATCTATTCCAGATTATGGATCATGCCAGTCAGACAGGTGTATCTAGGAATGCGCCATCTTTTGTCAAGCTTCCCGCGAAGCATACTATATGATCTTAAAAGAAGCACTCCCTGTTGAAAGTCGCCTGCAGCATTATTTGCAAGAATATGTGAATGCAGACGTTGTAGCAGGAAATATTAAGAAGTATGAGATTGATGATCATCTATCTTGCACCTTCTTGTACCAGAGGCTTCAGCAAAATCCGCGCTATTATAATCTGCAAGGGGGTCCCTCAAAGCTTCTTGCAGATACACTCAGTGAGTTGGAAAAGGAAGGGTTAATCTCGAGTAATGAGGGAAATATTTCACCTCAGCTTCTTGGCATGATTTGTTCAGCAGATCGCATTCGCTGTTTGACGGTAAAATATTTCAATGGTTCCTTGAGTTCCAAAACAAATATAAAAGGTCTTCTTGAGCTTTTAGCTGGTGCTTCAGAGTATTCAGAGCTTCCTCAACGACCTGGAGAGGAAGAGGTGATTCAGTGGTTGGTTAACCACCGAGATTTTCCATTGAGAGTCACAACCGCATACATCCTCATCATGTCAAAGAAAATACTCTGCTTCAGGCCTATTTCTCAAGGCATAAAGTTGTTGGGAACCTATCATTGGACCAACGTCAGGTCCTCCTTTATGCTACAAGGTTGCTGCCTGCAGTCCTCAAAATCAGTTGGAGCAACGGCTGGCTAAGGACTACCCTTTATGTTTTGTTACTTATCCAAATGGTCTCTCAAGGAATATGGTCATATGACTCGATGCTTCTACAGCTTCCCCATTTTACAAAGGACATGGCAGTGAGATGCGAGCGCAATGTGGGAAAGAGTATAAATGAGATATCTGATCTTGTGAACATGGAGAAACATGAGAGGCTTGCATTACTTAGGAGCATACTTGACATGCCAGAAGAGAAGACACATGATATTGAAGAGTATTGCACACATTTTCCCAACCATGAAGTGAAGGTTGAGGTGCAAAAGGGAGATGAGAATGTGGTTATATTTGATATTGAAATTGTTAACCTTGGAAAAGTGGGAGATGTTGCCACTCCAACGTTTCTAAAGAAGAACAAAGAAGAGCAGTGGTGGCTGGTAGTTGGGGATACGAGGAGAGAGTTATTGCTTGCCATCACTAAAGTTCCCTTGCAGATGGCAGCCTTCAGTGCATCGATTCTAGAGCAGCTAGGAAAGAAAATGAACACATCTTGTATTTGATCTCTGATTCACGTATGGGATGTGATAAGAAATTAAGATTTTGACTAGCTAGCTATGGAGTAAAACTAGAGTTGTAAATTTAAGTCCTAGTTTGGTATTGAGTTTTGAAAAATAAAATCACTTATAATTACTATTTTGAATAAATTTTCTGTTTTGTAAAATATTAAAATGTGTTTTTCAAAAAATTTTAGTTTAAATAATCACGATTTAAAAAAAACAGGTTAATAATTGTTTATTTAAAATTAAATTTTTTAAACATTAAATTTTTAAACCATAATACCAAACTAAATCTAAGTTTTAAATTCACCTTGTTGAAGTTCTCTCCGACTTGAAAGAATTTCTCTTCTCACTAGTGCAGAGAGCTACAACAAACATCAGTAACATGTTTCAAGATACACCGATCTACTTTATGTGCATCTATATTAATAAAGTCAAAAGGTTTTTGATATTTTCTTATTATCTCTTTGATTAAGTAAAGTTTAAATAAAAAATGTCTATTTACTATAAAATTTGATACCTTATTTCTCATTCTAACATTTTTTTAAACATTGACCATTAAAACTTTCAAAAGAGAATTCGTGCCTATTAGGTCTAAACTCTTAAGACACTTTTAAGAACCTATATTATTTTAGTATCATTATACCTCTCATCCCTTAAATATGTTTAGAGAGAGAGAAAGAAAATTCAAGAGAGAGAAAGAAATTTCAAGAGAGAGATAGGTTGCCAGTAACCTCATCGACTCTGGTCACTTGTTGTCGGACTCCGGTCACCGGATTCCGGTTGTCGGCTGCCAGACTCCGGTGACCGGAATCCTGTAACCGAAATTACTGACCCTAGTAAACATTCAAATCAGAGTTTACTACCCCTAGTAAACTTACTTATGTTCCAAAAAATCAGACTCAAAACACCAAAACCAAGTTTACTAGAAGTACTAAACTTACTTTTGTTCTAAAAAACCAGACTCAAAACACTAAAACCAAGTTTATTAGGAGTAGTAAACTTACTTATGTTCCTAAAAACCAGACTCAAAACATCTAAACTGTGAGACCTCGTACGTTTTTACCGTGGTTTATGACGAGTTACTGAGGTTTAAGTAGCACTCGGTAACTTAACAAGTTAACGACCACGTTCATTTTTGAGTTTTTCTAAATTCTTCAAATTCCTCATTTAAGGACTCGATGTCATAGTACGTGTCGACATGAGTCTCCCGGTATTTTTAGAATATTTTTTGGAGCTTCCGTCTATTTTTTACGAATTTTTGAAGTTTTTGATAATTTTTAATTACCACTCTGATAAATAAGTTTTACCATTTAACTATTTACGCTTCATTAAATTTGGACAGTTGATCTTTTCTCAGATTTAATCCTGACCGTCTATATCCTTATAAAAGGAGGGTCAGCTTTGACTCGGTCAAAGCTTCTCCATTCGGTCAACTCTCTCCCGAGCTCTTTCTGCCTCTGCCGTCCTCGACGGCATCTGACCGTCTCCGACCACCGTTCGACGTCAGACCACCCTCAAATTTTTTCTCATCTTCTCCTCTACCTAGTCTAGTTCTCCAATCACCCAGACATCCACATAGAGGGAGATCGACGCCGAGACCAAGCGACGGTCTTCACCAGTTTCAGGCGAAACCAGGCGGCAACTCTACCTCCAACAGGTAGAGTTCTCTTTCTTTTCTCTTTCTCCTTCAGTTTAATAGCTCTGTTTGTCTGATTCTAGCCTTGTTCTGAAAATTCCTCTTTCTGCCTTGTCTGGGTTTTCTCTGTTCTCCTCCGGCGACAGCCGGTAGAGGATTCTGGGTTGCTTTTCGAGCTTTAGGAGGCTTCGTTTATCATCTCTGGACTGCTAGTAAGCTACCCCTCTCCTAGAATCAAATTTGATCAAGTTTTGAGTTTTATGGGTTTTTGTCGATTTCGACAGAGCTTCATGATTTTGAATCTGGTTGTGTTTATGTCGACATTCTAAGCTTAAGTGAGGAAGAGGAAGGAGCTGAGGAGAAAGAGGGATCGAGAGAGTAGTGATACTCTGTTTGCTACAGAGATCACTAGAGGAGCAAATCAAAGCTGAGAAGGGTAAGTGGATGTTTAACCTAAGATTAGTAGGTTGTGGCTTTTCATTTTGGCTTATGATTGGTGGCTTGTGTGTGTGACTAATATCATGTTTTGCTTTGTCTGTATGTCGCAAGGGTCTAAAAGGTGCTAGGCGGACGGCGACCCATAGGCTAGAGCCTTGACAGCCTAGGCGGGGATTAGAGGATTTACTTTGTTTTTATATAATTAATAGAAAATTATATATAATATTTAAATTTAGTATTTATAATCAATTTAATAACCTATTTAATTGATTGTTTGTCAAAAAAACTATTGAATTGGTTAACCACTCTTAATGCGATAAAATTGGGATATCCATGATTCCAATTAAATTTTATCCTCATAGTCTCACACCTTATTAAACATATTGTGGTTAATGTCTCCTCCTCTTCTCTCTCTCTCTCTCAGTCTGGTTGGTCGACGTCATGTATATCTCTTTCTTCTTCTAGTTCAGCTCCACTCTCCTAATGACTTGTCAAGGAGAGGTTTGATTTTTTGAAGTACCTCACTGGAGTCGACGACGAGATCTCTTATGAGAAATGGCATCGAGGTCGTTGGGTTTGGATGAGAGGCAGAAACGGCAAAAAGGTCGATTTGGGAATCAGATAAGGGTTTTATTTGCCTCCACCTAGCATAGCCTCGGATGCACTACACCGTCTCGGCGGTGCCTTGACCGCCTAGGCGGCCCCTGGGTGGCTCTTTGCCTGGGTTAAAATCAAGGCGGCTGAGCTCCGCCTAGAGTCTAGGCGGAGCAAGGCGGCGCCTTTTAGAACCATGGTATGTCGTAACTTGGTATTCAAAGAAACGACGACATTATGACGAAATTCCTGCAAGTTGCCGGAAACCAAAGAAGGTTCCGGTCAAACAAGTTTCCGACAGAGAGCCGAAGATGTATAAATCGACTCCTTGAATAACATCAGAATCATGGAGTTTCAATTAAATCGCAAATTTTGTCTACACAAAAAACCTACCCATTTGAAAAGTTTCCATTTTGGGAAAGTTTCCATTTTTGGAAAATGGTTTAGTAAAGAATTTGAGTTTGACAAAATTTGGTTAAATGTTGAATTGCTATTGGAAATGATAACAAGAATTACAGAAATGTCAAGTTGACCGTTTTAAGAAAATTTGGATAATTCACATTATCAATATATTGACTCAAGGTTAAAGATTTGGTCTAAGAGACATGGGTGTCCATAGTAATTCAACGAATTATTATGTGGCAACCTAACGTCAAATTAAAAATGGCATATACAAGTTTAAAGGTTAAGTCGGACTTCCGGCAAATAAGCAAAGAGTCTATAATCGGAAGAGCAAGTTAAAAAGGGTAAAGAGTCATAAAAGGAATTGTTTGGTCAACTTGGTCAATGTGGTCAATCCTAGTCAAACTAGGAATGCTAGGGTCAACTAGACTTTATTGTTTCTTCGTTGCTAAGCTACTCTATTCTGCAGTGATTCATCGGACGAGTTAGCTTAGGCAAAGACCTCGGATTACCGAGGCGGTTCGTGAAAGCTTGAAGCTTACGTAAGGAACGAAAATTTCAGGTAAGGAGAGCTAAACCCCCTTTGTTAGTGGTTTTGCCTATTAAATAAAAGTGCATTATTTTTGTATGCTCATGGTTGATGTCTCAGGAAAGTTTTCAATATATTATGAGATAAATGATTTATGATTGGGCCAAGAAAACCCGAGGCTAGACGAGAATGATTTTATATGATGATGTGATATGTTGAACATCGTTGTCTTGATTTCCGGTGCGTAACCTGAGATTGATGGGACCTAGTATCTAGGAATCCCACAGTGTCAATAACCACGAACCTCCGGATGGGCAATGCCCTGTTTATATTTTTCCCCGCTTACACTCGTCTCGTATAGAGTTAAGTGAGTCGTAAGTGTGGCGTGCTACTATGAGTGATCTATTGGGCATTCACTATAAATGGACACTCTCGTTACTATTCGTCCTCTGGGGCATAGGTAGTTGGTCTCGGTTTGCTGAATAAGCAAGCCCTAGATCGATCCCAGAAATTTGAGCAGCCCTGCAGGCTGTATTTGTATATTGAGCGCTATGGCCCATCTTTTAACATACTACATAGTTTTTCTTACAAAAATATAAAATGATGGTTTTGAGGTGCCAAGATTTTCTAAATGGTTTTATTTTGAGCTCAAATCTAACCATATATATATATATATATATATATATATATATTACTTTATAGCGGAATAAACTTATAACGGACCAAACTTGTCATAATTCGCCGGCCAAACCTAAAAAATACATATAGCCGATGAATTATGACAAGTTTCATTAGCTATAAGTCCATTCCAGTAAAAAAACCCTAAATTTCTAAATTATCATTCCAAGCAAGCTGCTAAATACACCAAAACATTTCTAAATAACTAACAACACCAAAAATGGTGACAAAACACGTTTTCATTATAAATTTAAAAAATTATTCATAAACACATAAAACTATATAAACTTGACAAATTATATATTGTCTAAATCTATATCTGATTCTGATATATGCTGCTGAGGAGGTTGCGGCGGCTAAGGTAGCAGTATAGGCATAGGCATTAGCGGAGCCAGAAGTCCCTGAAGCTGAGCAACTGAAAACTCCTGCAAGTACTGAAACATCTGTTGCTGCTAGGTGTCATATACCGCGGTAATATAATCCTGTAAGGCGGCAGTATAGGCTGTCTGGACGGTGATATGAGCTGCAAAAGCAACACCTAAGCTCGCGTCTGAGCGGCTTGCTCCTCCTGTAAACGCTGAACTTCCGACTCTAGCTAAGTCGTCCTGCTGCTGGTCGAGACTGTCTTTCTTTGAAATCCTGGAATGATCTTCAGGACCCCCTCGCCCATGTGTCCTAGACCTCGGCAGTAGAAGTTGTTTTCTCGAGGTGGGAAGGTTGTGCCCATGATCCTCGCCCCAACCCTCGGATCTGAGGTGTCAATGCGGGACATGGCTTCAGACATCTCATCCTCTTGCGTGTCCGGCCATGTCTATCTCACTATAGAACTCATCACCTCGTCACTGGCATGCCTCACCTTCGCCTAATTGGATAGGAAAAAAATTATTAATTAATATTTATATATATATATATATGTATAAGTAAAATTATAAATTTAAAAACGTAAGATAACTTACAATATCCTCCTAGGCGTCCGGATATGTCCTATAGTACGTATGGACGTACTAGTTGACTTATGGATGTTCCCTAACCGCCTCATCCATGAAGACAGCAAACGGTCTAGAACCAGCATGATGGATCCTTGTGTTGAGTTGCCGGTTCTGAGCATTCGCCCGGGAAACGGCCTTCAAAGAAAAAAAAATTTAGTAAAATATTTTAAAACGGACGTACTTAATGACAATTTAACCAATTAATTTTTGTAATTACATGTTTATGAGGGTTTTTGAATTTTGATATCAGAAGCAACGCCACTCGTACTCCCTGTACTAGAACTTTGCAGGGGTACTAGAACACGTGTTCCCGTGCGTAGACCAGTGGGTCTGCAACTCGTTCTTCCATTCCTTGTACCTATTGATACAATAAAAATATTATAAATATTATTAATATCACATACAATTTTTTTTTTCATTAACTTCCCAACGTACCTTCCCCCATGCACAACGTCCGTCCAAGTGTTTCTTAGTTGCTGGGGAACGTCAAACCACATCTGTATTTAACCGTTTATTAGTTTAGTTTTTTGATAAATAACCAATATAATACATAATATTATTGAGACATTTTGCAAACTCACTGATAATTGTGTTGTGCACCATTCCCTTAACCTCATACGGAACCTCGCCCTAGTCTGACCACAACATAAGGACTCTATCCCTAATGAGCGCTCTCACGCGGCTGGAGTACGTCCTCATTTTCCTACCCAATACTATTTGGACATCCCTATCAGTATCGATGATGATCCTCCCTGAGGTATTGACGGTCTTCTCGAGAGCATTCCCTCTAACGGGGACTCTCTTCTTCCTTATCGGCTTGGCTCCGACGGTGCATATCACAAATTGATTATTAAAATCAGACAACCTTTATTATGACATTATAAAAAAAACAAATTATTCATCTTTCATTACCTGAGGGCGATGCGGCGGACGCGACAGATTCTGTATATGTCGCCGAGTATGATACCCTCGTAGAAATAAGATTCGTAGCAAAATGCACGAACAGGTACACCGCTGATAGATCCACTGGTGAGGGCAGTGGATAAATCGACGCTCTTGAGTCATCTATTGCAGGTAAGACCAGTATCATCCGTGGGAGGAACAGAAGAGGTGGCGACATCTGTTCCCCATATGACCCACCATCCGAAGCAGTAGGACCCAGAATAAGCACCCTGTGTATCTCAGGCATACGGGGTGACACCTCCATCTGGGTCTGAGGACACAGCTGCCTCAAGGACTGAGAGACGCTCGGCTGGCTCGATGAATGAGGGACGCCCGGCTGCCTCAAGGAATGGAAAACGCTCGGCTGCCTCTACGCCGTCTCTAGAAGGATCGCACGTCTGGCTGTCATGGGGCCCTGAAATGACGTTTGAGGGTTGCTAGAGGTTCTGTTAAACGATTTGGACCTTGGTTCTTTGAACATTATCGATTTCATCGCTAAAAGTCATAGTTCGTGCGACCAATTTCGGTGATCATCAAATTGAATATGGTTTATCTGCAACCAATCATTCGTTAGAAGTCATAGTTCGTGCGACCAATTTCGGTGATCATCAAATTGAATATGGTTAATCTACAACCGAATATTCAATGTACTGTAAATATGGATAATTATGCAATAAAGGAGTCAGGAAAAAAATAAAGAATTACTTACCCAGCCGCTAAAATAGTTTTCGAACTCCTTGTTGTGGTACTTGAGATCACCTTAAATGTTTGGACAATATAGATGGATGTCTTTCCATTATTCAACTTCTCGACAGTTAATCAATACCCACCAGTGGGCTATTACTAGCTTATGTGGTTGCAACTTGTACAAAATTTTATAAACTTCAACATCATTGGAGATGTCCTCTTGCATTTCTTGGATGTCCAATTTACACATGATATAAATGATGTCCTCTTGCATTTCTTGGATATCCAATTTTTTCACTTCCCGTGTGCATAACTTCTGGAAGAATCTTGACAACGCTATTAACGGCTCCACCACCTGATGGGGAAGAAACGGTCGAATGAAAAACAGGGAATAGACGTTGTAGCAGGATATGACAGTCATGACTCTTCAACCCGTAAATCTTGTGATACCGGAATTTCACACACTGAGCTATATTTCCTGCATAGCCTGAAGGATACTTCACACAACTCATCCAACTGAAAATTACGTTTTTCTGGTCAGGCTTCACGGTGTAAGGAGCTTAAGGCATTTTTTATTCCCTTCTTTCAACCACAGATGTCTTTGTTTACCCATTTTTTTAAATAAATGCATGCCTTAGGACAGTCTTTGGTCTTCCCCTCCAAGTTCAACACTATGTCCACCACATTGTTGCACACATTCTTTTCTATGTGCATCACATCTAGGTAATACATGATCAACAACTTAGTCCAGTATGGTAGTTCCCAGAATATGCTCTTATGTGTCCAGAATTTGTACTTGTCAGGTCTTTCAAGTATTGCCGTCATAATATTGGGATGATTTCTGAGCTGCCCAAAATCGTACTCATTAAGCACTGTTAAAATTTCTTCTCCATCTATCTTCTGGGAGGCACACCGTTTTCTACGGTCTCATCAAATGCCTTGTCATCGAACCACCATTCATGTTCATATGGAAGGAGAGTACGGTGACCCAATTTTCATATCTTGTTACAATGACTGCTGCTTTCCTCATCACTTTGGCACTCTAGACAAGCCTTCTATCTCCTAACAATGTTGCCCGACAACATCCCATTGGTAAGAAAATCACTAATGGTAAACCAACAACCATGACATGCATCTGAAACATCTCGTGCATGTACTTGTCATAAGTGGGACGACTAACGTCCCAAAAAAACTTAAGCTCTTCAATCAAGGGTCTCAAATACACATCTAGACACTTCCTTGGATAACTAGGTCCTAGAATCGACAAACTCAACATATTATATTCCTTTTTCATGCACATCCATGGAGGAAGGTTGTACGGTACGAAAATCACCGGCCATACACTGTATTAAAGACTTGTGTTGCCAAAATTGTTGAACCCGTCGGATTAGAGACCGAGCCTCACATCTCGGACCTCTGACGCAAAATGAGGAAACTCTATGTCTATATGCTTCCAAGCCTCCCCGTCAGCAGGGTGTATAAGGGTATCATAGTCATGCAATTCTCTATCAGCGTGTCATCTCATAGCTTTGGCCCTGGGTGATGACATGTACAACCGCTCCAGCCTATCTCTCAACGAAAAATACTAAAGTACCTTCACAGGTTTCCTATTGCCTGCAAGAGTTAGCTTATACCTGTCAGTGTGACATATCAGGCATGCGTTAAGGCCACCAAAGTCATTCCCTTCTAGATCTTTACCCTATAAGAGAATGTAGTCACATCTGCATTCATGAATCTTGATGTAGGAAAGCCCAAGATCTTTCAGGATACATCAGACTTTATGATGAGTGGTAGAAAGACGATGACCGTGGGGCAGCATCGAAACAATGTACTATAGATAATCATCAACAGTTTTTACGGTCGATTTTGTCTCAACTTTAATCTTCATTATGTTCATCACACTTTTAAGAACGGTATTCTGACAACCGGGGTACACAGGGATTTGTTGAAAAGAAAGCAGTTGGTTGTACTTGTCAATACCAGCAGTATTGACAACTCTAGGGAAGGGCTGCACCGGCTCAGGCATAAACTGTCCTTGAGAGAATACACCGCTCTCATAAGACAACATATCGTTGTTGAAGACCGTTGTTGGATCGTTCGATGTACTGCCCATCTCAGAAAATTTTTCATGATCATGCGAACCCCCTGATGATGTTTCACCATGATATATCCAACATGTGTACTTCTCCCAAAACTCGTTACTCTTCAGGTGCTGCCATACTTTGTCAATCGCAAATCGATGCATATCGCTGCGACACTAACATTTCGTGCACGGGCAATAGAAAATTGTATTCCCGTTAGCATTAGCTAGCGCATATTTAATAAAACTAATAACTTCTTTTCCATATCTTTTGTCCAATTCTAGAAGCGTAATCCAACTCTTATCCATATTTTGAAAAGATAAAAAAATATATATGTATAACTATCTAATTAATTAATTAATTCCATACATAAAATTTCAAATAATCATTTAGTATTCTACAACAATTAATTAATAACAAATTAATATTATCCATATATTTATATATATATATATATATATATATATATATATATTTTACATATACATACTAATTACTAATTACATAACAATATTATATATCAACACATCAATCATAATCAACATATAATCAACAACTTAATTAATTTATATCATGCATCAACACAATATTAATTATAATTAAATTAATTAACATATATATACTCAATCAAAATCGATAATTTATTAACAACTTCATATATATTATCAAATCAAAATCGATCAACTCAATCACACTCTCAAATAAAACTCAAAATCAATATTATATATATAACTCAAATAAAACTCTTAAATGAACTCAAAATCAAGATATATACACATGCATGTACCTATATATAGCTTCACAAACTAATTTTTAACATATTTCGACGACATCCAAACTTTATCTCTTTTTTTTTCCAAAATAAGCTGTTGTATATATCAGCAAATATAAGGAATTTATTTCGTCAGCTAAACTTTTATAATTTCGTCGGCTATAGTTTACAGACTATAGCCGATGAAAAATTAATTTAGCTGACGAAAAAAAATTAACCGACGAAAAAATATTTCATCAGCCTGTTTTTTTTTATATTTCGTCGACTATGATATTTATGTTAATAGTAAACTTTAGGTACCATACTAGAAACATCTGCTGCATTAGATATGTTAGGTATCTAGATTTTACCTAGTTTTTCTTAGGGAAAGGAGGTCAACCTTTATTGAACTTTAGGTACCGTACTAGAAACATCTGCTGCTAATGCAGTATGTAGAAAGGCACCTGAAAAATAAAAAATAGCTTCAGTAGCAGAACTAGAGTATGTTGCCATGCGATGAGCCACCTTGTTGGCAGTTCTCCTTGTATGTGTAATCCAAAATACTACCTAGCTCATCATAAATACGCCCCAAGATTGAGGTATTACACCCATCACTTGTAGACAACTGTGTATGCACAAATTGAGTCAGTGCTAGAAGATAAGCATGCATGTTCAACCACAGACTGAGCAGCCAAACTACAAGCTGTAGCCTCTGCGTGTTCTGGTGATAACAGACCGGCCATAGCCATACCAAGCATAGTTCCCTGAAATTCTGATCACAAAACCAACACTACCTGTTCCTGAAGTATGATTGTAGGAACCATCAACATTCACTTTGAACCACCCCATATGAGGTGTCTTCCAAAGTACCACCCTCCCCGGCCCGTTCTTACTCCACTTTGTCTCGTTTCAAGTTATGAAACCGGAACTCATGCAATCGTCTTACAGCCTAGATCAAGACTTCCGAGACTTCACTAGTTTTTTTCTCCCACACCCTACAATTGCGTTCTTTCTAGACACCCCAAAGATCCTTTGCACAAAAATTTAACCACTCCAAAGTTAAACAGCGACAAGTGTGGTCTGTGGATCATCCTTGTACTGATATTGTCTCAACTTAATCACCTTTAAGGTGTTGGGTTTTAATCACAAAAGGTCTCGGTACAATTAGGAATGATCCACCCACATATAAGTTATATTTTATTTTATCCTGTTTCTGATGTGAGATCTCTCCTCTCCAATACGCCCTCTCACGTGCAATCTGACAAGGTCTGCACGTGAATCTATGTCACCCACTCCACTCAAACACAAACCCTCACGTGCAACCAGACTCAAGGGTTTAGCACGTGTACAAATTTTTCTAAACCAATCCGACCAATAACCCGGCTCATCTGACACTTGGTCACAATCCACACAAACACTAACCCTCACATGCAACCAGACTCAAGGGTTTAGCACGTGTACATATGTCACACCAATCGAACCAACCAACCATTGAGACGCAATTAGAAAGAGACTCGCTCTGATACCAAGTTAAACAGCGACAAGCGTGGCCCGTGGATCTTCCTTGTACCGATACTGTCCCAACTTAACAACCTTTAAAGTGTTGGGTTTTAATCACAAAAGGTCTCGGTACAATTAAGAATGATCCACCCACATATAAGTTATATTTTATTTATCATGTTTCTGATGTGGAATCTCTCATCTCCAACATCCAAAATATTGTAATGCATAAGGGATGTAGCATACCTGGTACAATACATCATTGCACTGGAGAAGTTTTTGTAAAGGGGCAACCACGACACTAATGTAGAGTAGTCTCAAAAGCACTGAAACAAAGAGGGGCAGATCAAAGACTCCAATACTACTCTCTTAGAAGCCAAACGCTCCACCGAAGGAAGTATATCATGACATACCCTCCAAGCATGGACTATTGCTGAGCTTGGAATTTGTAACTTCTATATCCTTCCAAAAACATGCTCCGATCAGTAGTTCAGAGGGACATCGAGAAGTAGAGAAAGAAATAGTGAAAGATAAAAAGATACATTACATAGTTGGCATGTTAAAATTGATATGTTGAACTTTTTATCATGCACGTCAATCGGAAAAAAATATCATGCACATTCAATTCTTCGATCAGTTGTACTACCAAAATTGCACATTCAATTTTTGTTTTTTTAGCGTTAAAAAATATTAACTGAGTGATAACGATTTCTATATATATATATATATATATATATATATATATATATATATATATATATATATCTTATACTCAAAGTGATAAAGATGATCCTTCTCTTTCCAACATTGATCATTGTCTGCAATATGCCCTTATGGTCTCCCAAATTTTCGTTGAGACACTTATACGGTTTATAATGTCTTTGTCATAGATGTTCAATTATGTTCTTATGTGAGGCATTATTCTTTGATTTGGTTGTACGTACATTATTTTCTTTTTCTCAGTAAATTGGGAATACAAGTGTACTGTATTGGCATGTTAAAAAGCTATCCATGGCTCCATAATTGAAAGAGGAAACATGCCGAACAAAAGTTTTGGCCTTCTGGGGAAAGGGTGGTCAAATATATTGTGGGATCGAGTGGATTGGTATGTGGATATGTAATTGGTGAGGAAAGGCAAAGTGATTACTTTTACGAGCAATGATCGAACATCCATTTCATGAGTGAGTGACATTTTCTAGTCGTCCAAAAGAGAAGTCCGACCCGACAACAAGCCAAGTGATCGAGGTCAAATGGATGGGACTGATTGTGATCAATGGATGGGAGTTTACGTTGAAAGATTCAAAGTAAATATTAGAAAAATAGAAAAGAGTGAAGAGATTTGGGAGGGTGGAATCGAAAAGATTGATGATATGTTAGGGTTTGGCTCCACGTATTGTTTTGCTTCCTAGAAACTAATTTATTCCTTTCCAGGGAGCTAATGTGAAGTGTGAGGAATAATGGTTATCTCTTGTTAATTTCACTTCTAATGTGAAAACTGTGTGCTTAATAAGCTGGGAAGTAGTATTTGGAACGAAAACAACAATTTACTACTTCTCATCGGCTATTCAAAGATGATTGAAAAGTACTTATATTCATTATGATTAATTTCTTTGTTATTTGGCCTAATAAAATTGATGTTAATAGTTCATCTGTTTTCACCCAACTCTATAGATGACCAAAGTTTATCCACTTCCCTGACCTGGAAATTAATTAATAACGTGTTTACCTTTGTGCATGGATCAATTACAGACTTGTTCAAAAACTGTGTATATATATTCTAGAAATAAGTACAGGTTTAGGCTTCGAATTATGTCCTTCAAATTATACGGTGACGTAGCCAGAAATTTTTCACTAGTGAGATAATAATAATAATATATTTACAATGATATTGGTTCTCAACGAGTGTTATGTTTTCAAGTTGTTATATGATACTAGAAAAAATTATCATTCTAGATATATAAATCAAACAATCACTCACCGAGACTTTACAATATTTATAACATAAACTAAGTGACTTATAATCTTGGCTTTCACAACTCTAATAAACACATTTAAAGGTAGGTTACAAAATTAAAAGAATTCTCAAGCTGGTTAAGTGAGGTCAGCCTTAAAGTTCATCTGTGAGTGAAACCCTTGTCTGTTTGATTATTTATTTCAAAAAATAATTCATTTGAAATAAAAAGTATCTGTGAATATATAGAATATTTGTGCAATGTTAAGATGTGATCGAGATGGTCTAGGGGATCAGTCGTGAATCTTTTATTGAAAGATTAGATGTTCGACTCTCATATAGTACATATTTTTTATATTTTATTCAGTGTGACACTAATGAGACACTGAAAAATCAAAATTTGTGACAGAATGATGAATAAAACATAGGCCCTATCATGTCCATGTGTGTTTCCACCCCTGCCTTTATATATATGATCAACTTGAGGAGAAATACTCAGGCTGCCAGATAGATGATGAACCTCTCTCGACTCGATCATTTCAGAGGTTAAAAGTTGATGGCTTTCATATAATAATTAACCCAAGAAAATGCGAAGGATGAAAGTGGACAATAGCTAGCTAGCTGCGTAAGCTGCCCATGCATGTCATTGTTTCTAGCTCGACAATGTTTAACCAGACAAACCCAAAGACTCGACTCGGTACTCATCGCTTACCTGCATATATTACTCCTCATACATCCACAGAGCTTAGCCGATCCAGACTTTTAACTAGTCAGCTAACTTAACAGTAATAAACAATAATATCGTCTTGATAGTGAACCAAGTTTGTTTCTTTGTGTTCAAGTCTTCTCCGATCCTTAAAAAACACATTAGTCGTCACTAATTTTCGTACTACTTCTTTAGCTTAATTTTGTTCTTTTCTTTTACAATATCATATATATGTGAAAATGTAGGTCTTATATATATATATATAAGGTCCGCATCAGGTGCGGATTTCTGCATTTTTTTAAAAATACGGATTTTTACAATTTGATCTACTTTTTGATTATGATTTCTCATCTTAACTGTTCACAATATAGATATATGTGAGTAGATCATCTCTACAAAATTTCACTTAATTTGGAGATCGTTAAGATATTCAAATATGTAATTTAGACCGGAAAAAATTAACGGTTCCGATTGAACAATTTTATTACGTTCATAGTTTTGATTCATTTTGGATGTCTTAATGATCTCTAAATTTGCTGAAATTTTGTAGAGATAATCTGGTCACATATATCTATATTATGAACGGTTAAAATGAGAAATTATGATCGAAAAGTGAGATAAAATTGCAGAAGTCTGTATTTTTTAAAAAATACCGACATCTGCACCGCAAAATCCAGATAGATATATGAAGTGCTTCACAAGCTGCAGAATCCGTAACAAACAATCTGTACTTTGATATATATATATATATATGGGGATTCCTGTGACTATGCAATTATATATATTAAACTTTCCAGCGGGAGAGAGGGCATGCATATATAAACAAGTCCCCAACCTAACAACATGATAATGAAAGTTTGAATTATTAGTTCGGTGATTTCTACTCTTCTGGAATCTAGATGAAACCCTAGGTCATAGAGAAGAATTCATCTTCTTCTATATATTGACTAGCTTCTTTGTATAATTGTATGTATAAAAACAAATCCAGTCATTCATTTCTAGCTCACCAAGTGATGGAACGGGTGCTTGCTTGGTTATGACTCCACAGGGTACGTAGAATCTCCTGATCGTGGCATGGGATTTAAGGATTTCACGGGGCTATATGTACTTGCGAAACCCTAGCTTAATTTGTTGTATATATTGAACACTTTCATAATTCAAAACAGACACTCCATGGTACATGAATATCTAAGTTTCATTTGCATCTGTATGCCAGCTATAGCTAGCTTTGTTTTTTTAAGAACCTCCTCAATTATGTTCTATTACATATATAATTCACATTTGGTCTCATTTATTCATCGGACGAATCCAATATGCCACGAGTGGTGATATGGGATTTATGGATGGTTGTATATGCATGTCGATCTCATTTGGATCCTCTCATGCATATATAGCTTGAATTACGAGTACGTCTGGGGTCATTTAGGTTTTCTACCCTTTTATTCGATTACAAGGTTTCCTTCCCTTGCTAGCACATCGTCACGATCAATTTCTTCCCATCAAGACGAATATCATTGAACATAACTAACGAATATTCATAGCATCACATTAAATAGGTTGATATATATATATATATATATATATATATATATATATAAGAAACGTAAACTTTCATTCAAGAACCAAAATTACAATCAAATTGTAACAAATCCACCGAGAAAGGAGGAGGGGGTTAAAAACATCAAAACAAGACCGATTAGATCATGCCCATTTAGCAAGGTGATGAGCTACAGAATTGCTTTCACTATAGATGTGTTTAAAATAAGATGCTGGTAGATCAAAAATGTGAGATGAAATGTGATCGTACACCACTCTTAGTTAGGTGAATCTCTTATGTTCGTTTCGAATCTGATCGTCTTTATAGTAAAGACGTTTTTGTAAACACGAATTTATCTGCGTAAATGTATATATATATATATATATAAATAAGAAACGTAAACTTTCTTTCAAGAACCAAAATTACAATCAAATTGTAACAAATCCACCGAGAAAGGAGGAGGGGGTTAAAAACATCAAAACAAGACCGATTAGATCATGCCCATTTAGCAAGGTGATGAGCTACAGAATTGCTTTCACTATAGATGTGTTTAAAATAAGATGCTGGTAGATCAAAAATGTGAGATGAAATGTGATCGTACACCACTCTTAGTTAGGTGAATCTCTTATGTTCGTTTCGAATCTGATCGTCTCTATAGTAAAGACGTTTTTGTAAACACGAATTTATCTGCGCAAATGACAAAACAACACTTGTACAAAATAATAGAATTTTATTGATGAATTTGCAGGTTACAAATCTTTGTGAACTCCTTTGATTCTATCTCCGAATTTAGATTTGACTCAAGGGTGACAAGACACTTGTTATTGAGGTGGAAAGTAGACACGAGAATTGATCACGTGACGAGTGTTTGGATTTGGTGAAGAACAGGTTATTTAGGAGCTTGGTTGTTCTTCAGAAGGGTTTTGAGACTTCTGAGCTCTCGGGAGCAATTTTCTCTCTCTGGTCGGAAGTATTTATAATGTCAATGCTTCTCCGCGTAAGGAATGTTTTGCAGACACCATTTTGTCGTATTTCCTTAACGGTGTAATTAAATCAATCAATTTTGATTGATTCATCTAATTACAATTATTTACATAATTAAATCAATCGGCATTTATTGATTGACTCGATTATGACCGATAAGGTATCACGTCAACTTGATTAAATGTCAGACTTCCTTTTCGATAATCAATTTAACTTGATTGACATATGATTATCGATTGACATTTAATATTTGTTTTCGGTCGGGATTTGACGATTTTGTTGTTGATCGACCATCCACACATTGCCACGTATACTTCGGAAGTCTCTTTAAATTTTTTGACTCACGTGCCACGTCTATAAATTATCGGGCTCACATATGATTTAAATATTCAACGATTTTACTTTCGTTAAATTTTATGTATCTACAGTTATCAACAAAGAGGTTGATTTGGTTACCCTTATATCAACAAAGATTCACCTAGCTCATAAGTTTTGACCTCGATCTCCGATTTCATGTTTGGCTTAATCAAATTTATTTGGGTGCTACTTTCAACTGACTGTCAATTTCGGATGACAAAAGTTACCTTGGACAGATCGATCAGTGGGGAAATATGGGTGCCTTCATAGATTGGGTGACGACTCTTATCAATTGTTTTTCGGAAGGAAAAATGAGAAAATCCATACCTTCTTTATCTGCCCACCATGGATGTCAATCAACTAGGCAACTAGCAGAGGCGCTAGCTAAAAATATATGCAACAAAGATAAGATGTCACTGTGCAGAATTTTAATTTTAGTTGGGCTTGAACTTCCTAATAAGGAAAAAATGAAGAATCTCAACGGTGTGAGATAAATTTATTAATTAAAAGAAAATAATACACATAGTCAGGGAGACATAATGAGCCTTACCCCTCCGATACATATGCAAAACTATAGTAGAAATTAGATTATTAAAATAAACGTGCAATACAGTACAATACAATAGCATAATCTAAGTAAATCTAACTCTACGAGTTGATGAAGCTTCAAATTCTTTAATCACGTCATCATTAGTAACAGATTCAGCATACTCTTTCTCAATGTGGAGGACCATACAATCACCAAGATACTCATCTCCCATTTTGCTTCTAAATTGATTCTTAATGATGTTCATAGCTGAAAATGTCCTTTCAGTGGTAGCAGTAGAGACAGGAATGGTCAAAACTAAACAAATCAATCTATAAAATATAGGGAAAAACTCAGACTTCCTTGTTTGAACCAAGGTGCGGCACAAGTCAGAAATGGACTCCATATTTTTGAATTTAGGATCAATACGCATATCCATCTCATAAAAAATGCACACTCTGATTCTAGAGCATACATTTCACCATTATCAAAATCTTCAGGATAAAACTGCTTTGCAAGAGTGCAAACATCTTCACATTTAAAATTTCTAAAGTTATCATGAGGATCCAGAGATGAACAAAGTACTGATGTTTCTTCTGAGAACCTTCTATTCAGCTCACTCAACTGAAAATCAATGACAACATTAAATACCTCTATACGATAATGATGTTCAAATGTGATGTAATGCCCCCTACATGTTTCAGCAACATATTATCACTGACACAAACCCTCTTCTAATTTCTAAACCCTTCAACAATGAATGTATGATGGTTAGAATTTTTGGTGTCAAAAAGAAAACAAGGGAAGCAATATGTTTTATAAAGAGCAATGGAATACTCAAGCTATGGATTATCCTTGAACCAAGAATACTGAAATCTACGTTGTTGATCCCCATGTTCTGATAATGGAAACATCGTCTCTGGTTGAAACGGCCCCAACAAAACATAGGCTTTTCGAACATTGTCACGCTCATTCACCGGATATTTTCATATAGCCTAACGTAATCCAGGATCAAAATTCAAGAGCATTGACCCTATTTGGTGGCTCTACAAATTGTGCTCGCTCATCTATATTTAGAGAGACAGAAGGTTGAGGTGGATTATCATTGTTTGGAGAAGATATTGAAGGATTAGAAATCGAATTAGAACTGGAACTGGAGACACTAGTTCTTTGAAACCATCCTGTAATTTTTTTAAATCGCTTCGGTTTTGGCTCTGTATTCGACATTTTTCTCTAACACCTATTGATTAAAAGGCAATGTTTATATTAGACACACTGCTAATCTGCTATATTAAATCCGTAGCATTAATCAATAAAAATCCAACATCAATAGACAATAGGCACTATTCGATAATATCAAACCCATAAGTCATTTAAAATCAGTAGACAGAGTAAATAGACAATTTGTAGACAAACCTGAGAGCAGAGAAGTGAAGAACCAGTGAAAATAACGGGAATCCAACCAGTGCCCAAAGCTTCAAGCCAACATCAAATTTCCGAAAATTAGATACAAATTGTCAAATTAAAGTATTAAACTATCACTTTGTCAGAAATTTCAAGGACGAAACGAATTAGAGATTTAGAGAAAGCAAAAAAAAAGGGATTACCAATTTACCATCACTACCGGAATAAGTATCATAGCCGACGAATATTTAATTATCAGGCCGACGAAATTTTTTTTCGTCGGCTAAAGTCCATTTTAGCCGACGAAAAAAACTTTCGTCGCCTAAGTGAAATTTTCGTCGGCTAAAAGTCCACTTTAGCCGACGAAATGTTGTGTCGTCGGCTAAAATAGTTTTTTTCGTCGGCTATAGTCTGTGAACTATAGCCGACGAAATTTTAAAACTTTGGCCGACGATATGTATAATTTCGTCGGCTAAAATGCTTTATATTTCCAGATCTAGACAGTAGCTGATTTGAAAGAAAAAACGAGAGAAAAAGTTTTGGGGTTGGCGAAATTGTTGGGTGTTGTCGAAATCTGTCCGAAATTAGTTTGTGGCGCTATATATAGGTACGTATATGTATATATCTTGTTTTTGAGTTGATTTAAGAGTTTTATTTTCGTTATGCACATTGATTTTGAGTTTTAATTAGAGTTGATTATATTGTGTTTTAATTAGAGTTGATTATATTGTGATTGAGTTGATCGATTTGAGTTTGATAATATATATGAAGTTGTTGTTATATATATATATTAATTTGATTATATTAATTAGTAATTATTATATTTATTAATTGTACGTTAACTGCAGATATAATATAAATTGAATGATTCGTAAATTTAATTAATTAGCGTTTATACATATATATTATGTTATTTTCTCAGGATATGGATAAGAGTTGGATTTCGCTTCCAAAATGGGACAAAAGATATGCTAAAGGAGTTGTTAGTTTTATTGAATATGTGATCAATAATGCTAAAGGGAATACAATTTTCTATTGTCCGTGCACTAAATGTCAGTGTCGCAGCGATATGTATCAATTTCCAATTGACAAGGTTTGGCAGCACCTTCAAAGTAATGGGTTTTGGGAGAAGTACACATGTTGGATATATCACGGTGAAACATCATCAAGGGGTCCGCATGATCATGGGCAATTTTCTGAGACGGGCAGTACATCCAACGATCCAACAACGGCCTTCATCAACGATATGTTTCCTTATGAGAGGGGTGTATGCTCTGAAGGACCGTATATGTCTGACCCGGTGCAGCCCTTCCCTAGAGTTGTCAACACTGCTGGTATTGACAGGTACAACAAACTACTTGCTTTGCAACAGACCCCTGTGTACCCCGGTTGTCAGAAAACGGTTCTTGAAAGTGTGATGGACGTTATGAAGATTAAAGTTGAGACAAAATCGACTGTGAAGGCTGTTGATGAGTATCTACAGTACACTGCTTCGATGCTGCCCCACGGTCATCGTCTTCCTACCACTCATCATAAGGTCCGATGTATACTGAAAGATCTTGGGCTTTCCTACATCAAGATCCATGCATGCAGATATGATTGTGTTCTCTTCTGGGGTAAAGATCCAGAAGGGAATGACCTTGGTGACCTTGACACATGTCCAGTATGTCAGAGTGACAGGTATAAGTTGACTCCTGCAGGCAATAGGAAACCTATGAAGGTACTTCGGTATTTCCCGTTGAGGGATAGGCTGGAACGGTTGTACATGTCATCACACACGGCCAAATCTATGAGATGGCACGCTGATAGGGAATTGCAAGGCGAAGATACCCTTATACACCCTGCTGACGGGGAGGCCTGGAAGCATATAGACAGGGAGTTTCCTCATTTTGCGTCTGAGGTCCGAAATGTGAGGCTCGGGCTCTCATCCGACGGGTTCAATCCTTTTGGCAACATGAGTCTTCAATACAGTGTATGGCCGGTGATTTTGGTACCATACAATCTTCCTCCATGGATGTGCATGAAGAAGGAATACAATATGTTGAGTTTGTTGATTCCGGGACCCGGTTATCCAGGGAAGTGTCTCGATGTGTATTTGAGACCCTTGATTGAAGAGCTTAAGTTTTTTTGGGACGTTGGTCATCCCACTTATGATAAGTTCATGCACGAGATGTTCCAGATGCATGCTATGGTTGTTGGTACCATTAGTGATTTTCCTGCTCGTGGGATGTTGTCGGGCAACGTTGTTAGGGGATACAAGGCTTGTCCAGAGTGCCTAAGCGATGAGGGGAGCAGTAGTCATTGCAACAAGATATGTAGATTGGGTCACCGTACTCTCCTTCCGTATGATCACGAATGGCGGTTCGATGACAAGGCATTTGATGGGACTGTAGAACTTGGTGTGCCTCCTAGAAGATGGACAGGGGATGAAATTTTAGCAGTGCTTAATGAGTATGATTTTGGGCAGCTCAGCAATCATCCCAATATAGTGGCGGCAATACCTGACAGACCCGACAGGTATAAATTTTGGACACATAAGAGCATATTATGGGAACTCCCATACTGGAGTAAGTTGTTGATCAGGCACTACCTAGATGTGATGCACATAGAAAAGAATGTGTGTGACAGTGTGGTGGGAACCGTGCTGAACTTGGAGGGAAAGACGAAAGACGGTCCGAAGGCACGCATTGATCTTAAAAAAATGGAGATACGAAGACATTTGTGGTTGAAAGAAGGGAAGAAAAAAATGCCTCAAGCTCCGTACACCGTGAAGCCTGAACAGAAGAACGTAATTTTCAGGTGGTTGAGTTCTGTGAAGTATCCTTCAGGCTATGCAGGAAATATAGCCCGGTGTGTAAACATTCGGGACAATAAAATGTACGGGTTAAAGAGTCATGACTGTCATATTCTGCTACAACGGCTCTTCCCTATTTTCATTCGACCATTCCTTCCCCGTCAGGTGGTGGAGCCGTTAGTAGCGTTGTCAAGATTCTTCCAGAAGTTATGCACAAGGGAAGTGACAAAATCTGATCTCCGGGAAATGCAACAGGACATTATTTATATCATGTGTAAATTTGAGAGAATATTTCCTCCAAATTTTTTTGACATCATGCCGCACCTGATGATCCATCTTCCCGAGCAATTGTTGCTTACCGGTCCAGTACACTATACTTGGATGTATCCTATGGAAAGGTATGTTTTTTACACCGGTACCTAATGTTTTTATTGTACATGTTCATTGTATAATCGTAACATATGACAACAAATTTATTTATTTACAGACAACTTGGAGACTACAAAGCTTATGTGGCTAACAAATCCGCGCCTGAAGGATGTATAGCAGAAGCATATATTGCGCACGAGTGCGTCACCTACATGAAGTTGTATCTAGGAGCATTGAAGGAAACTCCACAGACCATGCCGGTTGATGAACCGAAGTTTAACCTTTCCATAGTCTCAAATGATGTTGAAGTTTATGGAATTTTACCAGAGTCCTACAAGTTGCAACCCCATGAGCTCGTCATAGCCCATTGGTGGGTATTGATTAACTGTCAAGAAGTTGAATATTGGAAAGACATCCATCTACACTGTCCAGACATTCAAGGTGATC